>JAKSZT010053890.1:0-44658 GCA_026826555.1 Tolypeutes matacus
AATATACAAAATAATGGGGTACTCATGTAAGGATAGATATTTAAACCAAAGGAATAGAATAAAATAAATGTATGTATGTGTGTATGTATGTATGTATGTATGTATATGTATATGTATGTATATATATATTCAATTCATTTACAGCAAAAGTGCCAAGGCAATTCAAAAGGAAAAGAATATTCTTCAACAACTGATTCTGGAAAATTAGATAGCCACATGCACAAAAAGAATCTCCACTCTTACCTCACACTATATAGAAAAATTAGCTTAAAAAGGATTTAAAAAACATGTGAATGTAATAGTTAAAACTATAAAGTTTCAAGAAGAAAACTTAGGAGAAAACTTTTGTTACCTTAGGTTAGGCAAACACTTTTAAAAATATGACACAACTCTCTCTCGGCTTTCTTGGTTTCTGTGCCCTGTTCTCGCAGTGTCCCACCTGCGCGGATCAACACGACCCCGCTTTCTCTTGTGACTCCAGATGTGGACTAGATTGCTGCCTGGTGGAATTCTCAATCCTCAGAGTTGGATGTCTACTCTTCCAGTCCAGTGGCCAAAGACTGGGGAGGGGGTGGTCTCCCACCTCAAGTGTTGATGTTCCCAAAAGCAGCAAGTCATGAGAAAAACCAGGTTTCCCTAAGACTTCAACGACCTCAATAATATGCAGAGGGATATTGACCATGTTAAAAGTCCTGAATCAATGCCTTCCAGAACAAAATATTAGTCAAGTGGGGGTTTCATCCAGTTCCAAGCACAGTGTTGGACCCATCTTTCCTCAACCTCAATAGAATAGCCAAAGAGGTTTACGCCCTATCAGGCAAGGACTACTGCCCTAACCAGCAGGAAGTAACTACAGAAGAATGACCATCACCTCTCAGCACCCCTTTAAGAATAAAGCAGAATGAAAAGCACAATGAAAAGGGAACATAAAAGATGCTGACTCCTCTGAGTGAGAAACCATCCCTTGAGAAGGTGGAGCTGATGCTGGATGTATGTAGAATGTTTAATAAGGTCAATTGTAAATATGTGGTAATGGATGAAGTTAATGGAAGCACATTATAATGAAACAAACACTGCTGATTTATGGATGTGATTGTGGCTAAAATGGGTAACTTAGGGAGGTTAATGTTAGTTGGAGGATAGCTGGAGGATAATTTAGGGAAGGTATAACAGTGATTTTGGTGGTGGATGAGGATTGTGATTAATAATATAAATACAGGAATATTCTCTACTACAAGGTGTTAAGAATATGGTGATCCATGGGGAAAAATATAAGTAATGTAACTTACAGACTACAGTTAACAATAATATTGTAATATTTTTGTAGCAAAAGCAAAGAAGGTACTAGATCAATCTAAAGGTAAAAAAAAAAAAAGAATACAGGATTTAGTTTTACGAGATATGAATGTGATTAAGCATTTTTTCTTCTTCATTTTCTTCATTAACAAGGAGACCTTGATTATGTCATTTAACCAATTTGTGCTCATCTGTGTATCTTTCTGAATAATGGAGGAACAATTGAGTTTGTTTTTAGGATTAGATGAGATAAAATTGCCTGGAAAGAATTTTTTGGAGTAATGCTTCCATAGCTTGTTATGCTGTTTTTTTGTTTTTTTTTTTGAAATAAAGTTTGCTTAAAAAAAAAATGACACAAAAAATATGGTCCATAAAATTTAAAATTGATATAACTTTATTAAACTTAAAAACCTATTCTTTATGAGAAAAGAAGAAAAGACAAGAACACAATAGAGAAAATATTTGCAAAACATATATCAGATAATATACTCTTACACAAAATATAAAAGAAACTATCACAATTCAATAATAAGAAAACAATCCAATTTAAAAATGGTCATATGACTTGAATATGCACTTACCAAAGAAGACATACAGATGAAAAATAGCTCATCATTATTAGTCAGTAGGGAAATACAAATTAAAAATACAATGAAATATCACTACATACCTATTAAAATGCCTAAAAACTAAAACAACAGAAGGAAAACAAGAAAAACTCATCATACTGTTTGCAGGTAAGGATGCAGATAACTGGAATTATCATCCATTCCTGTTGTGCAATGCAGAATGGTACACCAATTTTGGAAGACACATTGACCCATGATATCACTGAGTAATCCCAGGTCCAGTTAAATACCCAAGAAAAGTGAAAATATGTATATGCAACAAGACCTATATGGACATTATTATATCTATTTATTCATTATTGTTACAAACTGGAATCACCACAAATATCTATCACCTGATGAATGGATAAACAAATTGTGATAGGGACATACAGTGGAATACTATTTAGCAACAGAAAGGAATTAACTATTGATATATGCATAAAAAGGATTGATCTCAAAACCACTATGCTAAATGAAATAAACCATAAACAAAAAGTCCTTAGTATATGATTTCATTTATGTGACATTCTGAAAAGGCAAAAACTATCAGGCCAGAAAATGGATCAGTGATTGCCAGTGACTGGAGGTAGGATTAGGAGATTGACTGGAAAAGGGTATAAGAGAAAGGTTTGGTGATTATGGAAATGTTAAATCTTAATTGTAGTTATTACACAACTGAGGGTTTTGTCAAAAATCATCAAACTAAACACTTTGAAAGGGCAAATTTTATTGTATATAAATTCTATTGCAATAAAACTAATTTTAAAAAGAAGTGTACAAACAAGGAAACCTCATTTGAACTGTCCCCTTCTCTTGGAAATAATTCCTGCCTCCACCATTTTTTCATCACTGCTCCACATGCCAGGAGTTAAATGGCCTTGCTCCTTTTCTCCATCAAACTTGATGTGTTTCTATCCTAGTGCTCAGAACCCTGTGTTAATTATACCCACTGATTTTCCTGCTTGTTTTCTCCACTAAATTGAGACTCTTGAGGGTGAATCCCATAATTCTTTAACCCTATAACTAAAGTCATATCTAACAAATGAAGATATTCAATAATGATGGGAAAGGGGAAGAAAGAAGGAAAGAGGCTGAAAAGATAGTCTCTCTTTAATCATTTTCTCTTCCAACGACCCTTTGTATTTCAATTTTCTAGTGTGCTGAAGCAAATACCATGAATTTTCTCAGGTTAAGCAATGGGAATATATTCACTCATGGTTTGATGCTGGGAAAAGTCCAAATCAAGGCATCATCTAAGTGATGCTTTCTCACCAAAGATTGTGTTCTGGGGCTGATTGCTGGAGATCCTTGGTCCTTGGTTTTTACACAGAAAGGCATATGATGGTGTCTCCGGTTTTCTCCCTTCTCTTTTCAGTTCCATTGAATTCCAGCTTCTTGCTTCGTGTGGCTTTCTTTCTTCTATCTGAATTTCATTCTTCTTAAAATGGATTGAATTAGGAGGATCAAGACCTATCCTTACTGAGGTGGGACACACCTTAACTGAAGTAGCCTCAACAAAAGGTCTTACTTACAATGGGTACACAACACCAGAATGGATTAAATTTAAGGCCATGTTTTCCTGGAGTACATACAGCTTAAAACCATCATGCCTTGGGGAAAAAAATAAATTTCTTCAGCCAGTCTGTAGACACTAAAGCTAATGGTAATTATAAAAATTATCAAAACTGGGAGAAGAAGGACATGCTATTTATAGGGTTTGGCAAATCATCTCTTCACATAGAAATAGCTCTCAGATCTGTCCCTAGCTACTTGCTGAGAACTCAATTCAAAATTAGTAACATAATTGGCCACAGGCTTGTGTCAAGGCTCTGCAATTTCCCACCTCCCATCAAAAGACAGCTTGAAATGGGTCCAGGGATGGGAACATTTTCCTGAGAGTCATGGATTTTGCCTTTTAGAAAATATATCCAGTGTCAGTGACATTGACTATTATATCTGGGCTGTTAATCTATGATCAAATTTTGAACCCTGCTGGATGGCCTTTGTCTGGAAATGAAGGTTTTCCCTATGGAATCTCTTCCCAGTGCTTAGCTGGGTGACTTCTGCATTTCATGGTAAAAATGCTCACAGTGCAGCAGTACAATGATCAAGGAAAAATTAGTCAGAGGGAAAATGAAGGTTGAGTGGGAAAGGAGGAAACAGAATGAAGAGTGGCAAAAATCAACAGGATAATTGGAAGAAATGGGAAAGCACCCATTTCTCCTAATCAAGATTCTCACCTTATTATCTTCATGAGATTGGTGAAGTCATTACTGGTTCCCCAAGTACATCCTTAGCTCAGTTACCACAAATAGTTCCCATACCTTTTCCATGAGCACATAGTCTTTCTGGGACTCAGCCTAACTGAAGTCAAAGTGAAAAAAAAGCACAGTGTTAGTTTCCTAGGTTGCTTAAGGCAGATACCATTGAAATGGGTTGGCTTAACACTGGGGTTTTATTAGCATACAGTTTGAGACCAGGAAAATGTCCAAATCAAGGCATCATTAAGGTGATGCTTACTTCCCAAAGACCAGGTGCCAGTGGTCCTTAGACCCTCTGCCATATGGCAAGGAACCTGGCATCTGCTGGTCTCTCCCTTCTCTGTGTTTTATAGATTTCAGCTTCTTGCTTCTATAACTTTATCTCTCTTTCTCTTCATTCCATTTATAAAGGAATTTAGTAATAGGATTAAGACCCATCTTGAATGTGGTAAGTCACATCTTAACTAAAGTATCCTCATCAAAATTCCTACTTACAATGGATTCATACCCACAGGAATGGATTAACCTTAAGAACATGTTTTTCTGGTGTTCACACAGCTTCAAATGACCACAGGCACCAACTGTTTTTACAACTTCCTGTACATAACCTGGGATAAGACATTGTTATTTTAGTAAGGCTATCATTAAGAAGAATATTTACACTATCCAAGTATAGGTTAGCTTTTAGAGGGCCACCTCCAGGCACTCTAGGTAATTTACTGGATCCCTCTAGTAAGTTGCTACACTGCACTTTTAAATTACCATCAACAAATTGTACTTCATTTGATAATTCTAATCATTATCTTTTAATTTCCAATAAATACTGTTAATGCAAGTTAAGTAGAATTCTCATTCTGTGTGAAAATGAGTAAGAGTACAGCCAGTTGTTACACTGAAAAGTAAGCATTTTAAGGTTTGGTTAGAACCCACATAAATATGCCATTTTAAAAATAAATTTAGAGTCTTGGGTATAAAGATTTGGATTTGGACATTGGAAATTATTGTGAAAATTTGATATAACTCAAATGACAAGAAATACAAATTTTTATATGTCTCTTTACCACATCAACTATACAGACTATTGTTATAATTGCTGTGGTTTAAAAACTGTGAGGGAATTATCATAGAGGATTGGAATGAGCTTTACTGGGTTATATATCCAAATATGAGTGATCACCAAAGCTTTAAAACCAGAGTTAAAACCAACATTATGTAACCAAGAGATTGAGAATTCTAGAAATGATTATTCAGCTGTATTACAGCCATATGTGAAGCCTAAGATTTGAAACAGAAGGATTTGGATAAGTGTTCAAAGCCTATTCTCATTGGGAAACATCAAGACATGCTGGCCAGAGAAAGGGACCAGTGAGGGCAATGTGGTCAGGAACGGCTATAACTAGATAACACAGCTGATGGTGGAAAGGCCCTCCTAGCAAGGGATACTGCTGAAGAAAAACACTGAGGCAGGAATTATGGCAGCCCTTTCTGAAAAATAAGAAATTAGGATATATTGAATTGAGGTAGAATTTCCTTAATAGCAGTAGGAAAATTATTGGTTCAGGAACTGGCAAGCAGGGGTTTGTCTTTTGACTCTGCCTTTTACTATGTCTGAGAACATGGGATAGTGACCTAACCTACCTAAGCCTCCATTTCTTCATCTGTGAAATGGGGGTACTGGTTTTATGGACCTCAAAATACTGTTTGTCATATAAAAGGTTAAGTATAGGCAAAGCAATGAAAATAATTGTATTCAGAAGGGATGGAACAAGATGTATGGAAAGAAAAACAGAAAGGCATTTATTTCTATTTTGATAGTGCAAGGACAGTAAAAATAGAAAGGAATGGGCAGACATAATTGATGAGACAAAGAACAGATGCTCTCCCATTTCCAGGTGCTGTGATCCACAGGTAACCTACTAGTACATGTAAGAAATTAGAATGCATAATACAGACTTGGTGTTAGAAAGATTTACTAGTTTTTCTTACTTCAGTATTCATGCCACCAAACTTTGAAATTTTTATTTTATTTATTCATATATATTTATATCATAATTATAGATATGGTTCAACACAAAAGCTACACAATCTGAGTGACCTTCCCTGACCCTTCTCTCTAGCCCCCTCACTTCACTTTATTTTTCATTACAAGGCATGGCACCCACTAAGGGATAATGTATCAATTTATTTGATTACCGTCTTCCCAAACTAAAATATCAACACTTTGAAGGCAAGGATATTGCCTGAATATTTTTCTTTGTTGTTTGTTTTCATAGCTATCTTCCTAGTGCCCAGTTTCTGGAAAATAATAGAGAATCAATGAATAGTCATTGTCTCCATAATTTTGGAAAATCAAACATCAAATGTTCTGGTTTGTGTTAGTGACATGAACATTCAAAACATGTTGAAATGAATAGCAACATGGATTGGTTAGTTATTTCTTCATTTCTAGTGGGGAAATATGCTCCATCATCCTGAACAGTAAATAACATACCTGTATTGCATTTCTCACCTCATTTTAGAACAATCCTATGAAACAGATACCATTATAAACTGTATTGTACAGATGAGAAAATGGACGCTTTAAAAAGCTTTTAAAAAGTACACAAATTCTCCAAAAACTAGAAAGAGAATGAACTAGGCCTTGAAACCATACCAATTTGACTCTATAAAGTAAATCCTCCTAAATTTAACAATTGTTAACATATGACCATATCTACTTTAACTTTCTGTTTATTCATCAACCTATGCTGAAACATTTGAAGTAAGTTACAGACATTAAAACACTTCATCCTAAATACTTTAATGTGTATATTTCAAAAAGGAAAATATTCTCATACCCCAAAAACCAATAATTCCATTCCATATTCAAGTTTCCTCTTTGGTTTTATGAATTTGAGAACACTCCCCAGCTTTTCTTATATATATATATATATATATATTTTTTTTTTTTTTTTAAATGATATTGACTTAAACAGGACTTGCTGTTGTCTTTAAGTAGTTCCCCATTGTGTATAGCTGTTTCCCCATGGCATGAACTTGGATCTCTATGCCCTGTGTTTCTAATAAACTGAAAGTTTAATCTGAAGTCTTCATTGTATTGGAGTTGCAATTTTTGCTGAAAATAATTCATATGTGATCTTGTACCACATGCTGTAACCAATTAAAGAAACAGAGCCAGGTTATTTCACTATAATTGATGTTAGATTTGATCATTTGATTAAAGTGGTGTCCACAATTCTGCACCTTTGTAATAGTTCCTTTCTATTTTTCTCTTATATTTTTGTTTCTTTTCATTGTAACTAGCAGGTGATCTGCAAGATATTTGGTAAGATGTATGTATTCTGTTATACAGTCTCATTTCAAGTGATGACCTCAATGATTCTTTCTTGAATTATTACAGGAATTATTATTATATTAGATTTACAAAATGGTGAGTTCTATTTTATTTTTATGCTTTATTTTTTAACATAAAATTTTATTGAAGTATATCATTCATACATTACTATATATGAGTAAGTTTGCAGTAAAATTTGTAGAACTACAAAACAAACATGCAAATCATCATATAAGGCACCAATACATTTCCCCACCACCAGCACCTTGCATTGTTGTGAAACATTTGTTACAAACTATGAAAGAACATCATCAACATATTGCTACTAACTATAGCCCATATCTTACATTTGGAGTATTTTCCCCCAATCCACCCAGATATTAATATCTTATGTTAGTATTACATACTTACATTCATTTGAGAACATTCTTATTTTTGTCCTGTTAATGACAGTGAATAATCTACCTCTGGATTCCCTATGTTATTTAGTCCCAATCTTTGCACAATCCATTCAAAGTATGCACTACATGGCCCTCATTTTCTTCACAGAGTTGTGTTGTCATCACCTCAGTCAATTTTAGAATGTTTTCATTACTCCAAAAAGGAAAAATCCCATGCTTCTTCATACCCTCCTATTGTTGTCCTTCAGTATTGAAATATCTTCTTGCAATTGCTGCAAAATATTACAATATTACTGTTAGCAATTGTCCATAATTTACATCAGTTGCAATTTTCCCATGTATCACCATATTCTTAATACTATGTAAAAGAGCATTTTTTATTTTATTTTTTTTTTAGGTTCCAGTGTTGGAGATTGAATCTGGGACCTTTTATGTGGGAAGCAGGTGCTCAACCACTGAGCTACACTGGCTCCTTCACCAGTATCATTTGTTTGTTTTGTTGTTAGGAGGTATCGAGGATTGAACCTAGGACCTCCTATATGGGAAATAGATACTCCCGTCACTTGAGCTACATCTGCTCCTCTTCGGGGAGTTTTTTGATGATTTTTTAATTTCTCTACTTATAATTTTTTTTTTTTGAGGTCTTCTGTTTCTTCCAGGAACAGTGATTTTGGTTTATGTATTTCTACATAAATACATCAGCAATGTCTAGTTTTTGGCATACAATTGCTTATACTATGCAGTTATGACCTCTTTTATTTCTGCTGGCTGATTGATATTGTTCTCGTTCTCACATCTGATTTTATTTATTTGCATCTTCTCTCTTTTTTTTCTTGTTAGTCTAACTAAGAATTTATTGATTTTGTTGATCTTTTTAAAGAACAGACTTTTACTTTTGTTGATTTTCTCTTGTTTTTTTTTTTTTTAATTCTCCATTTCATTTATTTCTACTCTAGTCTTTATTTTTTTCTTTCTTTCTGCTTCCTTTGGAATTGCTTTGCTGTTCTTTTTCTAGTTATTCTGCAAATCTTTCATTTTAGCTCTTTTTTTTAAAAAAGCACCGAAGAGCTATGAATTGGCTTTGAATTTCCCTCTCAGCACTGCCTTTGCTGTATCCCAAAACTTTTGATATGTTGACTTGACACATTGTCATTTGTCTTGAGGAATTTACTGATTTCTCCTGCAATTTCTTCTTTGATCTATTGATTATTTAAGTGTATATTGTTTAATCTCCAAGTATTTAATTTTCCAAATTATTGCCTGTTATAAATTTCTTACTTTATTCCATTATGATCAGAGAAATTGTTTTGTAAAACTTCAGTGTATTTATATTTATTGACTATGATTTATGCCCCAGCAAATGGTCTATCTTTGAGAAAGATCCATGAGCTCTTGAGAAGAATGTATATCCTGCTGTTTTGGGAGGAAATGTTCTAGCTCATTTATCATATTATTCAAGGCCTCTGTTTTCTTATTTATCTCCTGTCCCAGTGTTCTATATAATCTTAAGAGTGGATTGTTGAAGTCTCCAACTATGATTATAAAGACATTTATTTCTCCCCTTCAGTTTTGCCTATGTGTGACTCATGTATTTTGGGACATCTCTGTTAGATGCATAAATATTTATTATTGTTATTTCTTCCATGTGAACTGTCCCTTTTATTAAAATATAGAAACCTTCCTAATTTCTTATAACAGTTTTGCATTTAAAATATATTTTATTCCATATTAGCATCAATACACCCAAACTTTTTCACTGTCATTACTGTGATGTAGGTTTTCCCAAAACTTTCACCTCCAGCCTGATTGTGTCTTTGTAGCTAAGATGAGTCTCCTGTAGACCACAAATAGATAGCTCATTATTATTATCCATTCTAAACAGTTTTTGCCTTTTATTTAGTGAGTCCAATCCATTAATATTCAGCAGTGCTACTATAAAGATATTACTTTGTCAATTTTATCCCTTGGCTTCCTATTGTTATATATTACTATTGACTGTTTTCTAACAATTTCAGTTTTCCTTATTAATGTTCTTCATTTCTACTCTCTTCTCATGTGCTCTCTCCCTTGTCTTTTTCTTTCATACTCTAACACACCCTATAATATTTCTTGTAGATTCAGTCTTTTGGTAACATACTCTCTCAGCTTTGTTTGTATATAAAGAATTTTAAATTGTCTTCATTTCTGAAGGATAGTTTTGCCAGATAAAGCATACTTGGCTGCCTATTTTTCTCTTTTGATAACTCAAACATAACATATCACTACCTTTCACCTTCATGGTTTCTGATTAGAGATCAACACTTAGACCTTTTTGAGACTCTTGTAAGTAATGCATTGCTATTCTCTTACTGCTCTGAAAATCCTCTTTATCTTTGGCCTTGATATTCTGAATAGCAAATGCCTCACAATAAGTCTATTTGCATTTTTTTTCTGTTTGGGGTATGTTATTCTTCTTGAACATTGATATTCATGTCTTTCATAAGGGTAGGAAATTTTTCAGTCAGTATTTCCTCAAGCATTCTTTCTACACTTTTTCCATTGTCTTTTCCTTCTAGGACTCCTATAACACATATGTGTGTGTGCGTTTCTTGTTGACATTCAGTTCCCTGAGACTGTGTTCATTATATTTGCATTGCTGAATCTGTTTTCCTATCTTTTTAAGTTCAAATGTTCTGTGTTTAAATTCATTTATTCGTTATTCTAACATTTCAAATCAGTGATTATATGCCTCTAATGTTTTTATTTTATTTTTTATTTTAAGTTTTTACAAATTTTATTGATTCATATTAATAAAGCACACAATTCATCCAAAGTGTATGATCAATAGTATTTGGTATAATAACATAGTTGTGCATTCAACACTTCAATCATTATTAGAGCATTTACATTATTTCAATAATAATAATAATGACAAAACAGACACACAAGAAATTTACTCACATCTCAATCTCTTGACTTTCCCCTGCTGTACATACCTGCTATTTTAGCTATTCTTGCACAATTATGTATTTGCTTATTACGTAGTTTAATTGAGATATGTTCACACACCATACGATCTATTGAAAATGTATAATCAATGGCTTTTAATATAATCACAAGGTTGTATATGCATCATCTCAAAATTTTAGAACAATTTCATTACTTCTAAATGAAAGACTCCACACCCCTTAGCATTCTTTCTTCAGCTCTACATATCCACTCAACTAAATTCATCTTTATAAATTTATTTATATACATATTTTATATAAATAGAATCATACAATATGTAGTAGTCTGTCCTCTTTCACTTAGTATAATGTATTTTTCTCTGATATTAACATTTTGAAATATTAACCTACATTTGTTCACCTTCAAGAAAAAAGGTCTTATACATGCAGTTTTACCCATATTCATAATTCAAATAATATATTTATATTCACATATTTAGTTAATAATAGTGGAATCATACAGTATTTGTCCTTTTGTGTCTTACTTGCTTCACTCAACATAATGTCCTCCAGGTTCATCCATGTTGTCAGATGTTTCACAACTTCATTACTTTTACAGCTGCTTAATATTCCATCGTGTTCATACTCAACAACTTGTTTATCCATTCATCAGTTAATAGACACCTGGGTTGTTTCCAAATTTTAGCTATTGTGAATAATGCTGTTAAAACATCAGTATGAAGATGTCTATTCATGTCACTGCTTTCGAATCTTCTAGGTATATACTAGAAATGTTATTGCCAGGTCCCATGGCAAGAATATTTTCAATTTCTTAAGGAACTGCCAAACAGTCCTCCATAGTGGCTGTACCATTCTACATTCCAACCAGCAATAAATAAGCATTCTTCCTTCACAACATTTACAGGTTTCTGACTTTATTTTTTCCTTTCCCAAGGGTGTTTATTGGGAATTCTTCTATCTGCTAAGATTCTTAGTGAGAACAGATGTTGTAAAGTGAAGCTAGATCCATGAACTCAGGTGAAAATTAGATAATTTTTATTGTTCCATACAAAAAAAGAGCAGTTCAGAAATCAATAATGTGTGCATCGCCAGCCTGAGAACACCTTCAAATGAGGGATGAAATAGCAGTCTGACCATAACTCTTCCCAAGAAAGAAATGTAAGCCTAAAACCAATAATTTTCAGGAGAATTTCATGTGGAAGACAAGTGTTGCTGACAGCTGGAAGGGTAGATTATTGCAATGCCCTTTGTCACCGTGAAGGACAGTGTTGGGGTGTGTCTCAGTGTGCTGCAGCTGCTGTAACAAACATAGCAGGAAGGTACTGTGTCACGGTGTGTAGGCTGGAGGTCCAACCCCAAGGTGCTGCCTGGCCTTGCCTCCTCTGGTCTCGGCTTGCTAGTGCTGAGCCTGTCTCCCTGGGTCCCCTGCTCTGGCTTCTACTCACATGGCCAAAGTCCTTCTGCTTGAAAAGTTCTCCAGTTACCTTGGATAAAGGCCCAGCTGGTCCAATCTGACCACATCCAGGTAGGACCTTCACCCCCACAGAGAGGGGATAGGACCTGAACACAGCTTGTGGGGAGCACAAATCCCTCCCCATGGATGGAAGAAGCCCTAGACTATCAGAGATGGTCCTGCCCCACCTTCACTGCTGAGCAGCTGCCATCCAACCACCTGGGCCTCAATTTCCTCTTCTGTAAAATGGGGGACACTTTACCAGTTCTAACCATTACATTAGCAAAAGGAAGGGACTCACATGTGTAACTAGTAAAACTTCAGAATACAGTGTGCCGAGTTTGAGTGTAGTCAAAACTAAATGTGGGGAAAAAAAAACACTATTTTGAATATCACCCTCTTTGTACATCTTTTTCTGCTTTAAAAAAGCTTTTAGAAGTCCATTATTTGAAACACCAATGTTGTTCTTTCTCTTTGAACCCTACAACTAAACCTTGGGTTACTGATAATAGTTACTTCAGTGCTTCTTATGGGAAAGACATGAGCATCTGACCCATGAGTAATGAATGCAGCTAATCCAAGCACTGCATATCTGGAACCTCAAATGGATGTGCTTTGCTTTAAAGAGATTTTCTTAAAGCTTTAAAGCCCCAACGCTCAAGGGCATTGTTTTAATACAGTCCCAGAAACACTTATTCAGTCCCAGAAACTTGTATCTAGTGTCTACCATGTACCGCCACCAGAACCTGGTGCTCAGGAGACGAGATCCAGGAGACACAGCCCTGGGCCTGTGAAGTCACAGGCCAGGGGCTGAGAAAGGGCTGCTTAGCATGCACCCAGGGCACAGCGTGGGAAGAGCGAGTCACGGAGGGCCATGCGGTGGGACCACACCAGAGCGACCACCTGTCTGTGTCGGGGAAGGCTTCCTAAAACCCCTGATCACCAGGAAAGAAGGTCGTGTTTGCATCTCACAGCTTGTACTGGGAGTGGAGGGCGGCATTCCAGCAGAAAGAAGGCAGGAGCTGTGGGGAGCCTGGCCTGGCCACAGCAGAGCCTGGCCAGGGGCTGGGGGTGGGCCCTGTTTGTCCACTTGTGGGTCATGACGTCAACGCGGTGGGCCAAGAAGAATCTTGAGTGAAACGTTTCGAAGGTGAAGAACAGCCGGCTGGTGACAAGGATGAGGACGAGAGTCAGGTAGAAGACGCCCGTCTGCCGGGCCATCATGATCCTGCGATCGCAGAAGAACTTGTTCTGCTCAGGAAGACCTCCCATTTCCTCCACTCTGTGCTCTTCTTCTTGGGGAGCGACCCCATGGGGGATGAGCTGCGGGTGCTGATGTGTCTGTACTCTCAGGTTTCCATGGGTGCACCCCGGCGCGGGACAGCCAAGGGGCAGCCGGCTGGGGGTGCACAGCCTCAGGAGTCTGCCCAGAGCGCCCACGCCCCCTGAGAGCCACGGAGCGGGCCCTGCGCGGGGTCCTGGCTCTGCGATAACTTGGTCCAGGAAACCCAAGTTAACCCTTTGGCGCTCCCTACTGTCATAGCAAAACCACGTTTCTGCAGGGAGCGCGCCCGCCCGCCGCCCACGGAAGAGGTCCCTGGCTCCGGGCAGTCCCAGAGCGGGAAGACCGGCTCCCTAGGCCCATGGCGCCCGTGGGTCTGAGCCCCGGAGGGGAAAGGGCGGTGCCCGGGAGTCAGCGCTCCGGCGGGATCGCTGCTCTCCGAGCCCTCGCCCGCAGCGGCCAGAAGGCTGCAGGCGCCTTCCTCCCCTAGGCGCAGCCTCCCTGTGGCGAATGCTCACCCTAGGGGTGGATAAAAAACCCGCACGTAGACGCTGTCAGCGTAGGCTGCGAGCCCGCGGCAGTGCTCCCCGTAGCCCCGCCGACTCCACGGCACTCCCGCTCGCCGGCTCCGGGGCTCGGGGTCGCTGCTCGCGGGCTGCGCCGCGAGGTGCAGCCCAGCTCCCGCTGCCGGTTGAGGGCCAGCCGCGCGGAGCGCGGACGGCGCGTGGGGCGGGAGCGCGGTCAGGCTTGCGGGGCACAGCCACAGCCACGTTTGCCTCCGCGCAGCCAGGCGCGGCGCTCGGAGCTTGTCCACTTCCTCCCGGCACGCCTGGGTGGTGACGCCGGCCGTCCTCCTCCGACGCCTCCTCTTCCTCTCCTTCTTCCTCCTAGCCGGCGAGCACCGGCACCCGACACCCAACCCGCGCCCGGCCTCCGGGGGTTGGGGTTCGTCTCACTTATCCGCCTCACTGCGCGTTCTTGGGCCGCGCGATCACCGCCTCCGTGTCCCCACCCGCCACCGCTGCCACCCGAGCCACGCACATGCCCACGGCCTTGAGCAAATCCCGGGGGCACGAGGTCTCCCCGCGGGCGGAGCGGCCCCCGGCCCAGCTCCTCCTTTTTCCCTCCCCGGGGCGCGTGGGAGTTGCGGGGGATCTCTGCCGATGCAGAAGGGCAGGGCGGGGGCTGGGCGCCGGGGTTTTGGTGCCCCGAACTGCCGCCCCGCAGCGGGGAGAGGGTGAGCAGGGGTCTGGTCCCTCTGGCTGCTGCCCCTGCTCCCTCTCCACTCCGCCTCGGGCGCCGAGCAGCTGCTAGCTTTATTGCTGTCTCCGGGCCCCTGTGGACCCTCAGACCACACACAGGGAGGCTTTTGGGCTAGGGCCCCGACCCTCCAGGCTGGGCGGCTGGAGCCTAGCGGCTGCGCGCCCGCCCCCTGTCCAGTGGGGTCCTGACTTTTTAATAGTGGCCAGTTTAATAGGTGTGAAGTGATAGAAAAAATCCAGCTGGGTCTCGGAATAAAATAACAACACGAAACACATGAACATACGCAGTATAGACATCCTAGAGGGAGAAAAGAATAAAAGGGGTCAGAAGGAGTGTTGGAAAAATAAAGGCTGACAATTTCCTAACTCTTCTGAAAGACATGGACATACTTCTCCAGGAAGCAGAGTGCACACCAAGCAGTATAAATCTTAACAGGCTTACACAAAGACATATACTTATCAAATTCTCCAGTGTTCAAGACAAAGAATAATGAAAGCAGCAAAAGGAAAGACACCCATCACATACAAGGGGCTCAATAACATTAATCACTGATTTCTCATTTGAAACCATAGAGGCAACAAGACAGTGGTATGTCATAGTTAAGGTTCAAAAAACAATATCAACAATAAAAACAAAACAAAAAACCTGTCAGCCAAGAACTCCATTAGCATTCCAAAAAGAGGGAGAGTTTAAAATCTTCACAGATAAAAAGAAATTAAGAAAGTTTTCAATAAGAAACGAGCCCTTCAAGTAATACTAAAAGGGTTTGTGCAAGTTGAAAGGAAAAACAAAACAAAATGAAAGAAAAAAACAGGAAGAAGAGGGTTGGAGGAGTGTGGAGAAAAGATTAGTAAGAATAACTAAAAAGATAAAAAGAGAAATATAAACAAAATATGACATATATAAACCTAAAGAAAATATGGCTTATGCAATTAAAGCTTTGACAGTAATTATATTGAATGTTAATGGATTAAACTCCCCAATCAATAGACACAGATTGGCAAAATTGATAAGGAACTATATCCAATCTATATGCTGTCTATGAGGTAAGAAACTCACCTTAGACCCAGGGACACAAGAAGTTTGCAAGTGAATGGTTGGAACATGATTTTACATGCAAACAATAACCAAAAAGGGGAGAGAGTACATATAATAATATCAGACAAAATAGAGATTAAGTGCAAAACTTTTGTTAGAGACAAAGAAGGACACTATATATTCATAAAAGGGGTAACCATCAAGAAGAAAGAACAATCATAATCATTTATGCACTTAACCAGGGTGCCCCAAAATACATGAGGCAAGCATTGGAAGAACTAAGTGGAGAAATAGATGAGTCAAATTTATAGTGGGGGAACTTAATACACAATTACCACCTCAAGATAGAACATTTAAGCAGAAGGTCAATAAGGAAACAGAGTCCTTGAATAATGTTAGAGGATCTAGACCTAATAGACGTATACAGAACATTATGCCCAATTAGAATGGGATATACATTCTACCAAAGCATACATAGATCATTCTTTAGGATAGACCACATGCTAAGCCATAGAACAACTCTCAAGGAATTCTGAAAGTTTGAAATTATACAAAGTAATTTCTCTGACCACAGTGGAATGAAACTGTAAATGAATAAGGACAGAAAACCAGAGTAAGCACAAAGATATGAAAGTTAAACAACACCCTCATTAGACAACCAAAGGGTCAAGGAGGAAATTGCAAAAGAAATCAGTTACTACCCTGAAATGAATAAAAATGAGAAAACAACATATCAAAACTTAGGGGGTGCAGCAAAAGCAGTGCTGAGACAGAAATTTATAGCCATAAATACCTATATTACAAAAGAAGAAAGAGATAAAACCAACATCTTAATTGCACACCTGGAGGGACTAGGAAAAGAACAATAAACTAATCCTAAAGCAAGTAGAAAGAAGGGAAAAAAAAGATTAGAACAGAATTAATGAAATTGAAATTAAGTAAACACTAGAAAAAATTAACAAGACCAAAAGGTGGTTCTTTGAGAAGATTTTAAAAATTGACAAACTATTAGCTAAACATAAAAAGAAAAAAGAGAAAATGAAAATACATAAAATAAAAAATGATCTAGAGGATAAAACAAGGATATCATACAAGGATACTTTGAAAAACTGGATGCCAACAAGATGTATAAATTAGATTAAATGGACAAATTTCTAGAAACACACAAGCAGCCTACATTGACAAAAGAAGAAATTAATGAACTTGATAGACCAATCACAAGTAACAAATTTGAATTAGTCCTCAAAATCCTCCTAACTAAGATGAGCTGTAGCAGTTTGGCAGTTTGATGTAGTTATGAATTCCAAAAATAGATATTGGATTATGCTTGTAAACTGGTCTGCTAATCTGGGCATTATTAAATTATGATTAAGGTGTTGACTGGGCCAGCTCAGTAGGGCATTGAGCCCCACCTCTTGGTGAGTGGGGTCTCAAAGATAAAAGACATTGCAAAGGACAGAGTTGGAGCAGCATTGATGTTGGAGTTTTGGTGTTGGAGAGAATGCCCTGGGAGAAGAGAAGCCAGCCATTTGCCTGATAGTTCATAGCTGACTTGTGGAGAGAGGCAAAGCCTAGAGAGCCTCATAGTCTACAGCTGACTTTGGGGAGGAAACAGAGGAGCTAAGCCCAGAGAGAAATGGAGCCATGGGAAGAAAGGAACCCAAGAAGCCTGAACCCTAGCAAATGTCAGCAGCTGTCATGCTCCAACACGTGGCAACAGACTTTGGTGAAGGAAGAAACTTATAAGTTATGGCTTGGTAACTGTATTCTACCCCAAATAAATACCCTTTATAAAGACCAACAGATTTCTGGTATTTTGCATCAGCACCCCTTTGTCTGACTAATACACGAGCCTTTGATGAGATGACTTCACCGGTCACTTCTTCCAATCATTCCAGAAAGAACTAACATCAATCTTGCTTAAACACTTCCATAACATAGAAGTGGTGGGAACATTGCCTAAAAAATTCTATGATGGCAACATCACCCTAATAACAAAGGCACATGAAGATGCCACAAGAAAGAGAAGTACATACTAATCTCCCTAATGAATAGGGATGATAAACCTTATCCTAATACTTGCTAATCATATTCAACAACACATCAAATGAATTAATTATATACCATGACCAAGTGGGTTTCATTCCTGGTAGGCAAGGATTTCTCAACATAAGAAAATAAATTAATGTAATACACATTAACAGATCAGAAGAAAAAAACCACATGATCACCGTTATCGATGCAGAAAAAAAACATTTGACAAAATACAGCATCTTTTCTTGAGAAAAATAGTTTAAAAGATAGGAATAGAAGTAAACATCCTTAATATGATAAAGGGTAAATATGAAAAGCCCACAGCTAACATCATATTCTATGGTGAAAAACTAAAGGCTTTACCTCTAAGTTCTGGAACAAGTCAATGTTGCCCAATGTCACCACTCTTATTTAACATTGTTTTAGAAGTACTTTCTCAGATACTTAGGCAAGAAAAATATATAAAATCATCCAAATTGGAAAAGAAGTAAACTTTTACTATTTGCTGATGACATGATCTTAAATATAAAAAGCCCTGAGAAATCTACAACACTACTAAAGCTGATAAACTAGTTCAGTAAAGTGGCAGGATATAAGATCAACATGAAAAAAATTGTCACATTTCTTTGCACCTATAACGAGCAATCTGAAGAGCAAATCAAGAAAAATATCCACTTACAAAAGCAATTAAAAGAATGAAATACCTAGGAATAAACTTAAGTAAGGATATAAAGCACTTGTACACAGAAAACTATGCATTGATTAAGGAAATCAAAGAACACCATAATAAATGGAAGATTATTCCATGTTCATGTATTTGAAGACTAAACATCATTAAGATGTCTGTCCTACCCAAATTAATTTACACATTTAACACAATCCCAATAAAAATTACAGCAACATTTTTTACTGAATTGGAAATGCTAATTATAAAATTTATTTTGAAGAGCAAGAGGCCACAAATCACCCAAAACATATTGAAAAGAAAAGCAAAATTGGAAGAATCACATTATCTGACTTTAAATCATACTACAATGTTACAGTGTTTAAAACTGCATGGTATTTGCACAAGGATAGACATACTGACCAAAGGAGTAGAATTGAGGGTTCTGATATGGATCCTCACATGTATGGCCAATTGATATTTGAAAGAGCCACCAAGACCACACAACTGGGACATAATGGCCTCTTTAACAAATGGTCCTTGCAGATATGGATATCTATATCCAAAATAATGTGAGAGGATCACCATCTCACACACCACACAAAATTAAGTCAGGATGGATCAAAGATCTACTTAGAGGAGCCAAGACTATAAAGCTCCTAGAAGTAATGTAGGGAAGCATCTACTAGATCATGTAGTAGGAAATGGTTTCATAAGCTATACACACAAAGCATGTGCAATGAAAAAAAATAGATAAATGGAACCTTCTCAAAATTAAAAACAACTTCTGTGCTTCAAAGGATTTTGTCAAGAAAGTGAAGAGGCAGCCTACACAATGGGAGACAATATTTGGCAAACATCTACCTGATAAGGTCCTAATATCCAGCATGTATAAAGAAATCTTACATCTCAAAAAAAAAAAAAAAAAAAAAAGACAAACAACCCATTTAAAAATGGGCAAAATTATTTTAAAATTTTATAGACACTTCACCAAAGAAGAAATATAAATGGCTAAAAAGAACATGAAAAGATGCTCATCATCAGTAAGTGTTTAGGAATTACAAATCAAAACTACAATGAGATATCATCATACACATATTAGACTGGTGGCTATTTAAAAAAAAAAGTGGACCACAATTGTTGGAAAGAATGTGGAGGAAAAGGAACACTTATCCACTACTGGTGGGAATGTAGAATGGTACATCATTGTGGAGGACAGTTTGATTGTTCCTTGGGAAGCTAACTATAGAAATGCCATATGATCCAACAATCTCACTACTGGGTTTATACCCAGAAAAATTGAAAGCAGGGACAAGAGCAGATATATGCACACTGTTTTAGTCAGCCAAAGGGGTGCTGGTGCAAAATACCAGAAATCTGTTGGCTTTTATAAAGGGTATTTATTTAGGGTAGAAGCTTACTCTTACCAGGCCATAAATTGTAAGTTACTTCCCTCACTGAACTCTGTTGCCACGTGTTGCAGCAAGATGGCTGTGGATGCTCAGTCTTCCACTTCATCTTAAGGCTCCATGGTGCCAGAATCTTCCATGATCAGCTGTAGGCTTGGATGTCTTATCTCTCTCCCAGGGCTCATTTCTCTCCAGGCTCAGCAGCACTCATCTCCACAAGTTCAGCTGTAGACTATCAGTCTCTCTAGGCTTTGTCTCTCTCCTCTGGGCTGAATTCTGTCCAGGCTCAGCTGCTCTGCTATCTCTTGTGTGTTTACTTCCTGAGCTCCAGCTCAAAATTCCAGCCTTTATTTTCTGCAGTGCAGTTTCTTTGTGAGTCCCCACCCACCAAGAGGGTGGTAACTCAACATCCTACTGAAGTGGCCCAATCAAAGCCTTAATCATTATTTAATCAAATAAAAGTGAAACCACTGAATCCAATATAATCTAATATGCCCAGAGAAGCAGAACAGTTTATAAGCATAATCCAATATCTACTTTTGGAATTCATAAACAATATCAAACTGCTATACACACCAATATTCATAGTGGCATTATTCACTATTGCCAAAGATGTAAGCAACCCAAGAGTCCATCAACAATTAAATGGATAAGCAAATTGTGGTACACACATACAATGGAATATTATTCAGTTGTTAGAAAGAATGCATTATTAAACATGGGATAATATGGTTGAATCTTGAAGACCTTATGTTGAGTAAAGTAAACCAGCCACTGAAGGACAAATATTACGTAACCTCACTGATATGACTGAAGCAAATTGAGCAGACACACAGAGCTAGAATCTGGAAGATAAGTTAACAGGAAATAGAAAGTAGAGGATGCTGAGCCAATGGTCAATATGGGTATATGATAAGGTGGAAGTTTGTGATTGGGCAGTGGATGGAGGTGATAGTGGTACAGTGATGTGATTGGGTTTTATGATGTCAGAATATGAAGGGAGTAGTGTGTGTGGTGGTTTGGTTGGACTGTCCATGGAATTGGGGGCAGAGTTGGAGGAAGGATCAGGTGAACTCTGGGGATTTACAGTTCTGTGGGTAAAACTACAAGGGGTGGATATTCTCTTGGCAAATATGGCAGGGGAGGATTACTGGTGCAGGGCTTCAGGGGTAGGGGTATATGTGGGATAAAGTGCACCTGGGGCATGCCTCTATGGTATATGAAAGTGTTCATATTGTCAAAATATGTTATCCCCTTTAGTTGTGGCCTACACAATAAACAAGAAAATATTAAAACCCATCCTGGAGACCCTCCTATGTTTTCAATTAGAAGGGAAAGAATCTCTTGAGAATGTACGCAGTGCCTAATAAAGAAAACAGACCAATATGCCAAGCCGTCAATATTATTGAATATAACTATGAATCTTATTTTCTAAAAAATGTCACTTAGTTGTTACCATAGGTTCCAAGGGGAGGGAGAGCTAATAATAGAATAGATGGAACATAGGGCATTTTTAGGGCATTAGAATTGTTCTGTGGGATCTTTCAATAACAGATACAGGGCATTTAAATTTTTTCAAAACCTAAAATTTGTATAGTGCAAAATGTAACCATAATATAAACCAGTGACCATGTTTAGTAGCAATGCTTCAATATTTGTACATCAATTGTAACAAATGTACCATCCATGTGAAAATATTAATAGGAAAGAGTGGTAGAGGAAGAAGGCATAGGGTATATAGGAATTCCTTGTATTATCTATGTGACTTTTCTGTAACTGTAAAGTCTTCTGTAAGACTTTCTCTTCTTTGAAGAGAAATCACAGAAATAAAATACACTGGGGTGCATATAGAAGAAATTGGTCACTGTACATAAAAGTTAACAGAACTTACAGTGATGAAAGACACAATGAGTAAAATTTTTTACTTTTTAATTTTATTTTATATTTTTGAGTGGGCATCACCATCCTAAAATCCTCAATATTGGAGCATGAACAATGGACTAATGTAGACTTATCATTATTCTATTGTAGACTTATTATTATTCTAACAATGGAAGAACTTGTATCATTGATATAAAGGCAGTGGCTACCAGAGGTTCTGTTTGGAAGGAGAGGGAAGAATAAGAGTAACATGGGGCCATTTTGGGGACATTGGAATTGTCCAGCATGACATTGCAATGACAGATACAGGCCATTATTAATTTTGTTAATGCCTATAAAATTGTCTGGGACAAAGTATAAAGTATAATATAAACTGCCGTCCATGGTTATTAACAATGTTTCAGTATGTGTGTATCAATTGTAACAACTGTATCACACTCATGAAAGATGTTGTGCATATGGGAAAGGTGGGTGTGTAGGGGTGGTCTATATAGGAATACCTGATATTTTTGATGTAACATTTATGTAATCTAATCTTCTACACAAAATAAAATAAACCAAAAATAGGAAAAATATTATGTAAGTAGGAATTTCTTATAGCTTGGATAGTACAAGTTTTCACAAGCAAGAAAACAAAAGGTCATAAGCCTATAGCTTTCTACAAACAACCTCAGCAAGTATTGTGAAATTCATTTTCCACTGATGAGACCATCTGTATTCTAGGCTTTCTGAATCTAATTCTTAAGATCAGCATTTATCAGGCATTGAATTATATATTCAACCCCATTCAAATTGGCCATCCACTGCTTCCAAAAATTGATGTGGCATATATTTTAAGATGACTGATAATTTCCTCACACAGTGGGGAAGTGGAGAGGGGAGGGAACAGACATATGGCCCATGGATACACTTGATAAGCCTCACTGATTGTGCACAATCACCAATCCTAGTTTTGACCTCTGGAGCCAGTAGTCATGAACTCCTCTGTATCTTGCTAGCTGTTCCATGACCTTCTTAGAGTCAATTTCCATCTGAATGTAGAGCCTCTCTCAGCTCCACAATTCTTCATTTCCCAGGGGAATGTTTGTGTTGGTTGTTCTGTGATATTTTTAGTAACTGTGTGGGACCTCTACACTTCAACATGTTGTTTATGCCTTAGAGCCCCCATACAGTCCCTTCCCATTATTCTCCTGCCCTTTTATGGGAGACATATCTGGTTGACCACATCCAGACTACCATGTGGGATAGGACCTGCAGTGACTTCTCTCCAACTATAGGTTTCCAGAGATGTGAGCTTTCTATAAATCTTGTTATTTCTCAGGGTTTTTACAGATTTCTCTCTCTCAAGAAAACTTGAGAGGCATGAATCCAATGATCCTGATTAATCTTAATTGACTTCTGGTTCCTACCATATTGGCATGGAAGTAGCAAGAGCAGTGTCTCAGTCAAACTTGATTCTTATTTTTATTAGTTATATATACACATATACATACATATACATATGCATATATATATCTAAGAGTGAATGACATTTTGCAAATTAATTAAGGAATGTGATGACTTACTCTTCCAGTTCTGCTCTAACCTTCCTTCTCTAGATCTATGGGGAAAAGGGGTGAAGAAAAGTATCAGAGGAATATGAAAAAATATCCATGCATGCAACTCTTTAAAAAATAACAACAACAACATTATCACAGTATTAAATACTATAGTATTAATGAATGCTTGGAGGGTTTGTGACTGTGAATGTGGAAGTCTTGTAGTGGACTCATTGTGATAGAACCCTATGAGAAAAATGCATAATGTCTGAGGCAAACTTCCTATTTGGCATCTTTTTTATCTGATTCATTCATTAATTCATTATTGTAGTACATACTATACATTGGGCACTGAAAATCACTGCATATAAAGATAGAATAAATCACTGTCCTTGCTTATAAAGAAATCACCTACAGAAGAAAAGAAAAATCATATATGAAAACAAATAAATATTATCAAGTTCTCTGGATTCTAAGATGTAACTGTAAAATGATGTAAAATGGTCAACTGTGTGTGTGTGGGAAATCACCCAATAAACATAAGAAGGCAACAGTAAGTTCAAATGTGGAAAGATAAAGGAAAGATATAGCAATATAAGTAAAGATAGGGAATCTTTAGCCTTTGTTATGCTTGTAAGGAAAGGTAAATCTTTCACTATGGCTCTGAATGAGAAGGCAAGACTCAAATCATTCAGTGCTTCTTTCCCAGTATATGGGTGTGAAATGTCTCCTTAAGTAAAGTGACACAATAAGAATTTAATAGATAAGGCTATAAGTAAATCTGCTACTGAGAAATAAGTATGGCTAAGGAATCTATATTGACTGGGCAGAAGTAACAGTGGAGGTAAGGAGTTTCCTAAAAACCTACTATATTGGTGCAGATTGGGATTGAAGCAGAGATGTCAGTCTCTGTGGAATTGGTAGAATCTAATTGATTCTGTAATTGATTCTGTATTCATTGTATGGGATGGCCAGAATTGATAAGTTACAAATAAATCACAGGTGCCAAGTCAGACAACAATGTATAGGTAAAAATATATGTGTAAAATAAAAAATAACTAATTATATATTACTAAAAACATAAAACTTGTGTTTCAGTCCTCCTGTTATATTAAAAAATTAAATATAAAAAAAATTCAGTGTGGAATGTAAGCCTAGTGCTCAAATAATTTTTAGTTAATCCATTCATTTAAAATAAGATATTTGTCTTTGGGATTAAGAGAATTATTTTTCAGTTGGTTGAGAGATAGTCTTCAATAATAGGTAATGAAAGTAATTACCATCAGTTATAGAGGCTGGAAAAGAGGGTATGAGTAAAATAAGTGTTAACAAAAATTAGGGGAGCTCTTGCAAACGATGTGGAGCTTGAATGTTTAAAAGGCAATGTTTTTAAAAAATTCATGTCTTTTCTGTAATACATAACCAAATTTTGAAACATCAGAAAGAATTAAAATATTTCAGTAAGTATAAAGTAATACAGTGACTGATACTCACCAAAGATATGTAAAATTTAAGAAAAAGAAACTTTAGCAGTTGTTCTCTCTCTCTGTTTTTCTCTATGTCTGTTTCTCACTCAGGACAGAAGAATTAGGCATGCCTCCTAATACTCCCCAACTAGCATCACCTGGCTTCCATTTTTTACTCCATTGTCACACCTATACCTTGAACCCTGTTATCATTTGATGAACAAGAAATGAAGGTTTCTCTGCAGAAACTGTACTGTGGAAGAAAATATTGAGTTCTAGAGAGTTGAAACATGTGGATTCTTCCAAAGTTCAATGACTGGTTATTGGACTCAAACTTCATTACTCATCACCTTGCTGTTCTCTGGTAATTTACACTGGTAACCAGGCCAGTTGAAAAATCTCTCCCCATGTCACTGCAGAGCTGCTTTTCTTTCCTCTCTCAAACATTCTCCTCCTTAGCACTGATTTACTTCTCTAACTTAGCATCATAAAATGTTAACATTTCTCCAGATTCTTCTATAATATTGTGTGCTTGTTAAAAAAAAATCTTCATTCCACCTAGTGTATCAGGGAGAATTCAAGTGTTTTCTTGGCTTTACTTATTACTCTCAAATATTTATCAGTCTCATACAGACTACCAGTTTTTTATTTTCAACTTTCTCTTCTCCTTATTTACCAGAATATACAAATTGCAATTTATTTTTCACACTTCAAATATATAGTTATTTCTTTCCTTCAACAAAAAAATTGTTTCACTGTTCCTATTCAAGTTGTTCAGTTAGTACCACTGAAAGCCAATTTTACCAGACTACATTTTTAAGATACTCATTTCTTCTTTTTATTTATTCTTCTAAATATAACTGGTTTAAAAGTTCTCTCTGTTTCTCCTAGATATTTCATTGATACCATACATGTCATCTTTTCTTAATGTAGGATATGTTTTGTCTTTTCCAGAATCAACTATGATTATTTGATTCAGTGATTTTCAGGAATAATTTATTTTTCATGAAAATATTACTCTTTATCCAAACAACACATGTATCAGGACTTTAGATGGGAATAAAGATGTCAATATTTTGTAAATCTCTTGTGATCAAATATATGTTTGTACATAAAGTATATAACAAGAAAAGATTCAGAACATGGAAATCAGTGAAGTAGAAGCAAGACAACTAGTCTTAAGGTTCTGGATGTCTACTGGAAAACACTAATATAAAAATGAGTATTAACAATACAGTAAATTATATCACATTGTATAGACATTTACATTTATGAGAAATGATCTGCTGATTGTCACAGAAATAAATTTGTCACAGAGAATGTTCCATGTTTTCATATGTTATATATGTTACATTTTCTACTCTATAAATATGTAACAATTTTGCCTATATTTCTAGATTTTTTTTCTGAGGTAGGTAAGGGAGTAATGATTTTTTAAGAAACAAGAAAAGCAAAAAACCACCTCAGACATGAGTGCAGGTGTGCTACAGGGTGAATGTGTGCATAGGACCCTATAGTAGTCCTTTATAAGAACTTTCCTCCTTCCCTTTCCTAATGTTGGGGAGGGGCCCTAGCTCTTTCTTGTTCTGATTGGTTTCCTTATGATTTCTCATCTGTTATCTCTCAGGGGACCAAGTATCAGGCCATTCATTTGGAGTTATCTTAGATCAAAGGGAGGCTTGTTTAGAGTTATCCGGGCTTTCCTCTTGACCCCAGGGTAGTTCCAAATAGGACTTCGTGGCCTCGGTGGGGTCATTCCAGCTTTGTTCTTAGAAGCAGCCTCTTCTCAGGAGGTCTCCAGGAGGGTTCTCATGGTCATATTGTCTGCTGGTTCCTAGCTGTGCCACTTCTTCCCTCTTTCCCTATACTGGCCTGTTGCAACTCCCTCCATCAGAGTTTACACACTTGTTCCTAAGGGGGAGCTGAAGGTTGATGATCAGTCTTTGGTAACTGCTTCCTGCTGTTTAGGGACAATAGTCTCTGCCTGATGGGCTGGGAATCTTTCTGGATATTCCAATGAGTATGAGAGAAGGCAGGTGCAGCACCATGGTTGGAACTGGATGAAACTCCTTTTAGACTAATACCTTGTTCTGGAAGGCATTGATTCTGGAAGAAATAAAAAAATAATTAGTTAATAAAAAATTAGTTAGAATTTTGCAGATAAATGATCCTACTAAAAGGATAAAGAATTTGATGGTAAGCAGACTCAAAAGTGGGGCCAGCCAAGACATACTGCTCCATGGGAGTGAGAAAGTCCAGGTGCATCCAGAGGCTACATCCTCCTGAAGTTGATGGGCTTAATCTTGTAGTTTTCAAATGCTGTCTAGGACTGTTCTTGAGCACTTTATAGAAAAACAGCATTGCTTCTTCAGGAAAAGGTAGGTTCTTCCATATGTCACTGTTAGCATATTTAGGGCTTTGCAGTTTTGCAGCACCATGGCAGCTAAGAACTTTATTTGTTGTCTAAGGTCTTCTAAGGTATGGCTAGTTTCTTCTATGCCATTGGTTAACTCTGGGGAGAAATAGTGGAAGACCTGCTGGGTTTTGCATAAACAGCTAACCCCAGTTCCCAAAACAGTAGTTATGAAAGGAAAGCTATGAGATGTATGAGGATAAGCACTGCCCTAGACACAAACTCACAAAGACAATATAGGAAACAACAAGACAAGCATATGTCAAGCAAAATAAAGACAGTATTTAAGAGAGCCATTCTTTTATTTTAAAGGCACATTCATTAATTACTTAGAAAATTAATTAAGTTTACTAAGACTTTTAACATGTCCCATATCCCTCTGCATATGATCTAGGTGAGAAGAGGTATCATATTCATCAAATATATAGATACAGCACTTAATAATAGCTAATGCACAAGTTCTTGTTCGAACTGCAATTAATAGATCTAAGGTCCAGTTCTGCAATACCATGCATGTTGTCTCTCCATGTGAGAAGGCTATAATGCCAATAGTGTTTAAGTTCTACTCATGTCACTCTGGTAATTATTGATCCATTTGCTATGCCTTTCATAAAGCCTGCATGCTGCAACACTTTTGGCCCTTGGAGGGAAGCTTTAGTCATTCACCAGCCTGGTGGAAAGCACCCTTCAGCACTATGAAAAACAGTCAGTCTGGAAGCAATGTCCATTGCAAATCTGGCTATATTTAGCCATTGCTGGATGCTGCAGGAGTGTGAAACTGCAACCTACTCTCTATCCATTTCAGAAGCTTATCCAGAGATGTGGTACATACATTTACTCCTTTATCATGAATAATGCTGCTATGAACATCAGTGGAAATTCATCTGTTCATGTCTCTGCTCTCAATACTTCTGGGTATATAAATAGTAATAGTATTGCTGGGTTATGGCATCTATATTTAACTTTCTTAGGATCTGCCAGTCCTCCACAGTGACTGTACCATTCTATATTCCCAGCTAAAGTGAATAAGCAGTCCTATCTCTCCACATACTCTCCAACGTTTACAGTTTTCCAACATTTTAATAGTGACCAATCTAATATGTGTGAAATGATATCTCATTGTAATTCAAATTTGTATTTCCCTAATCTTTGGTGATGTTGAACAATCTTTAATGTGTTTATTCACCATTTGTATTTTTTCTTTGGACAACTGTCTTTTCAAGTCTTTTACCTATTTTTAATTGAGTAGTTTGTCTTTTTATCATTGAGTTGTATGATATCTTTGTAGATCACGAATATTAAACCCTTATAAGATAGATGACTGTCAAATATTTTCTCCCATTGAGTTGGCTGCCTTTTCACCCTTTTGTCAAAGTCCTTTGAGGTGCAAAAGTGTTTAAATTTGAGGAGGTCCCATTTATCTATTTTTTTCTTTTGTTGCTCATGCTTTAGGTGTAAGCTTTAAGAAACTACTGCCTTCTATAAGATATTGAAAAAATTTTCCTACATTTTCTTCCAGGATTTTTATTGTTGTCACTTATAGATTCATGTCCTTGATCCATTTTGAGTTATTTTTTTAATAAACTATGAGATCAGGGTTATATTTATTTTATTTGGATAGGGACATTCAGTTCTACTAGCATCATTTTTTTGAATAGACTGTTCTGGCCCAGTGGGTGGGCTTGAACACCTTGTCAAAAATCACTTAACTGTAGAAGTGAGGTACTGTTTCTGAGCCTTTTATTTGGTTCCTTTGGTTAATCTGTCTGTCTTTATACAAGTACCATGCTATTTTTACCACTGTAGCTAAGTAATATGATTTAACATCAGGAAATGAGAGTACTCCATCTTCATACTTCATTTTGAAGAAGTTTTTGGCTCTTCAGGCGCCTTTACTTTCCAAGTAAATTTGATAATTGGTTTTTCCATTACAGCAAATAGGGCTGTTGGGTATTTTATTGGGATTGCATTGAATCTGTAAATCAGTTTGGGTAAAACTGATATCAACAATATTTACTCTTCCAAACCCTGAACATGGAAACCCTTCCATTTTTTTAAAGTCTTCTTCGGTTTCTTTTAGCAATGTTTTGTAGTTCTGTAATACAAGTCCTCTATATCTTTGGTAAAGTTTATTCCTGATATTTGATTGTTTTAGTGGTTATTAAAAATAGAATTTATTTCTGGTTTCCTCCTCAGATTGCATATCAGTAGTACATAGAATCACTATTGATTTTTGTGTATTAATCTTGTATCTCACAAATTTGCTGAATTCATCTCTTAGTTCTCATAGTTTTATTTTTAATCTTTTCAGGAGAATCTAGATATAGGATCATATCATCAGCTAGTAGTAAAAGTTTAAATTCTTCCTTTCCTAATAGACACCTCTTTTTTCCTTTATCTAGCCTAATTGCTCTAGCTAGACCCTCTAGCACAATATTGAATAACAACGGCGGCAGTGGGCATCATAGCATTGTTCCTGGTCTCAGCAGGAAAGTTTTCAGTCTTTCACAATTGAGTACAATGCTAGCTGCAGGTTTTTCATATATGCACTTTACCATAGTGAGAAAGCTTCCTTCTATCCCTATTTTTGGAGTGCTTTTTTCAAGGAAGGGTGCTATATTTTGCATTATGCCATTTATTCATCAATGGAAAGAATCATGTTATTTTTCTTTTTCAGTATATCTATGTGGTTCATTACACTAATTGTTTTTCCTGTGTTGAAGAACACTTTCATACCTGGGATAAAACCCAATTGATCATGGTGTATAATTGTTTTAATGTGTTTTTGGATTCTGTTTCAAAGTATTTTGTTGTGGATATTTCCATCCATATTCATTAGAGATATTGGTAACTTCATCTGGTTTTGATATTAGGATGATGATGTCTTCATAGAATGATTTTGGTAGCATTCTTTACTGTTCAATTTTTTGGAAGTACAGAGCAATATTGGTATTACATTGTTTTTGTAAGATTGGTAAAATTCACCTGCGAAGTCACCTGGTCTCTGGCTTTTCATACTTGGGAGGTTTGGGATGATGGTTTCAATCTCTTCACTTTTGATAGCTTTGTTGAGGTCTTCTATTTCTTCTAGGGTCAGTGTAAATGTTTTGTGTGTTTCTAGGAATTTGTCCATCTCCTCTACATTGTCTAGTTTTTAGGCATACAGTTACTCATAGTATCCTCTTATGACCTCTCAATTTTGCACGGTCAGTGGTAATGTCTCCCCTCTCATTTCTGATTTTATGTATTTGTGTCTTCTCTTTTTATTTTTCAATCCAGTTAAGGTTTGGTCAATATTGTTAATATTTTCAAAGAACCAACTACTAGTTTTGTTAATTCTCTCTATGGTTTTGTTTTTTGTTGTTGTTTTTTATTGTTCTTGATTTCATTTATTTCTGCTCTGATCTTGACTGTTTCTTTCCTTTGGCTTGGTTTGGGATTAGTTTGCTGTTTTTTTCCTACTTCTTCCTGGTGTGTAGTTAAAATTTTAATTTTTGCTGTTCTTTATTAATGTATGTATTGAAGGATTTAAATTTCCCTCTCAGCACTGTCTTTGCAGTGTCCCATAGATTTTGACATGTTTTGTCCTCATTTTCATTCATTTCAAAATATTTGCTGAATTCTCTGGCAATTTCTTCTTTGACTCACTGATTATTTAACAGTGCATTTTTAAATCTCCATATATTTTTGAATTTTCCATTTTTCCATCGATTATTGATTTCCAGCTTCATTCCATTATGATCAGAGAAAGTGTTTTATATATTTTCACTCTTTTGAATTTTTTTTAATTTTGTACATTTAATAATTGAAAATATAAACAATTAAAAACTGAAAAGTAAACACAGATTAATAAATATATACATTTCTCAGTTGAATGTAATGGATACATATAATTTTTTTTTTAATCAAACAATATATTACACCATATATTTGGTTCATAGTAACACATTCATACAGTATTTGTCCTTTTGTGTCTGGCTTGCTTCACTCAAAATAATGTCCTCTAGGTTCATCCATGTTGCCATATGCTTTATGACTTCATTTCTTCTTACAGCTGCATGATATTTCATCGTGTGAATAGACCACAGTTTGTTTATCCATTCATCTGTTGATGGACACCTGGGTTGTTTGGCAATGGTCAATAATGTTGCTATGAACATCGGTGTGCAGATGTCTGTTCGTGTCATTGCTCTCAGTTCTTCTGAGTATATACCCAGTAGTGCTATTGCAGGGTCACATGGCAAGTCTTTATTCAACTTCTTTAGGAACTTCCCAACAGTCCTCCATAATGGTTGTACCATCCTTCATTCCCACCAACAGTGAAGAAGTGTTCCTATCTCTCCACATCCTCTCCAACACTTGTAGTTCTCTGTCTTTTTAATAGTGGCCATTCTGATAGGTGTGAAATGATATCTCATTGTAGTTTTGATTTGCATTTCCCTAATCATGACTGATGTTGAGCATTTCTTCATGTGTTTTTTGCCATTTGTATTTCTTCTTCAGAGAAATGTCTATTCAAGTCTTTGGCCCATTTTTTAATTGGGTCATTTGTCTTTTTATTGTTGAGTTGTAACATCTCTTTATATATCCGTGATATTAAACCCTTATCAGATATGTGATTTCCAAAATTTTTCCCATTGAGCAGGCTGCCTTTTCACCCTTCTGACAAAGTCCTGTGAGGTTCAAAAGTGTTTAATTTTGAGGAGGTCCCATTTATCTACTTTTTCTTTTGTTGCACATGCTTTGGGTGTAAGGTCCAAGAAACCACCACCTACTACAAGGTCTTGAAGATGTTTCCCTACATTTTCTTCTAGTAGTTTTATGGTCCTGGCTTTTACATTTAGATCTTTGATCCATTTTGAGTAGATTCTTGTATAGGGGGTGAGATAGGGGTCCTCTTCCATTCTTTTGGTTATAGATATCCAGTTCTCCCAACATCATTTGTTGAAGAGACTGTTTTTTCCCATTAGCATGGGCTTGGTAGGTTTGTCAAAAACCAGTTTACTGTATAGGTGAGGGATATTTCTAGGTTCTCAATTCTATTCCACTGATTGACATGTCTATCTTTATGCCAGTACCATGCTGTTTTGACCACTGTAGCTTTGTAATATGTTTCAAGGTCAGGCAGTGAAATTCCTCCCACATTGTTCTTCTTTTATAGAATGCTTTTGGCTATTCGGGTGCACTTACCCTTCCAGATGAATTTGGTAATTGCCTTCTCTAATTCTGTAAAGTAAGCTGTTGGGATTTTGACTGGTATTGCATTGAATCTATAAATCAGTTTGGGCAAGATTGACATCTTCATGATATTTATTCTTCCAATTGATGAACATGGCATGTCTTTCCATTTGTTTAGGTCTTTTAAAAATTCTTTTAGCATTGTTTTGTAGTTTTCTGCATATAGGTCCTGTACTTCTTTGTTTAAATTAACTCCTAGGTATTTGAGTCTTTTTGCTGCTCTTGAAAATGGAATTTTCCTCCTGATTTCCTCCTCATATTGTTCAGTACTAGTGTACAAAGACATTACTGATTTTTGCATGTTGATCTTGTATCCTGCCACTTTGCTGAACTCATTTATTAGTTCAAGTAGCTTTGTTGTGGATACTTCAGGATTTTCTAAATACAGGATCATGTCATCTGCAAAGAGTGAGAGTTTTACTTCCTCTTTTCCTGTTTGGATACCTTTAATTTTTTTGTCTTGTCTAATTGCCCTAGCCAGAACTTCTAGTACAATGTTGAATAACAATGGTTACCGTGGGCATCCTTGTCTTGTTCCTGATCTTAGGGGGAAAGCTTTCAACCTTTCCCCATTGAGTATGGTGTTGGCTGTGGGTTTTTCATATATGCCTTTTATCATATTGGGAATTTTTCCTTCTATTCCTATCTTTAGAAGTATTTTTATCAAAAAAGGATGTTGGATTTTGTCAAATGCCTTTTCTGCATCTATTGAGATGATCATGTGTTTTTTTTCCCTCAATTTGTTAATGTGGTGTATTACATTGATTGATTTTCTTATGTTGAACCAGCCTTGCATACCAGGAATAAATCCCACTTGGCCATGATGTATATGTCTTTTGGATTCGATTTGCAAGTATTTTGTTTAGAATTTTGGCATCTATGTTCATTAGAGAGATTGGTCTGTAATTTTCTTTCCTTGTGGAATCTTTATTTGGCTTTGGTATTAGGGTGATGTTGGCTTCATAAAATGTGTTGGGTAATTTTCCCTAATCTTCAATTTTTTGGAAGAGTTTAAACAGGATTGGTGTTAATTCTTTTAGAAATGCTTGGTAGAATTCATCTGTGAAGCCATCTGGTTGTGGACTCTTCTTTGCTGGGAGATTTTTGATGATGTATTCAATCTCCTTAATTGTAATTGGTTTGTTAAGTTCTTGTATTTGTTGTTGTGTCAGTGTAGGTTGGTTATGGTTCTTTTTATTTCTGTGAGGTCACTTGTAATTCCCCCCCTTTCATTTCTGATTGTATTTATTTGCATCTTCTCTCTTTTTTTCTTTTAGTCTAGCGAGGGGTTTGTCAATTTTATTGATCTTCTCAAAGAACCAGCTTTTGGTTTTGTTGATTTTCTCTACTGTTTTTATGTTCTCATTTTCATTCTTTTCTCCTCCAATCTTTATTATTTCTATCCTTCTGCTTGCTTTGGGATTGGTTTGTGCTTCTTTTTCTAGTTTCTCAAGTTGTTCAGATAAATCTTTGAGTTTAGCTCTTTCTTTTTTTTTAATATAGGCATTTAGGGCTATAAAATTTCCTCTCAAGACTGCCTTCACTGTATCCCATAAGTTTTGATACGTTGTGTTCTCATTTTCATTTGTCTCAATATATTTACTGATTTCACTTGCAATTTCTTCTTTGACTCACCGAATATTTAGGAGTGTGTTGTTCAGTCTCCACACCTTTGCAAATTTCCTTTTTTCCTGTCTGTTATTGATTTCTAGTTTCATTTCATTATGAACTGAGAAGGTGCTTTGTATTATTTCAATCTTTTTATATTTATTGAGAGCTGTATTGTGACCTAACATGTTGTCTATCCTGGAGAAAGATCCATGGACACTTGAGAAGAATGTATAACCCGCTGAGTTTGGATACAGTGTTCTGTATATGTCTGTTAGGTCTAACTTGTTTATCATATTGTTCAAGTTCTCTGTTTCCTTGTTGATCTTCTATCTAGTTGCTCTATCTAATGATTTGAGAAGGGTGTTGAAGTCTCCAATGATTATTGTAGAAATGTCTATTTCTCTCTTAAGTTTTGCCAGAGTTTGTCTCATATATTTTGGGGCACCTTAGTTAGGTGTGTAGATATTTATGACTGTTATCATAAATATCTTCCTGGAGGATTGTCCCTTTTATAAATATATAATGACCTTCCACAACTCTTATCACTTTTTTGCATTTGAAGTCTGTTTTGTCTGATATTAGTATAGCTACCCCTGCTCTTTTCTATTTACTATTCACATGGAGTATCTTTTTCCAACCTTTTACTTTCAGCCAGTTTGTATCCTTGTGTCTGAGGTGAGTTTCTTGTAAGCAGCATATGGATGGCTCATGTTTTTTTATCCATTCTGTCAGCCTGTATCTTTTGATTGGGGAATTTAATCCATTCCCATTCAATGATACTACTGAAAATGCACCATTTATTTCCTCCATTTTATTCTTTGGTTTTCATATGTAATCTTATTTTTGTCTCTCTTTTTACTCTTTTGGTTACCCTTTCAGCTTTTCTTTTCTTCTATCCTCTCCTCCAAGCCTCTCTCTCCTGTCTTTTTCTTTCAGGTTCTAAGGCTTCCTTTAATATTTCCGGCAAAGGTGGATTCTTTTTGGCAAACTATCTTAGTTTCTGTTTGTTTGTGAATACTTTATTTTCACCTTCATATTTGAAGGACAGTTTGGCTGGATAAAGAATTCTTGGCTGGCAGTTTTTCTCTTTCAGTTTCCTAATTGTATCATACCACTGTCTTCTCGCCTTCATGGTTTCTGAAGAGAAATCTGCCTTAAGTCTTACTGGATGTCCTTTGTACATGATTGTTTGCTTCTCTCTTGCTGCTCTGAGAATTTTCTCTTTATCTTTTCATTTGACATTGTGAATAATATGTGTCTTAGCATAGCTCTATTTGGATTTATTCTCATTGGGGTACTGTGTGCTTCTTGGATATGTAAGTTCATTTCTTTCATGAGAGTTGGGAAATTTTCAGGTTTTATTTCCTCAAATACTCTTTCTGCCCCTTTTCCTTTCTTTTCCCCTTCTGGAACTCCTATGACACGTATGTTGTTGCATTTTGTGTTGTCATTCAAGTCTTTGAACCCCTGCTCAATTTTTTCCATTCTTTTCTCTCTGTGTTCTTTTCTCTCTTCAATTTTAGCTGCTCTGTCTTCGGTATTACTTATTCTTTCTTCTATCATTTCAAGTCTGCTGTTGTATACCTCAAATGTATTTTTTACTTCACCTATTGTGTCTTTCATTCCCATGAACTCCATTACTTTTCTGTTCAGGATTTCAAATTCTTCTTTGTTTTCACTCAATGACTTCTTGGTGTCATTGATCTCTTTAACTATATTCTCTTTCATCTCATTAATTTGATTTTGGAAATTTGTGCTCATTTCACTGATTAGTTCTCTCAAATTCTGCATCTCTTCTGGGACTTTGCTGTATTCCTTTTCTTGGGCCATATCTTCTATTTTCTTAGTATGGCTCGTAATTTTTTGCTGGTGCTTAGGCATCTGGTTAGGTTTTATTTTACTTAGATGCTCTATCTCTTTCTCTTTTATGGGGTTTTAGTGGCAAGAGGCTGTGAGTTACCACAGCTCTTTGATTTTTGGCTCAACCTTGATGGTTAGGAATGTTCTGCTGGTTGCTCAAAACTGGGTACTGGACCCAGTAATTGGTTGTAGAGTCGTTTCCTAGGGTCTTGGGTAGGAAGGCTATAAAGGCCAGGAAAAGTCTCTCCTACTTATTAATTTTCTTATGTGCACTTCCTTGGTCTACCAGGAGATGGCACTTGTTGGCAGCTCTCAATTCAATGCCTGGTTGGAGCATATTTGTTGTGGCACAGACCAGATCAATGTGGTAGAGCTTCCTGTCTGGGGGCTAAGAGCCTTGTAATTCAAACTTTCTGAGACAGTTCTCCAGACTTCTCTCATAGTGACCCCCTTTACCCAGCTATGAAATATTTCTACTCCCTTCTTAATCCTCAACAATCAGTCCCTGTTAGCAGCTGAGGAGATTGGGAGGTTTGTATATCTTTAGCCCCTTGCTAAGGGGCTCAGCCCCACCCAGCCCCACCCAGCCTGGAAGGGCTCTCGGGACAGGGCAGACCAAAGCTGGGAGTCAAAAGCAGGGTCAGCCTCAGGCTCTCTCTCCCCTCTCCTGTGGAGACCTCAACAATTAGTCCAGGCTAGAAGAGAGGGAGGTTGTGAGGGTCAGATTTCTCCAGTCCTTCCTAGTCTCCCAGGGCAAACTGCCATGTGGAAAGATCTATGGGGCTCTGTAGCCCAAATTTCAGGTCCGAACCAGAGTCAGCCTAAGGCTGTGTCCCTCTCTCTCCGCTTTCCGGGAGTGGTAGATCCCTGGAGCCCCCTTTGTCTGTGGTCGCAGGCCCAGAGGCCCGAGAATTCTGAAGAGTGTGGGGGAGGGTGCCGGCAGCAGCAGAAGCTGCTACTTACAACTCATGGTTCTGTCATCACGATTTCCCTCTTCTGTCCCTTTCTCCTCTGGGTGGTGTGCAGCCTTCACCTGCTGTCCTAAACCCTAGAAGATCTTTTTCGGGGCTGTTTCAGCCTGTCCTCTAGCTATTTTTCTGGAGATGAGATTCCCGTGTCTTACTAGTTGGCCATCTTCCCGGAAGTCTGAAATTTATTGAGACTTGTCTTGTGACCCAACATATGGTCTATCTTGGAGCACTTACAAAGAATGTATATAATACTACTTTGTGGTGCAATTCTCTCTAGATGACTGTTATATATAGTTCATTTATTCACTTATTATATTATTCAAGTTCTCTCTTTCTTTCTTAATCCACTGTCCAGGTGTTCTACTGAATACAGACAATGGTGTATTGAAATCTCCCACTATTATTCTAGAGATATTTATTTCTCTCTTCAGTTTTGCCAGTGTGTGCCTTGTGTATCTTGGGGCATAAATATTTAGTATAGTTATTTCTTTTTGGTGAATTGCCTCTTCTATTAATATATATAATATATGACATGGGATATATAATATATAATATATGACATATGACCTGACATATAATATACAACATACAATATATAATAACTTTTTTCATCCCTTATAACAGTTTTGCATTTGAAATCTATTTTGTCTGATATCAGTATCACTACTGCAGATCTCTTTTGGTTACTGTTTGCATGGAATATCTTTTTCCAGTTTTGCACTTTTGGCCTTGTTGTGTGCTTATGTCTGAAGTGTGTCTTTTGTAGACAACATAAAGATGGCTCATATTTTTTATGCATTATATCTAAGTCTTTTAAATTAAGAAATCAATTTTATTAATACATATTAATAAAACTTAAATCTTTCCAAAGTGTACAATCAATGGTATTCAATGTAATCACATATTTGTACATTCATCATTTCAATCATTTGTAGAGCACTTTCATTATTCCAATAATAATACTAATTAACAGCAACAAAAAAAAACTCAAACAACCAAAACTCATCACCTCTCAATTTCACTATGCTTCCCCTGCCATATATACCTGCTGTTCTTTTTCCTGTTCTCTGGTATATTTGCATTTGTATTTTGTAAATTCAGTCATATATGAAATATCCATATTGGTATTTTACATTAGGTTTACTATCATATAGAGTCCCAATTTACACTTTTTAGCTTTCATTATACTAATATACATGACCTTAGACTTTCCCTTTCAACCACTGTCACACCCATACAATAGTACTGCTAGTTACAAACACTATAATATGCTTTAACCATTTCTATTTATTTCCAAATTTTACAAGCCACCTTTTTACAGTTCTGCTCTGATTAACCCTTAGCTTACCATTCTCTACATTCCTTCTATTTTCTGGCACCCTTTAATCTAATTATTAAATCCATGAGTTTACTCAATCTATTTATTTCATAATAGCTCAATCATACAGTATTTGTCATTTTGTGTCTGGCTTCCTTTACTCAATATATTATCTTCCCAGTTCATACATGTTTTAATATGCTTCACTACTTCATTTTTTTCTACAGCTGCATAATATTCCATCATATGTATAAACCACAATTTTTTAACCATTCATCAGGTGATGGACACCAGGGCTGTTTCCAACTTTTGACTATTGTGAATAATGCTGTTATGAATATTGGTGTGCAAATGTCTGTTTGTGTCTCTGCTCTTTGAGTGTGCTGTTCAAGCCATTAACATTCAATGTCATAACTATAAATGCATTATTTATTTCATTCATTTTGTCCTTTGGCTCTATGTTGTCATATCATTCTTTTGTCTATCTTCTACCCTTTACTTTACCCTTCCTGATAATCTTCTTTTCTACACTCTTCTCTGAATATCTTGCCATTGATTTTTCCATTTCAGCTTAAGCAGTCCCTTTCATAACTCTTGTAATTCTAATCTTTTGGTAACATTGTCTATCAGTTTTTGTTTGTCTGTGAAGACTTTGAACAAACACTCACTTTTAAATGTCAGTTTTGCTGAATACAAAATTCCTGGCTGGTGGTTTTTCTCTTTCAATACATTAAATACATCATACCACTTTCTTCTTACCTAAATGTTCTCTGATGAGAGGTTGGCACTTAAACTTATTGAGTTTCTTTTTAATATGATGCTTTGTTTTTCCCCTGCTGCTTTTAGATCCTGTATAGAATGTGTCTTGAGGTAGGTCTATTCAGATTTATTCTGTTTGGGATGTACTGACCTTCTTGGATATTGATGTTTTTGTTTTTCTTAATGTTTAGGAGATTTTTGGTTATTATTTCCTCAAATACTCTTTCTGCCATTTTCCATTCTCTTCTCCTTCTGGGACACCTATCATGTGAATGTTTGTGCATGTCACATTGCCATTCAATTACCTGAGACATGTTTCATTTTTTTTCCATTCTCAACTCTTTCTGTTCTCCTGTCTTTTCCAGTTCTGAAATTCAGATGGCACTCATTGGTGCACCTTTCCATGGAGATATTTCAATCTCCACTATTCTGTGTTTTTTTCTGGCCAGAGTATAGATTCAAAGTGGTTCTCCTGGACAAATTCACTGAAAAGAAGCCCCCATCTCCTGCTCCCTTTTTCCTTGTAACAGCTGTCAGTGAGGCAGATATCTGTTCTCCTGTCAGTCAGCTGAGGGTGAGCCAGGGGCTGTACCCCAGCTTAATTTCTTGAGGTTGGTGTTTGGAGCCCTTTCTGGCCACCAGAGGGATTTGGTAAGTCATGTTTATTGTTTTGTGTTCATCATTTCCTGACCCTCAACTTCCCAGCAGTTGTGTAAGAGTGTCCTGGCCTGCTGATGCACAAGGTTGGTGCCACAGACAACTTTTGGCTTGTTCTCCATTGTTTTTGTGATAGCATTGAGCCCTGCCTGTTAGTCCAATGCCATCTTCCCATAATCCTTCTCTTTTTATTGTTATACACTTTCTAAATACTTCCAAAGCAGTCTATAACATATAAAATGAACTGAACTATTTTTACTACTTTACTTTTTAGGTCTACACTTTTACCATGATTATGTTGATTAAAATTTATTTTACTTTTCAGTATAGGATAAATCTTTCTCCATTAGGTTATGAAAACCTACAATGCCCAATGCAATCAAGATTGTCTTCCCCTTACCACCATTTAAATGTGCAGATTGAGGTAGCTTCTGATATGTTTGCCTGTTATGAAGTTAGTCTGTTATAAATATCAACTTAATTTTTATTTAATAACAGCTTCTTGGAATTAGCTATTTGAATATTTCAATTCAGAAATTGCTTTTGCAAAGTTCCTATATCAATGATAATGACATAGTTACTTTTCTTTTACATAAGCTTATGAAATTACAGTTAGCAACCAATGAAATTTACTTTATTTATCTAAGTTTTTTTCTTATATCCTCATTCTTTTCTGAAAAACTAGTAATTTCACTTTAGGATAAATCTTCCTTTCCTTCTTTAACTTAATTTCACTGAATACAAACTTACAATTTTCATTATCTTAAAGATTTAATACATGACATGGTAATGTATTTTATTAGTATCCTATATATCTAGGCAGATTACACCCAAGGTAAATAACATTGAAACCATTATAGTTAAGGCAAAATGTTCCTTTATCCTTTGTTCACAGAAGGCTAAAACCTCTTTTATCTTTAAAAAAATTTCAAAATTGTGACTAACCTTAAAAACATAGTGACTGCCAGGTTCTGTCATATATTATAATTGTTTAATTTGTTTTAATTATAATTAGAAAAGGTATTTCCATAGCTTTCAATGACTTTACTTTCTGAAATTTGGTAATTGGGATATTAACTGCTCTAATTTTAAGAGTGTTAAAAGGGTAAATCGGGGAATTACTGGACAAACTATAACTTAATTTCCCAGCACAGTAGAAAGATATTTCAGTTAAACTTACATTTCCTTATTTTGCCATGTCAAGGCCTTCTACCATAGCTCTTGCAAAGAGATAGAGGCCCTGGGAAGCTGGGTATTTCAAGGAGCTTAGGAAAAATATTTTACTCTCAATAGTTCCTATATTCAGATATCTATTACTTTTTATCTTGCTTAGCTTCTCTAATTTGATCTCTAGGAATATTCAACTACATATAAGCACATATTTTAACTTTTAGCAATTTGAATAGGGCTCTTTTAAGAATTTTCATTTGTTAAACTCATATTACCATCCTAATGTGTGGAAATATACTCTGCATAATGTACACTGCAAAAAAAGGGAGACACAAATAGAGAGTTAGGCACAAAGGCACAAAACCCACTAATGTTGCTTATACTTTTCATTCTCTTACAAAATAAGTTTAACTGTAAAATAACATTTTATTCAAAAGATCTCTTTGAAGTCTATTTCTAATTATTATAATCTGAAATGTGACCATGCAGTTTTGCACAATAATTTCATTCTTATTAGCTATTGGCTTATAACCAATGTGATCCCAATGCTTTAAAATGCAATCTTCATTTTCTTTACTTATAGAGCTTTGCTTGTTTCCCATTTTTACTTTGACAGACCTTGGATGAGCAACACAAATTGCAGTATGTAATCCCTGAATTCATTGAAACCTCAGTGTAAACTGGTTTCTCCTATGACCTGCTGCTTTCAGAATGTTCAATGTTCACAGTGAGAGGTTCTTACTAATAAGTCCTTGGAGATAACAGGGCTCTGGTGGCCATTGGACTGGAAAAGTGGACATCCAACCCTGAGGGCTGAGAATTCCACCAAGAAGCAATCTTCTCAAAGGTCATGGGGTACCTGCAGGCTCTTGCTTGGAGCAGGTAAATTGGAGTCTATACCTGGATAATCAGGAGAGAAATCAGGGTTATTAACACCAGTGGAAACACAGGAGACACTAGTGTCTCATATCTGCCTTCTCCCAAGTCATGGGGAGCAGAAGTTGCCATGGATACAAACATGGAAGAACAGTGAAAATGTGCATAATTACACCCAAGAGTAAGGTCAGTCCTGAGATAACCATAAGCAAAGGGCAACTCAGTTTAGAATTACCACCACAATAGCAAGCATACAGGAGGATAAGGCTTGATTGAAGTAACCATAAACAAAGATAATTTTAATTTAGCATTATCATCACAATACTAGAAGAAGCTAGACTCAAAATAACCATACACAAAGTTAAGTTCAGTTTAGAATCGCCATTACTATAGCAAGCATACACAAGGGTGAGGCTAGACTTGACATAACCATAAAAAAGGTAAGTCAGTCTAAGATTGCCATCACAGGCTAAATCCACCCAGTTACAACTATTTCAAATATTATCCTTTTGCTGATTTATTATATAAAGGCATCTATATAATGATCTTAACTCTTAGTTACAATTTCTAGTAAGTTTTAATTTTAAAACAAATTGAGCACTTTTATTTATGAACTAAATGACTAAAACTATTTTATTAGAAACTTTGTTGTTAGGTTTTCCTGCTTTACCAGCTGTTGAACTAGTTCTACATGTGAATTCTTTTATACATCAAACCCAATTGCAAGACAGTATTGAAATGTCGACTTATTTTTAGGTTACCTTTCACCTTTATCCAATTTGTGCAGGCAAGCAGGCAAAGTTCAAGTAAGCACAGACTAGTACATGAGAATTTTACACATTTAATTATCATAGAGAAAGGCCTGCTGGAAGCCTTTCTTCAAGAACTTTCTAACCTTAATTAATGGCTTATAAGGATGTTCCTTATTCTACAAGGGGGAAGTTTACTAAAGAGCTCAATTCTGATTCCCTGTTCACTCCCCATTAGGCATGACTGAGACTAGAGTGTTCCACAGTGGCAGGTCAGGACTAAATGAAGTAGCTCTAATGTTAGTTAAGAAATTAACAAATGTATTCATCCGCCAAAGGGGAGATGATACAAAGTACCAGAAACCTGTTGGCTTTCATAAAGATTATTTATTTGGGGTAAAAACTTACAGTTACAAGACCCTAAAGAGTTCTACTCAAGGTAAGTTCCTCACAAAAGCCTGCTGCCATGTGTTGAAGCAAAATGGTGGGCAACATCTGTGAGGGTTCAGCCTTCCTCTTTCTTCTTAAGACTTCAATGGCCCACCTTCTTCCAATCTCAGCTATTCGCTGTAGGGCTTGTTTCTTTCCAGGCCTTCTCAGATGCTCAGCGCTCTAGTTTCTTCAGCTGCAAACTATCAGGTGAATGGCTCATCTCTCTTCCAAAGCTGACAAGTTCTCAAAGCTGAGAAGTTCTCTCCTCTTCTACATCTATGGAGTGCTCTCTATTCCCCTGTATTCTTCTCTGTGTATCTACTTCTGTGTGTCCTCTTGATTGATTTTCCAATTATATAGCAGACAAAGGGGGTGGGGACTCATACAGAGTCACCTGAATGACATGGTCAAATCAAAGGCTTAATATTAACATAATTTAATCAAGGGCATGTCAGCTGAATCTAATACAATCAAAGTTGTAGCAAATATATCATCCACATGTAAAATATTATTAATATGGGAGAGGGGAAAGGGGGGAAGTGTTGGGTATATGGAAATCATTTGTGTTCTCTGTGTGACTTTTCCATCTCCTAAAGCTTCTTTGAAAATAAAATGGAAAGAAAAAAGAAGACACTGGGGGAGCCTATTGAAGAAAATGTCATTCTTCATACAAGACAATAGATCTTAATGTGATGAAAGACACAATGTTGAAGAAAATTATATTATTTCAAATTAATTTTTTTTTGTATTTTATATGCATTTTTTTAAATTATTTCAACATCTTACTAATTTTTTTTTATTATGGGTAAAAATCAAAATTCTCACAATACAAACAAACATTTGCAAAATGATATATAAATATATATGCATATATGTGTATTGCTTACAAAAATGTTGTTTATATATATACATATATTTTAAGAGGTGCTTAGATTACCCAAAATATTACACGGAACCCACTGGGATTCCCATGTTGCCCACCTCCCACACCTCCCATCACATCCCACACAAATATCTCCCACAGTGTGGCCCACCACCCTCAATCAACTTACACATCCTGGAGCCTTGCCACCAACCATAGACCACAGTTCACACTGTAGACCACACTCTCTCCCACTCAGTTCTGAGTGGTGTGTGCTGATTTAAAATGGCCTACATCCATTGCCACAACAGTACTCAAGACAACCTCCAACTCCCAAAGAAGCCACTGTATTTCAACTGCTCATCCCCTCCCTACCCCAAAAGTGTCAAGTGGCCACTGGCTCCACCTCATTGTTATAATTTCTTGCATTGCTAGAATCACCATATGTGAACAAGAGAATACCATCAAGTCCACTCTAGTCCATAGTCCTTCCCCCAATCCTGAGGGGACTGGGATGGTGATGTCCACTCAAACTCCAAGTGAGAGAGGGCTTATATCCCATGGATATGGTGGGTGGGATGATCCTGCCTGCAGATGCAAGCCCTCTCCATTCCCTGGGATGGCCATTTCCCATCGTTGTCTCCTCACCAGGTGACTTGGATGAGTCCATTGAGCTGTAGGGTAGGAGTAGCAGCTCCACCTAGATTTCATGCACACCTGGCACATAGGTAGGCGGGAGGCTCCAGTCTCTGGAAGTATACCTAAAAACTCCAGCATCGCATATAGGTTTGAATAGAAGGGACTGGTGAACCATGTGCAGGGAGGACTTATTTGAGTCTAATTCTGTCACTCTCAGGAGCGCA
>JAKSZT010053890.1:59658-75250 GCA_026826555.1 Tolypeutes matacus
TGCGCTCCTGAGAGTGACAGAATTAGACTCAAATAAGTCCTCCCTGCCTATGGTTCACCAGTCCCTTCTATTCAAACCTATATGTGATGCAGGAGTTTTTAGGTATACTTCCAGAGACTGGAGCCTCCCATCTACCTATGTGCCAGGTGTGCATGAAATCTAGGTGGAGCTGCAACTCCTACCCTACAGCTCAATGGACTCATCCAAGCCACCTTGTGAGGAGACAACGATGGGCAATGGCCATCCCAGGGAATGGAGAGGGCTTGCATCTGCAGGCAGGATCATCCCACCCACCATATCCATGGGATATAAGCCCTCTCTCACTTGGAGTTTGAGTGGACATCACCATCTCAGTCCCCTCGGGATTGGGGGAAGGACTATGGACTAAAGTGGACTTGATGGTATTCTCTTGATCACATATGGTGATTCTAGCAATGCAAGAAATTATAACAATGAGGTGGAGCCAGTGGCCACTTGACACTTTTGGGGTGGGGATGGGATGAGCAGTTGAAATAAAGGGGCTTCTTTGGGAGTTGGAGGTTGTCCTGAGTACTATTGTGGCAACGGATGTAGGCCATTTTAAATCAGCACACACCACTCAGAACTGAGTGGGAGAGAGTGTGGTCTACGGTGTGAACTGTGGTATATGGTTGGTGGCAAGGCTCCAGGATGTGTAAGTTGATTGAGGGTGGTGGGCCACACTGTGGGAGATATTTGTGTGGGATGTGATGGGAGGTGTGGGAGGTGGACAACATGGGAATCCCAGTGGGTTCTGTGTAATATTTTGTGTAATCTAAGCACCTCTTAAAATATATGTGTATATATATATATATATATAACATTTTTGTAAGCAAATACACATATATGCATGTATATTTATATATCATTTTGCAAATGTTTGTATATATTGTGAGAATTTTGATTTTTACCCACAATAAAAATAAATTAAATACACACACACACACACACAAAATGCATGATTCACTAAAGCCCACGGGAATTACAATGGCGAATCCACTGAGAAGATTAAAAAAAAATTCTAGTGCATGTGAAATATATGTGAATATTTCAAGTAGTTCTGTTTTACTTCAAAGTAACTGCTAAAATTAGAGTCAGTTTTTTGTCAAATAAAATATGACAAAAAAATACAATGATATTTAGTAGTTTATTGTTCATACCCCTAATAAATTGTCTAAATGTATTAAAAAAAAAAAAAAAACACTATCCTTCTCCTGGCATGGGATATGACTCCTGGGGATGAGCCTCCCAGGCACAGAGGGATTATTACTAAGCATCAACTAGGAATGCATCTAGAAAAAGACCTTCACCAAAAGGGGGAAATGATAAATATCATTTGAGTTTTTATGGCTAATAGATTTCAAGGTGAGCCAGGAGTTCATTTCAGAAGTTATGCTCATACAACACTCAGGAGTATCTCTTTGACAACCACAATAAGCAGTGCCCCAAACAGCAGGGCTCTTGAGGGGTCTAGAGATATCCAGAAATTATAAGCAGGACAGACAAGCCCAGGAATGCAGTGCCCTATCAGTGGGACTTAGTTTGGAATTTATTCTCCCCAGTAACAGAATTAAACTCATTTATAGGTTCTCTATACATGGCTCTTCTGCCCCCTTTATTTGAACCTATAATTAACACTATATATGAGAAATATATGTCTCAGAGACTTACTTCTTTGGTCCACCCATGGTCCAGTTGAGCTCTGAATTTCATCAGAGTTGCCCCACCTACTCTTCACTCACCCAGCACAAGTAATAATAAGATGATGATGGACAACACCTATCCCAAGGAACAGGGAGTGTCTGAAACTGCAAGCAAGATAGCTAACCCATGGGATCTAACCCATGGGATCTAAGGCCAATGTCAATTAAAAGCAGAGTGATCATCACCATCTCAAAATCCTGAAGATTAGGGAATGAACAAAGTAATAAAGTAGACATTATTATTCTACTATGGATGTATTATTATTATAGCAATGGAAGAACTCTTATCTTTGATGTAAAAGTTGTGGCCACCAGAGGTTCTTAGGGATGGGAGAGGGAAGAATAGGTGTAATATGGGGGAATTTTCAGGACATTTGACTTGCCCTGCATGATATTGCAGTGACTGATGCAGGCCATTGTATATTTTGTCATAACTTGCATAATTATGCAGAAGAGAGTGAACTATGGTGTGGACTGTCATCCTTGGTTGATAGCATTGTTTCAATACAGGATCATCAATTGTACCACACTATTGAGGAATGTTGTTAATGTAGGAAAGTGTGGGATGGGGAGGGAGTGGGGCAAAAGTGAATATTTGGGAATCCTCTATATTTTTCCCTATATTTTTGATGTTACATTTATGTAATCTAAAGCTTCTTTAAATATGAAAATAATTATAAATTATTTATTAAATAAATCCAAACGATGGTAAGATAAGAAAAAAAAAAAAAAAAGAATCATCTATATGTTGTTTACCAAGATTCACCTCAAACATAAGGACACAACCTGGTTAAAAGTCAAAGGTTGGTAAAAGATATTCCATGGAAATAGTTACTGAAAAAGAGTTGGAGTAGTGATACTAATATTGGACAAAATAGATTTTAAGTACAAAACTCTTTTAAGAGATGGATAAGTTCATTATATAATAAGAAAAGGGGAAATTCACCATTTACTAGTTATACACCTAACCTGAGTGCCCCAAGATGCATGAGGCACACACTGGCAAAGCTGAAGGGAGAAATAGGTTTCTCTAAAATAATTGTTGGAGACTTTAATACACCACTCTCAGTATTGGATAGAACTTCTGGACAAAGGATAAATAAAGAGAGAAATTAAATAACATGATAAATGAACTAGACCTAACAGACATCTTAGAGAATTACACCCCAAAATAGCAGGATAAACATTCATTTCAAGTGCTCATGGATCCTTCTCAAAAATAGAACCTATGTTAGATCACAAGACAAGTCTCAATAATTTTAAAAAGATTGAAATTATATAAAAAACTTCCTCTGATCATAACGGAATGAAGCTGGAAATCAATAATGGACAGAAAAATGGTAAATTCACAAATATATGGAGATTAAACAACATATGCAAATTATCAGTAGGTCAAAGAAGATATTGCAAAAGAATCAGCAAATATCTTGTGATGAATGGAAATGAGAACACAATATATTAAAACATATGGAACACCACAAAAGCAGTGCTGAAGGGGAAATTTATAGCACTCAAAGCTTACATTAAAAAAGAAGAAAAAGCTAAATTTGAAGATCTAACTGAATACTTGGAGGTACTAGAAAAATAAGAGCATACTAACTCCAAATCAAGCCAAAGGGATTAAATAGTAATAGAGAGAATCATCAACATCAAAAGTTAGTTCTTTGATAAGATCAACAAAAATGACAAACACTTAGCCAGACTGACAAAGAAAAAAAGAGAGAAGATGCACACAAATAAAATCAGAAATGAGAGGGGAGCATTACCCTCTAACCCCACTGAAATAAGATTGATCAAAAGAGGACACTATATACAACTATATGTCAAAAAAGTGGACAATGTAGATGAGATGGACTTATTCCTAGATACACAGAACCCACCTATCTTGAACCTAGGAAAAATAAAAGACATCAACAAACCAATCAAAAGTGAAAAGATTGAAACAGTCATCAAAAATCTCCCAAAGTTGAAATGCCCAGATAAGACAGCTTCACAGGTGAATTCTACCAACCAGTCAAAGTTGAACTAATACCAATCTTGCTCAACCTCTTCCAAAAATCTGAACAGGAAAGAATGCAATAAAATTCATTCTATGAAGCCATCATTACCCTAATACCAAAACCAGTTAAAGATACTACAAAAAAAAAAAAAAAAAAAAAGAGAGAGAGAAAATTACAGACCACTAACCCTAATGAACATAGATGCAAAAATCCTTAACAAAATATTTGCAAACAGAATCCAAAAGCACAGTAAAAGAATTATACACCATGATCAAGTAGATTATTTATTTATTTATTTATTTATTTATTTATTTATTTATTTAAATTAATTTATTTTTTATTGTGGGTAAAAATCAAAATTTTCACAATACATACCAACATTTGCAAAATGATATATAAATATATATGCATATATGTGCATTTGCTTACAAAAATGTTATTTATTTATCCCAAATATGCAACGGTGGTTCAACAGAAGAATATCAATTAGTCTAATAAACCACAATAATAAATTGAAGAAGAAAAATCACATGATCTTCTCAATTGATACAGAAATGGCATTTGAGAAATTTCTGCACCTTGTCTTAAAAAAAAAAAAAAAATCCCAAAAGATAGGAATAGAAGGAAACTTTCTCAACATGGAAAAGTACATATATGAAAAACCTACAGCTAGCATTTTACTCAATGGTGAAAGACCAAAAGCTTTCCAGCTGAAATCAGGAACAAGACAAGTATGGGCACTTTCATAATTATTATTCAATATTGTGCTAGAGGTTCTAGGTAGAGCAATTAGGCCAGATAAAGAAATAAAATACACCATAATAGGAAGGAAAGAAGTAAAATTTTCACTATTTGCTGATAATATGATCTTATATTAGATAATCCCCCAAAATAAATAACAAAGCTACTAGAACTAATATACCAGTTCAGCAAAGTGGTGGGGTACAAGATTAATACACAAAATAATAAGATTTCTATATACTACTGATGTGCAATCTGAAGAAGAAATCAGAAATAAATCCAATTGTAATAGTGACTTAAAAAATCAAATATTTAGGAATAAACTTAACCAAGGACATAAATAACCTGTACTCAGAAAACGACTAACATTGTAAAAAGAAAACAAAGAATACTTAAATAAATGGAAAGACATTCCATATTCATAGATTGGAAGACTAAATATCATTAAGATGCCAATTCTATCCAAATTGATTTACAGATTCAATGCAATACCAATTAAATTCCCAACTGCCTTTTTTGCAGAAATTGAAAAGCCAATAATCAACTTTCTTTGGAATGGTAAGGGGCCCCAAATAGTCAAAAATATCTTAAAAAAGAAAGAAGTTGGAGTACCTTTACTTCCTGACTTTATGGCATATTAGTTAGGTACAGTGGCAAAAGAAGCATTGTACTGGCCTAAAGACAGAGTGACCAATGGAACTGATGAGAACTAAGAAATTGAGCCTCACATCTACAATCAAGTCAGTTTTTAAAGAATGATTTCATTTTCTTGTCTTTTATTTTTTTTAATTTATTGAATTATATCAGTCATACATGAACTTACATAAACTGTAAGTGTTTAGTAATAGTTGTGAGCTTACAAAACAAGCATAAATAACATCATACACGGCTCTCATACTTCACCCTACCACCAATATCATGCATTGTTGTGAAACATTTTAAATTAATGATTAAAGAGTATCCTCAAAATATTACTACTAACTAAAGTATTTATCTTAACCCACCCTATTATTATTATTTTTTATAACATTTATGCATGAACATAAATACACAAGTGTATAGTAAAAGTTATGAAGTTACAAAGCAAACATTCATAACATTATACACGAGTCCCAAACATCAACCCTCCACCAACACCTTGCATTGTCATGAGACATTTGTTACAAATTATGAAAAAATATTGTCAAATTCTTACTACTAATTATTGTCCTTATCTTACATTTGGTGTATTTCCCCCCCCCAACCCACCCTGTTCTTAATTTATTAAATATATTTTTATGACAGAAGATATAAACTTACAAAACAGTCATGCACATTTGCAGAATTCCCAAACAACACCCTTCTATCAACACACCACACTGTGGTGGAATATTTGTTATAGAGTATGACATAATACCGTGCGATTATTACCAGGCCCATAGTGTATATTTTGCAAACTATAAATGCAACAGCCATAAAACTCATAAGAGAAAATGTAGGAGAACATCTTGAAGATCTTGTGGTATGCAGTAGTTTCTTAAATCTTACACCCAAAGCATGCATGAGCAACAAAAGAAAAAATAGATAAATGATAACTCTTCAAAATTAAACACTTTTCCAGCTCAAGAGACCTTGTCAAAAGTTTGAAAATGCAGCCAACTCAATGGGAAAAAATATATAACAATCACATATGCAATAAGGGCTTAATACCCATGATATATAAAGAAATCATACAACTCAACAATCAAAAGCCAAATCTTGAATATAAAATGGGTAAAAGACTTGAAAAGACAATTCTACAAATAAGAAATGCAAATGTTGAAGAAACACATGGCAAAATGTTCAACATAACTAGTGATTAGGGAAATGCAAATCAAAACTACAATGAGACATCATTTCACACTTGTTAGACTGGCCATTATTAAAAAGTTGAAAACTGTAAATGTTGGAGAGGATGTGGAGAGATAGGAATGCTTATTCACTATTGGTGGGAATGTAATGGTACAGCTACAGTCAAAGACTGTTTTGCAGTTGCTAAGGAAGTTGAATATAGACTTGCCATGGGACCGCACAATACCATTGCTATATATATATACCCAGAAGAACTGAGAGCAGAGTCACAAAGAGACATCTACTCAATGATGTTCATAAAAGTTGGAAATAAACCAGGTTGTTGTTTCAGATGAATGAATAAACAAATTGTGGTATATATAGACAATTGAATGTTATGCAGCAGTGAGAAGAAATGAAATCTTGAAGTATATAACAAAATGGATGAATCTGGAGGATATTGTGTTGAGTGATGCAGACACAAGGAGAAAAATACAGTATGATTGTGTTATTATGAATTTCATATATTATGGAAACTCATGGAATTAATAATTAGAATATAGGTCACCAGAATATAGAAGCATGGTAGAGAATGGAAAACTGATGGTTAATCTGTGCAGAAGTTGTTAAAATGTTGTTTTAAGTTTTTGGAAATAAATGAAAATAGTGAGAGCTAGCATATGGGTATGACAGTGATTGAAAGGGAAAGCCTAAGGACATTTATATTACTAGAAAGAAAGCTAAAAAATGTAACATGAGATTTATAACATAGTGAAATCTCATGTAAGATACAAATATGGGTGATATTGCATATATAAGACTGCTTTTATGAAATATAAATTACAATATACTAGAGAGAAGGAAACACAATAGCAGAAACTTATGGTAGGGGAAGCATAGAGAGATTGAGTTCATAAGTTTTGTTTATTTCTTTGGTTGGTTGGTTTTTGTTTTTTGGTATTGTTATTATTACTGGAAAAATGAAAATGCTCTAAAAATGACTGGAGGATGAATGTATAACTTTGTGATTATATGCAATAGCATTGATTGTATACTTTGGGTGGATTTATGCTTTATTAATATCTATCAATAAAATTGATTTGTTAAAAAAACATTTAAACTTTCCAAAAAAATAAATAGTAAATGTGTTGCAAAATTGTAATGTGAATAAATAAGAAAACTGTCTTTGAAAATAATATTATCAATAAAATTTATAAAAAAACATTAAAAAAAATTCTGTAGCATACTGGTGCTCCCTTGCCACAAGCCTTGTTCTAGCTTGTGTCTTATCCTTCTGTTTTAATTACTTTCTGAATTTTATCAACTGACTGCATCTGAATTTCTTTTCACATAAGGACTCCAGTCATATGGATTAAGACCCACCCTGACTCAATTTGGCCTAATCTTAACAGGATATTCAAAGATCCTATGCACAAATGAGTTCACACCTTAACAAATAATAACATCTCCCAAGGTCCTAGCTACAAAAGCATTCACACATGCAGGAATGCAAATTGTGACTTCAGCATTGTTATATGAGGCACATTATCCAATCCCCAGAATCATAACCAGCCTGGAATTAGAGAGAGAGAGATGGGACAAAATGAAAGAAATGAGGTCAAGGGAGAACCAAGGAAGGAGAGGTCAGGGAAGAAGAGATTTCCTCAAGTCAAGAGAGAAGACTTCCAAGTAGCAGGTGGATAGGCCAGGGTTTCTGCCCAGTGTGTGGAAAGACAGGTCTTCTGCCCAATTTTTGGAGACAGTTTGGCATATGCCACAGTGTTTGAAATGAGCAGGTCACTGCCCCAGTGCTTGAGAAATGTGGGGTTACTGCTTCAGCAGTCCCAAAGAAAAAAGCAAAAAACACAGATAAACCTTAGAAGTTGGAAAAGAATGGAGCTAGCCCTAGTGGGTTTTGTACTTTCTTGGGCCTCAGGACATCAGTTTCCTTCCAATTTCTTCCTTCAGAAATGGAAATGTCCATTCTACACCTGTTCTACCATTGCATTTTAGAAGTAGGTAGCTTCCAAGAAACATAGGATACAGTCCATGCAGAGAAACAAAGGTAAACATTGACAGCAGAATTCTAACTGGGATTGATATAAAGCAGGGGTTCTTACCCTTTTCTGCTCCATGGACCCCTTTGCCATTCAGGTGAAAACCATGTACCCCTTACCAAGTCCACACTATACTGTGTGTTACTTAATAAATATATCACACCCACACCAACACATTACCACAAGAATAACGTGGAGTTGTGTTTTTTTTTATTTAAATTCAAGCTCATGGTCCCTTTGTTAAGAACCCTTGGTATAAAGGCAGTGACCACCAGAGGTTCTGAGGAGAGGGAGAGAGTAGGATAGGTGTAATATAAGGGAATTGTCCTGCATGACATTGCAATGATGGACACAGGCCATTACACATTTTGTCATAACCTATAAAATTGTGTGGGACAGAGGGTAAGCTGTAATGTAAAATATAGTCCATTGTTAGTAGCAATGTTTCAGTATGTGTTCATCAATTCTAACAAATGAACCAGACAAATGAATGATGATGTTAATGTGGGAAAGTGTGGGAGGAGAAAGGGAGGGGTATATGGGAATATCCTATATTTTAAATATAATTTCATGTAATCTAAATCTTCTTTAAAAATTAAAATAGGTATATAGAATTACATTTGAGGGAGAAGATGTGGCTCAAGCAATTGGATGCCTACCTCCCACGTGGGAGGTCCTGAGTTCAGTTCCCAGTGCCTCCTAAAGAAGATAGACACAATGAGCAGAGTGAGCAGACACAATGAACAGACAATGAGGAGAAAAGTGAGCCATCTCAGGGGTGGGGTGAACAAGCACACAAACAAAAAACCAACCCAGGGGACCTGATGTGGCTCAGTGGTTGAATACTGGCTTTCTACATATGAAATCCCAGACTCAACCCCCAGCCCCTGTACCTAAAAAAAAAAAAAAAAAAAAAAAAAAAAACTAAATTTGATACAAATAACTTACAAAAATGAAGTCACACAAAAGTGAGAATAATTTCAGCACAACAAGATCCATACTATAAAAATGCTAAATGAAATCTTTGAGGGAAGAATATAATGACATGTTTTGAAAATATGGACTTACAACAAAGGAATGAAGAGCACCAGAAATGGTAACAATGTACATAAATATATGAGTTTTTTTCCTTGTATATCTAAAGTGATATATTTTCACATGAAGTCATACTCAGAGCTAAATATGTATAATATAAGCTCTAAATCAAAAATCAACTTTAGAAAATAATATATATATAAGCAACCAAAAGCCAGTAAGAGGGTAATCCAAATGAAGCTTGAAAAAGAGGAAACAGAAAACAAAGAACAAAGGGAATAAAAAGAAAGAAAAACACAGTACAATATATTTATCACATAAAAACATCAATAATTACAATTAATTTAAATAATAAAACCCCACAATTAAAAGGCAGAGTACCTGTAAAAGGATTACAAAATAAGCCCCTATTCTATGCTGCCTTCAGGAAATTAACTTTAATATAAAGACCCAAATAGGTTAAAAAATAAAAGGATATGTGAAGATATATATGTTAACACAAATGTTTAAGAGGTGTATTGGTTGTATTAATAACTGAAAATGTAGACATTGGACCAAACACCAGACATAAAGGATGTTATTACATATTGATAAAAGAGTCAATTAATGAATATGACATAAAAATACATAACATTGACAGGAAAAAACAGAAGAGCTTCAAAATATATAAAGCAAACTGATAGAATGGCTAGGAGAAATAGACATATGAAGACTTAGACTCAGAGATTTCAATATCCCTCTATTCTTCTGATACCTGAGGTCAAAGAGCATATTCTGTACAGTTTCAATATTTTGAACTTTGTGCAGACTTCCTTATGGCCCAGAATATGGTATAACTTAGTAAATTATCAATGTTTACTGGGAAAGAAAATATATTTTGGACATTTTGGATACAGTGTCATAGGCATGTCAATTTGGACAAGTTAGGAAATTACATCTCAAATCTTATATTAATCCTTAATTTTTATGATGTTCTATGAGTTGTAGTACACTATATCTTAAACTGTTTAAACATGATGGTGTTTTACAATTTCCTCATTATATTTTAATATTTGCTGTATATATTGCCATGCTGTAAAATTATGTGTGTATAATGTTATGCCATTTCATTTGAATAATTATTCCAAAATGAGTTCTCTAAATTCTAAAGGAAATGATCACAATTTTCTTTAAGACATTGGTGTCCCAATTAAATTTTACATTTTATGACTGTTTATGCATTACCAGCTACTATATATATATTTGGTATATGCTCATGTCCTTTTTTAATTAGAGAAATTGTAGGTTAACAGAAAAAAACATGCAGAAAATATAGAATTTTCATATACCCCCCTATTAAGTACACCTGCATTTTGTACCTATGTTACAACAGCTGAAAATATATTATTATAATTATCCTATTAACTATAGTCCATAATTTACATTAGGAGTTGCTGTGTCATACATCACTACATTGCTTTTGTTGTTGTTTTTAATTTTTATTCTAGTAATTTTTATATCACCAAAATTTTTCCATTTTAACCACAGTATAGTTCTACAATTACTGGTATATAGATAATGTATAAATGTTCATACATATATGGTGGAACATATTCTGCATGACTTTAATTCAAATGGTATATTGTAAAAAAGTGTTCAGAAGATATCATAATTTGTAAGTATTATGATTCATTAACTAACAATATATCAGTGCCATGTGATAAATTCAGTCTTGGAAGTAGCAGAAGATCTGGTGCTGATTTTAAAGAGTGACAATCATGGCCCCAATTTAAAAAATGGAACAGTAATATCTCAGTGATTTTAGGTAAAAAATAAATATGTTTTAGAAATTTATTTGTCAAATATGGCAAAATATTTGTCAGCCATTACAGAGCTCATAATTCAAGGGTTACTCTAGGGGTTATAGGCCCTAATATATGAGACACATATAAAAACACACAATATAAATATATAACTTCACTGTTTCATCATCTTAACATATCATAAGGTGGAGATAGGAAATATTTACCTCACTTTGGTATTTTTTATGGAAAACTTAATACCTGCAAACAAAGTTTTAATCCTAGACTTTCTAAACATATTTCAGATTTACAATTTTGTAAATATATTTCTTTACATTGAGCAAAAGTAATTCTTATTTAATATTTGATCTTCCACATGATGAAATATAGGGAATTATCTTTGACTTCAATTACCAATCACACATTCCTCAGATATATTTTATTCAGACTAAAATCTTTAATATAATTTTATTTTAACTAAATGATGAATGAAGGATACTCTCTGACTTTTATAAGTGTACAAAAAGATCAAAGAAAGTGAATGCATAGTTTGTATTTTCTAGGACTCTAATTTTAAAGAAGGATAAATAGATACAGAATTACTTGGAAAAAGACAAAAATTTTTACAGTGGTGTGTCAGGTACCAGAGAATGTTCATTTTTTAAGGGGAAAATCTAAAAGTAAAGTACAATCATGTAGTTACTGTGCTGACTCATAATGCAATGATTGTCTCTGAAAATTCACTCCATGTCTCTTAAAGTCTTAAATAGGCAAGAAGCTTAACCTTGAGGCATTTTTAACTCATCTCATTAAAATAAGAGTTTCTTGAAATAATTATCCTATTGTTTTCCTGAATAAAGCTTTCTCCTCATAACTTTCTTTACAGCCTCCTTTATCTGCTTGTTTCTAAGAGTATAGATTACAGAGTTCAAGAAAAGAAGGACTATAGAATAGAACACAGCACTGATCATGTCTTGCATGTGGGTGAGCTGGAGATTGGCTTCACATACACAGCAGCACCTGAGCTGTGATATGTGGTTGCCATGAGGATGTGAGGGACACAGGTGGAAAAGGCCTTTCTTTGTTCTCCTCTTGTGGGAAACTTGAGCACAGTAGAAAATATGAGACAATAAGACATGGTGATGCGGCAAAGCAATGACCACCCATAAACACTGCAGAGAAAAGATTTAAAATTTCATTGCTTGAGATCTCAGAGCATGAGAGCTTCAACAGAGAGGGGACCTCACAGAAGAACTGATGGACCATGTTGGACTTACAGAAGGGCAGCCTGAATGTGTTGCCAGTGTGGATTCCAGGAAAGGCCAGACCACTGAGTATGGAGGCCAGAGTCATCTGGACACAGACTCTTGGGTTCATGACCACTGGGTAGTGGAGGGGATGGCAGATGGTCACATAGCAGTTGAAGTACATGATAGTGAGAAACAGCAGTTCTGTATAAACAAACAAAAGCATGAGGAAATCTGAGCTGCCCATCTTACCATGGAGATTGCTCTGTTTTCAAGCAGGAAGATGACACAAGCTTTGGGTACAGTGACAGAAAAGTAACACATGTCTAAGACCAATTCTTGGAAGTATGAAGACTCTGGTTGAGGGTGGTTACTATGACAATAAGAAAGTTCCCCATCAGGGTTGCCAAGTACATCAGTAGGAACAGCATGGCATGTAAGGCTCTGTACTTCCACACATCAGAAAATCTTGTAAGCAGGAATTCAGTGACTGTGGTAGAATTGGGCATTTATAGGTAATTTGTTAAGAATGTCAATAACTGAAGGTAAATAATCCCTAAGAAACATGGAAAATGTACAGGAAGAAAAACATTAGCATATGTACATTTATAGACTCATGTTTATCTGATTTCCTTCTCTGTATTATTCGGTAGTAGAACATAACTTAATATTGCCTTGTCATTCTTTAGTCTCCCTGCCTCATCACTTATTTTCTGGAGTGTTTTATTATAAAATGTAAATTTCAACAACTTTTGCCAATGTTTGCATACATTTTTATGATTTAGTAAATATAAAATAAGTATATTGGAGTTCAAGCCTGGACTATATGATTTATTGAGTTTATTTATAGTTTATTTGATATAGCTAATTTCTATAGATGAGATTATTCAGAAATATTCTCAAAATGTTAGAACTTATCATTAGCTCATGACCAAACAGAATATGAACAATGATAGGAGGTTAGAATTTTATAACCAATAAATTTTAGGTTTCTACTTTGAATTTCCACATGGCAGAGTAGCATAGTTGAAACATCATGGTCTTCAGGGAAAGATATATTTTGCATCTGAACTTTGCCATTCCCTGCTTTGTGGCACTGGAGAAACTCTCAAACATCTTTTAACCTAAATTTTCCTATTTTAAAAGTATGTATTAATACCTACTTTTAAATTTAACATTTGTAAAACTTTTCAAAAGGGGGGCATTAAGAATTGTAGCTATGTTGAAAAATGTATAAATAAGAATTCCAATTCACTGATAACATGATTAAGCAAATGTCTCTACAGCATTTACGTTTATTTCATCTTATGATATAAATGCCATCTTATGTCTACAGAGTGCTGTTGTTTTCACCATGCAAATGAAAAAGGTAAAGAAAAACCCAATGTGTTACATTTACTATTTTTTTGTTCCACATAATATACGACAATATATAATCAATATTAAAAGTATTTAACAATTTTTGAAAAAGTGAGACCATTTCCTTACCTGTAGGCTGGGAGGCCCCTGGGGGTTTCCTTGCTCAACAAAGATTTCCTGGGGTGGATAGAATATTAATTGGTGAGCTTCTCCCCCAAAGTGTAAAAACAAATTATGCACTGCATTGTCTGCAAAGACTTGAAAGATGTATCTTTCAACCTGAAGCAATGGAAGACATATTTTCATCATTAATGTATTCATTCACATAACCATTTAATTTTTATTTATTTATAATTAACCCAATCTTTGAAAAATATTTTTGGGTGAGTTATATGCAAATACTGGTCCAGAAGCTGGAGGATTAATAATGAGCACATGCTTACATGCTCTTTCATGATATATTATGACAAAGTCCAAGAATTATACTTGAACTGTAAGGGATGATGTTCACATTATATGCTATGTCAGGACTTCACTGAGTAACTTTGAATAAGTGGAACAACCATTGGTAAATGTTTACAATGATAAAATAATAGGGAAATATTCATGAAATTATTAAATAGCAAAACTATGCATAAAACATTATTTCTAGTTAGCAGACAGACACAACCCCATCACTAAATTTGTTTTATTATACATTGAAATTATTCTGCATAATGAATCTCTGGGCAGAATGTGGTCACACCCTATCCCTTCTACATTACTAGCATAGGCCCCATACATTTTTGTTGTATGGTCACTCTTTGCTTTCATGACAATTCTCCTAAAGTTTCTGGAATGAATTATTTTCATGCAGTACATTTAAAGGAAGACATTTCTCTCATTATGTGAATACCTTCCCTATCTATATTTTCTATTCTAGTCCTATTAGTGTCAATAAATAAGTGAACAGTGCAGGAAAGAAGAGTGGGAGATTCATGGAATAAGGTAAAGGAGAAGGAAAAAGTGAAACAAATAAAACAAAATTTTAAAATACTCACAAGATAATTCGTCCTCTTAAGCTGGATATGAAAGTCAGGATTTCTGGAATGGTTCCAAATCTACTGCAGGTGCAGGCAAGCACAAATGGGCAGGTTTACCTGAAATACTGATATCCTAAGAATAATAATTCTGTTTTATAACAACTGCCTCTGTATTCAGTTCCATATGGCTTTAGAGAAATTCCAAGGGAGCAGAGTCCTTGGCATCAGTATTGACATTGCCCAGATGTAATTAGTGAATGATAATTGGCTCTAGATAATGAGAGTAAAGGACATAAATAACAATAAGTACATGAACACAACTTTTGTATATCAAGAAATATTATTATATTTGAATCTATAAAATGAAATGATGAATATTAATAAGGCAACAATTTAAACAGAAATGAAACTGCAATTCTTCTAATATTATGATGATTCCTATATCCTGACTGAATTGTGTTTACAACTCCAACTATAATTTTCAATGTTTAAAAAATTACATTATTTTTATTCAATATATTTTTAAGAAATATTAGTAGTCACATAAAAATTTGGAATTGTTAGGTGTTACTGTTGAAATGAACTCTTTGTCATGAAGCAAAATCACTCAACATTTTATTATACTTCTTGCCTTAAGGTCTACAGTTATTGAAAGGGATATGGCCACTCAGCCACCAGATGTCTTTCGGTTTGTTTTTTCATTATTTATATTTTTTCCATCTTTTTTACATTTTATTTCCACATTTTATTTCTTTGTCATGATGCAAAATCACTCAACATTTTATTATACTTCTTGCCTTAAGGTCTACAGTTATTGAAA
>JAKSZT010053891.1:3684-15450 GCA_026826555.1 Tolypeutes matacus
AGAGACCCTATACTGTTTGAGTGTTGATTATTTATATACCTCAGTGGAAGGGGATCCTGCCACTGAGAGTTCTCTCCCTGATAAGCATCTGGAGCTGGTTTTTCCCAGGATCCCTTTCAAAGGTTGGTCAGTCCTTTTCATTAGACCTAGTATCACCAGGGCTGTAGAATGGAAGAGACTGACACATCTGCACACAATAGAGAAGGAGGCAGGGGCCAGGCGAAGGACAGGAGATTGCTGCTGAGCATGTGTTTATAATTTTCCCAGAAGGGATTATCTGTTTCTCTGCCTTTTGCAGGTTCTAAGGGCTTCCAACATTCCTTGGCTAGTGGTTGCCTACTCTGACTGGGCTTCTGTCATAACATCTCCCTCTCTTACTCTCCTACTCCATCTTTCCCATAATAAGGACCTTTGTGATTATTTTGGCCCACCTAGATAATCCAGGCTAATCCTCTCAAGATCCTTAATTTAACCACATTTGTAAAGTTACTTTTTCACTTTAAGAATGCATATTCACAAATTCTGGGGATTAGGACTTGGGCATCTTTGGGACGAGTTTACTCTGTCTACTACAGTTGTGTGTAAGGATTGTGAATTATTTTGTCACAATAAATAGTCATGGAGATATGAAAGACTAATAATTTTTTGTCAAAAGGACTTCAAAAGGCTCACTGTTAAAATAAGAAAATTGGAGTAACAATATGATAATAACTGCTTGGATGAAATATATCAAATATGGTATATGCATGAATTGATAAATGTAATTTAGGAAACATGTTCCAATCATGGAGTGATTTAGAGACTTGACTTAAGTTGATTTTTATTGTACTTTTTACTTTAAATTTTAGAAGTCTATTTCTTTAGTTGGTTTTCCATATTTTAGCATGTGTTAACTAGAATAGCAGATATGAGATAATAATCTTGCCAAATTTGCAAATAACAATGAAGTTTTTGAAAATAATATTCTTGTTTATTCCTTTTAAATACAAAGAACTATCTCATAAGATTAATATATTGTGTATACATTTTCTTATTGATTAAAAATTTAAAGTAATGTCTTTGTTTTGGAATTACATCAATTACTAAAATAAATTCTTCATACTTTTAACAAACATTCATGTATGACAAGTCATTCTCATTGCAATTTGTGAAACCAATATAAGGCTCTCATCTGCCTTCAAATATATTTCCAGTGGTATAACTTATGTTAACAGTTATGTACATAATTGATGTACATAATCACACCAGTGTCCATCATAGAGGTTTCCCTTTTTGCAGTTCTGTTTGTTTTTCCTGAGATAGTGTCATAATTAAAGACATATCCTGAAAGTCAAGTTTTTTTCTTCATCTGGCAATAGATACTTGATGGTCCTCTCATGTAGTAAATTGAAATCCTTAAAAAAAAGTTTATTTTCCACTATATATATATATACATATACATATATATATTTAAACCACACTAAAAATGGGATCATCTGAACTAAGTCTTATTTTTAAAAATTATTCCTCCCCATTTTAACTCTGATTCAATCACTTATTTCCTGCCACTTACAGCCTCCTTTGAAAACAGCTTTCCCTTAATGTTCTACATGCTTGTTGACTATATACAAATGAATTATTAATAAATGAATGCTTATAAATTTCCTGGACATATTCCCTTAATTTGAGTAACATATCTTCTCCCCAAACTGCCTTTTGCTAACTTATCTAGTACCTAACTACACCTCTATAGGGCACCTTTTCCTTCCTATTCTTTATGCTGCAGGATAAGCTCATTTGCAGAGATTTTTACCCCTCACTTCTAGAATATTTGGTTTGTATCTGGGTGAGGTTAGCTACTAAAATCATGGGGATAGAATAACAAGCTTTATTCAGGTTTCAAGACTATTCTCATATACGGTTTTACTTTGGAAAAAAACAATATATTAATCATTATTTCACTTCTGGTTATATATTTTCATTTTTTTCAGAAACCATATGAGAGAGCCTATAACAAATATGCTTCATCAAATACTTCAAATTTCTTTCATCCCCTTTACCTATTTGACAAATTTTCCATCTTAGAATATATTCAGATAAATGTCCATGAAGGCTAATTATAGTTTAACAGACAATATTTATATCAGTGATATACAGTGTCTGCACTGTAGATATGATAAGAATCAATAACTCTTCACCTTTCTTCTTCATGATGAGTATATGACTTCTGAAAATAGAGATGATGTACAGCTGAAGACTCAGCCAAATTTGTGATCTGAAATGTTCAAAGTCTTTGGTCCTTCGCTTTAATTTGATGAATCTATAAGCTACATCTATGGGTAATTAAAAAATTAATTAATGGCGATATATGTTTACAGAAAAATCATGCAGAATATAGTTTACAAATATACCCCCCCAGTTTTTTCTATTATTAACATTTTATTTTAGTGTGGTACTTTTGTTACAATTGATGAAACAATATTAGCATAATTATATTATTAACTATAGTCCATAGTTTACATTAGGCTTCACTGTTATGTTGGAAAGTCTTAAGGTTTTTTATAAAATTTTTATTCTGATAGCATATATACAATCTTAATTTTCTCCTTCCAACCACATTCAAATACAAAACACAGTGGTGTGAACCACACTCACAATGTTGGGATTCCATCACCACCATCCATTACTAAAACTTTTTTTCACTCCCAACCAAAACTCTGTTCCAGTAAAACAAATCCCCATTCTCTGCTACCACCCTGACCAAGTTACTTCAAAAAGAATTCTATGAATTTGCTTTATTCTACTTATTTCATTTATTTTACTCAACATCATGTCCCACTTATAAGAACTTTGTTCCTTTCCATGACTGTATAATATTCCATTATCTGCATATACCCCAATTTATTTATCCATTCATCTGTTGATGGTCACTTGGTATGTTTCTATCTTTTGGCAACCCTGAATAATGCCACTGTAAAATCAGTGTGCAAATATCTGTTCCAGTTCCTGCTTTCAATTCTTTTGGATATATAACTAGAATTGGGACTGCCAGTCATATGATAAATCTATACATAGTTTTCTGAAGAACCACCAAAATGTTTTTCAAAGTGGTTGTGTCATTTTACATTCCCAGCAACAGTGAGCAAGTTTAGTCCTTGAGCTGTCTCTTATGTGTGTATCCATCTACTGATATGACAGAGATTTCCTTGAGTGATAGAAGCTAACACAAATTGGCCAATGCAAAGCACACAGTCTTTGCAAATAGGCTCTATGTTGCCCTTCAGTCAAGATGGTCTGCCCAAGGCAAATTTTAAGTGTATAGTCCTCTCCACCATTTCAAAGACCTCCCTTGATCTGGGGTTGTGCTTACTCATGACCTTAGAATTTTTGCATTTACAAGAATTTGAATGCCCCTTTTACTTCCCATGAAATAGACTTTCTAACCCTCCCTGGTTGGTCTATTGCATTATTTAAAGCAAGTTATCCTTTGTCTCAGTCTGCTTTAACTTAATTGTTTTTTATAGTGCTTTAGCAGTTTGTAATTTGCTTTGGTCTGCAGGCCAAGTTGGGGGAGGGCAAGACATAGCTGAGTTTCCTGGTGCAATCTTTCTGGCACCAATATACTGCCAATGCGGCATAAACATAGCGATTTAACTCTGCTCTCTCCAGAACTCAAGATGGCAGTGCAAGATAGTCCCTCAATAGGATAGAGAGGGGGTAGGCAAGGGGCCAGCAAGGATGTTGCAAGCTTTTTCTACCTTTTTAAAATGCTGTATTTTCTTGATTTAGCACTTACTCAGTTACTTCATCCCTTTAAATTTTTTCTGGAATATTGAGGAATAGTGCTCTGCCAGTTTTTGCTAGTTGTTCAAAGATTCTGAGGGTAAACAGCACCCTAGAGCATGTTATGCCACCATGTTGGTTATTTGCTTCCTATCAGTAAATTTTGAGCCAAGAAAATGGTATATCATTTTGTTACTGATCTTGTTAGACTTTTAATCTAAGAGAATTCTAAACACTTTTGAGAACATTAAAGAGATATTAGATTATCTTATTGCTTTTCCCTGAATAATTCTAGGGTACAGACTAATATACAGACTTTAATGACAGTGTTTGTTTTTGGATATAATGCACATTTGCCTTATAAGAAACAGAGTGCTTGTAGTGGTCAAAACATTAAACTCCCAGGACTGTGGGGATGCATGTGGACTAGGTTATTTCATTTGTGGAATTTTTCTTATGTGAATTAATCCATAAGGGGATACCATGGATGACTACAGAAAAAGATTAAATGGATATTCCATGTACTTCATTATCATGGGGACTGCATTAGTCAGCCAAAGGGGTGCTGATACAAAATACCAGAAATTTGTTGGTTTTTATAAAGGGTATTTATTTGAGGTAGAAGCTTACAGTTACCAGGCATAAAAAGTAAGTTATTTCCAACATCATAGTTGATGCCACGTGTTAGGGCAAGATGGCAGACATCAGTCTGCAAGCATTCAGGCTTCCTCTCTTCTTCTTAAGGCTCCAGCGGCCCAGCTTCTTCCAATATCAGCTGGAGGCTGGGATAAGTCTTGTCTCTCTCCCAGGGCTTGTTTCTCTCCAGCCTCAGCTGCTCTGTTCTCTCCACAAGGCCAGCTGTAAACTATCAGGCAAAAGGCTCATCTCTCTTCTGGGGACCTCTGCCATGTCTAATAGAGCCTTCTCTTTCCTCACATATATGCTTCTCTGTGTATTTAATTCTTTGGGCTCCAGCATTAAAACTCCAACTAAATCTGTCATGTAGTTTACTCCATGGCAAGTTGTAGTCAAATTCCTACTGACATGGTCCAATCAAAGCCTTAATCATAATGTAATCAAGTAAAAGCAAAACCTCTGAATCCAATACAATCTAATATGCCCAGAGGAACAGACCAGTTTATAAATATAATCCAATATCTATTTTTGGAATTCATAAATAATACCAAACTGCTAGAAGGACTATCTAGAGATTGATGTTATTTCTTTTCAATATCCCTAAATGATTAGAGCTCTAATGTTTGGATGTGAAATATTTGATATCAGGGACTTAAACATAGGGCAGAATTAGAAAAATGTTACTTTTGATGGTGTCACTCAAATACAAATAGTTGTTTTTTTTTTTTTTAAACACTATTTACAAAGTTGCGATTAACATTAAAGGAAACAAAAGGGGAATGATGTGGTAGTCCAGGTCCAGCAATATGGAGATTAATTAATACCCTTGTTTCTGAAGGGAAAGGAGAGGAAATAGTTACTGAAAGAAGTTTCCATCTTTTACTCAAGTTGTATAAAGACTGCACTGCAGGATTTCTGGCAGTTGGTGCAGGGGTGTAGCCAACCCTGGGCATCTCCAAAGTAAGAAACAGGCAAAGTGAATACTCAAGGCTGCTTTCCTCCTAATCTCTGATATCTTATCAGTACTTCTCTTTGGCCAAGCCATATGGCAATAGAAGCTATTTATGAAACTAAAAGATGTGAGTCTCATGGGGCATAGAAAACAGTGGAGAAGAATTGAGAGTAGATCTGGATAGACAGGGGAAATATCCAAAGTATTCTGGAGGTTCTGGTTATTTGTCCATTTTAGTGCTGTTGCAGTTTTGGCCAAACCCAATCTTTAATTCTTTTGACAGGATTATCATAGCTTAGTTCACCCAAATGTCCAGCCCCCTAAAATATCTAATATTTATGTATGCCCAAGAAAGTGTAGAGGGTAAACTCGGGGGGTAAGCCACAGATGAGTATCAATCTGGATGAATTTGCTGTTTTTCTACTATAGTATATAACTACTAAGAAGGACTGTCCAAGAGTGTAGTAGTCAAGCTCTACATTTCTGGTCCTCAAAGTTTGCTGTGGTCCAGATGTTGGTTGATTTGATTACAACAATTTATGGAATCTAATTCTGGGCTACTCTAAAAATCTTTTTTTGAATGGTGGACTTGGTATTTTTCTAGGAAGAGACAATATTTTTTAATAATTCCCTGCTTATCTCTCAGTGCCCAACTTTGCTCAAAGCAAGGGTGCACTTGTTAAAATAACTTATGAATATTTCCTCTTCAAACAGTTATTCATTTAGAAATCTATTCAGGGTCTTTGCAGTGATATTTCCATTAGTTTAAAGAGACTGGCTTTGGGAGTTGAGCAGGTCAAAGAGATGACATGAAGAATGGGCTATTAATTTTTTCTTTTCAAAAAGTCTGAGGTTCTGACTCCACAGAGTGACAGTTTTCTTGATCTTATGGTTGACTATTAGAATAATTTCTTTTGTTGCTCAAACTGTTTTCAAGTTATTTTCAGTTCTTTAATGTCTCAATTCTGTCATGGTAATCAATGCAACTTCTGAAAATTGAAATGTAAGTTTAACTTGCTGAAGTAAAAGAGGTAGGACCATTGTAGTTTCATAGCCACTGCAATAGATAGTGTAGGGATTTCAGAGGAGATTCTTGGAAATTTGTCTATAAAGGGTGTAAAGGATGATGTGTGGTAAAGTATATAACTGAGTTTATTTATTTATTTTTATTTTTTAAAGATTTTATTTATTTATTCATTTATCCCCCCCTTGCTGCTTGTGCTCGCTGGGTCAGCCAACCACGCCGTGCGGACAGGCCTGCCCTCACCAGGAGGCCCTGGGAACCGAACCCGGGGCCTCCCATATGGTAAACGGGAGCCCTACTGATTGAGCCACAGCTGCCTCCCTATAACTGAGTTTAAAAGCAGAACCTTATTTAGGTGAAAAGAAGTTATGGTAGTAGATAGATGCAGGCCAATATAAGTCAGAGAATAAAGTTAGAACAAGTCACTGTTCACTGCATTTGGGTCAGAATGAGCCAAGGAGCCCCATCAGGGAAATTCTTTGAGCTACCAGAAGGACATAGCATATAGTCACACCTGATTTAAGGAAAATCTCTGGGTTCAGATAAGCACTGTCATAGCAAACTACTCTTCTTATTAAAAACAATTATCTGTGTTCAGTGGTTAGTTATAATCTTCAACCCCTTCCAAACACAAGTTTCTGTGTGCCTTGTCTTCAGAACAAACACAATCTTGAACTTCATATGCTCATTTCTTCATCTAATTTAAAGTTAAATTCACACTGGCTTGTCTGTGTTTTAAGAAATATTTGCCTCACTAACTTTTCTTTATTGCTATATTTTTTTAAAGATTTTTTCCATTTTCAATTATATATACATTCTAGGATATTTATCTAATAGAAAATAATTTTAATAAGAGTTTTCAATTATTTTTAACTATCATCATTCTTGCATTAATTAATGGAGTATTATATGATAACTAATTTAATCTGATGTTAAAATTACTATGTATACTTGTTAAAGATTATCTTGCTGTTTTCATGTGTTATATATTAGTTATTTTAAATAGATATAAATTTTCTTAAGGCATTCCTTGAAGTCATCTCGATCTGAAGTGTACAAGCTAGAGAATCATGTTCTGAAACATGCACTATTGAAGGAATCAAAAAATGGATGTGCACCTTGGTCTGATATTTAGCAGCTTTATTTAACATCCATTGGCCTCAAATTACCCATCAATGAAATAAATCTTAGAAGAAGATTTCAATTTATTTTGGAAGATTGGAGGTTATATGTAAAGTGGTAGTCCAAAAGTAGTATCTTTGTAAGCTATTGATACTCTTATTATAATCATCATCATACATGCTTTCCCTTTTATTTGTTTTTCCAAGTCAAAAGCTAGTTTTGCATTTTTGTTTTAAATAATTTTCCTTTTGGGGATGTTATTCAATTTATGAGAATTATCACTTCAATATTTAAGAATATAGTGAATTTGGTATTTGTTATATTTTCTAAATACTCAAGTGAATAAAATGAACAAGATGTTTACCTTATTGATTTTACCTTCTAGTGTGGAAAATGCATCCTTGAACAGATAGGGACTGTGGCAGTTTGATGTAATTATGAATTCCAAAAATATAATTGAATCATGCTTGTAAACTGATCTGTTAATCTGGGCATGATTAGGTTAGGATTAGGGCATTGAGCCCCACCCCTTGGTGGGTGGGGAATTGAATATAAAAGGCAAAGCAAAGGACAGTTGAAGCAGTCTTTTGAGAAGCAGTTTTGATGTTGGAAAGAAGGCCCCAGGAGAAGAGAAGTAAGCCATTCATCTGATCATCAGAAGAGAAATGCAGCCCCGGGAAGAGAGGCACCCCAGAAGCCTAAACCCTGGCAAATGCCAACAGCTGTGTTGCTCTAACTCGTGGCAATAGACTGTGGTGAGAGAAGAGACTTAGTGCTTTATGGCCTGGTATCTGTGGACTTCTACCCCAAATAAATACCCTTTATAAAGACCAACTCATTTTTGGTATTTCACATTAGCACCCCTTTGGCTGACTAATACAGAATTTGGTACCGAGGAGTGGGGAAGTGCTTTTGTAATTACCAAAATGTTGGAACGGTTTTATAAATGGGTAAGGGGTACTTTTTGGAGGAATTGTGAAATGCTTGATGGAAAAGGCCTAGACCACTTTGAAGAGACTGTTGATAGTAATATGGACCCTAAAGAGACTTTCTATGATGCCTTAGTAGTAAATGATGAAACTTTTATTGGAAACTGGAGGAAAGGCGATCCATATTTTAAAGTTGCAGAGAACTTAACAAGATTAACTCCTGGTGTTATGTGGAAGATAGAATTTTAAAATGGCGAACCAGAGCATTTAGCTGAAGAACTTTCCAAGGTAAACTCGGAGAATGTGGCTTGGCTTCTCCTTGCAGCTTATAGCAAAATACTAGATGAGAGAAATACACTAAGGACTGAACTTTTGGGCACAAGGAAAACAGAAACTGATTCTGGAACTTCCAAGTTTCTGGAAATCAAATTCCCAGAAGAAGATGCCCTATTTGAAGACTTTACTAAACTTGGAACTCGTAACTCAGAATTGAAGATGCAGTTATCTAGGAAAGACTTGTGGAAAGTCTTACTATCTGATGGCTTGGACCACTGCTTCCTGCATGCTAAACCAACAAAGTTTTTGAGAGAGTTGTATGAACAAATCCACTGTCAGCTTGGACAAAAGAGGACATGGAAAGGAGAGATTGAAGGAGAATCAGCTTTAAGAAGAAAACCGTGGAAGCAGAGATCTGGACTTAAGACATCTCCTTGGGCCAAGAGAGGAGCCCCACCCATATATACAGAGAGGGTGAGTTTGCCCCTGCAGTAGAAGAGGGTGGATGTTCCTACCCGATGTTCTGAGAAAGTTTTGATGCCGCATGGTGCAGAGAGGGTGAGTTTTCCCCAGCAGTTGAAGAAGGTGGATGTCCCCACCCGATGTTCAGGAAGAGTTTTGCCACCCCAGGGTGCAGAGAGGTTGGAGCGCATTCCTCAAAGATTAGGGCGGTTAAGGTCAACACCCCATTGGTCTGAGAGGGGTGTACCTGTCCCCCATAGATTAAAGAAAGCCAGGTAGTCAACCCATTGCTGAGAGGGTTGAGCCTGTATGCCAAAGGTTAGGGAAGGCCAGGTGGTCAACTCATTGCTCTGAGAGGGTTGAGCCTGTATGCCAAAGGTTAGGGTGAATGTTATCTTCACCTCACTGTACTAGGTGGGCTAAGACTCTAACCCAAAGATTGGGTAAGGTGTGGCAATCACCTCAACACTCTTGGAGGGTGAGGTCTGGAGCTTGGTCGGCACCCAGATGCTTGATGAGGGTGGAACCAAGAAAATGGCCGTTGGGCAAGCCTGTGGATAGGGTGGGTTCCCATGTGGCACCAAGGAAAAGAAAACATCTTCTTAAAAATGACTCGCAGACTTTGAAATCGAATGGAGGATGCCCTGCAAGTTTACTGAACTGTAGAGGATCCATGATTCATGTTTAACATCCTAATTTCTCCTTATGGTAATGAAAATGTTTATTCTTTGTCTTTCCATTTGTGTATTGGAAGCAGTTCAATGGTTTTGTAAATTTCAGAGGTTTACAGCAGATGGGATTTTGCCTGAAGACGAACTGTATTTCTTTAAAATGATTTTGATATGATTTTGTACTTCAATTGTTACTGATGTAAATTTTTTAAAATATTGTAATGTATTTTTGGAATTCAGAGGGTGGAATGTGGCAGTTTGATATAATAATGAATTCCAAAAATATAATTGAATCATGCTTGTAAACTGATCTGTTAATCTGGGCAAGATTAGGTTAGGATTAGGGTGTTGAGCCCCACCCCTTGGTGGGTGGGGAATTGAATATAAAAGGCAAGGCAAAGGACAGTTGAAGCAGTCTTTTGAGAAGCAGTTTTGATGTTGGAAAGAAGGCCCCAGGAGAAGAGAAGTAAGCCGTTCACCTGATCGTCAGGAGAGAAATGCAGCCTCGGGAAGAGAGGAACCCCAGAAGCCTGAACCCTGGCAAACGCCAGCAGCTGTCTTGCTCTAACACGTGGCAATAGACTGTGGTGAGAGAAGAGACTTAATGCTTTATGGCCTGGTATCTGTGGACTTCTACCCCAAATAAATACCCTTTGTAAAGACCAACTCATTTTTGGTATTTCACATTAACATCCCTTTGGCTGACTAATACAGGGACCCACTGAGCAGATGTCAAAACAATCAATGCTATGAAAAAGGAAAGATCACTCTATGATTTGTCTGCCTGTTTGTGTGGTGGAAAGTGTGGGGGAACGGTCTTTTAATGGAAGTGATTTTTGAGTCCAGATCTGAATAAAGAATAAGACTTAACCAAAGAAGAATGGGGAAAAATATAGTTTATAGTAGAAGCAACAGTAAGTGCAAAATACTGGAGAGAGAAGGAGAAGGACCAAAAGATGGTCCATGGGTCAGGACTACAAATGAATATGAAAAAGAACATGGAGATAAGAAAAGTTTAATTTGTATGTATGTGAGTTTTTCTTGGTTTGAAGATAATTACTGAGGTGTGCATTTTGTTCTCTTAATCCACAAGATTCTCATTTCATAAATATATAAATTTTACCTTTAATTCTGATTTTTTACCATTGATTTCCTTTCTTTTTCTTCACTATCGCATATATATTGGTTTGGTTTCCTTGATTTTTTTTTCAGAGTTTTTCTTGATTTCCTTAATTTAGCTACATCCTGTTTTTGGACATTAAAATTTTATTTTAGCAATTAATTCCTGTTACTATCTCAATACTTGTTTTAAAACTTATCAGCAATGAACACTTTTTATCATTTTCTTTATAACTACATTTTCTCATGAGAGGAACTTTTAAACTTTTATTTAAGATATTCATTCATTTTAATCTAGAAATCTTACAATTTCATTCTCTCAAAGTTATAGTTTATTTTCTAGGACCCTAAGTATTTCAGTTCTTCTCTGATGTTAAGATTCATTATTTTGGTATGAATTATCTTTGGGATTTTTGACTTCAAAATTTTACCCTATTAATTCATGTTAGTGATTCAGGGTTTCCTTTTCCTTTCTTCTCTTTCTTTTGTTTTTAGATTCAGAATACAACTTCACTATAATGTGAACTATATTATAGCAAGTATCACTTTTTTCTAAACTTGTATCATATAAATTAGGCATTCATTTTTGTGCTGTTTTATTTGTATTTGATCTTCTTCTTTAACTTTGTGGCATTATATAGTTTTGGTTAAGCTGGTTATGATGTAAACTAATTTATTTATTTACTATGAATATATAGTCATTTTTAAAGGGTGTTTTCCAAATAGAAGTTGGTTTATAAGAAAAATAAAGAATGAATTGAAACCTGGTTTTGAAAAAGTTAACCTGAATTAGAACACAGATAAAGAAGATGC
>JAKSZT010053891.1:29832-41833 GCA_026826555.1 Tolypeutes matacus
TTTTTTTCTCCAGCTGGAAATTGTGGATGCAGACAGCTAAGCTCCAAGCACCTGTTGCTCCCCGCAACCCGGTGAAAAGGAGTACTCTCCGAGAGTGGGAGGGTCCAGGCAAAGGGTGAGAGGGATTTTTTCTGTCGGTTTGGCTGCCTGGACCCCCTTGCAACGTTTTGGGAGCAAACCAGCACCTAGAAGTGTTGCCAGGCTAAGGGGAGAGGTGAATCTGCTGAGGAAGCCTGATATACCTAACAGCCCTGGGACACAGAGGCTTGGCTTGGGAGGGGGAGGAGCCAGCCAATTTTATAGTTCTGCGCTGAGGATCAGAGTCTCAGCTCCCCTAGGGGGGTCAAGTATTGGGAAGTGTTTGATAAGTTTCCACCAGCCTATTTAGGGTCCCCTCGGCAGAGGGGGTGGTCCAGAAGAAGCCATCTTTTGGGTCTCTTATTAAAAAAAAAAAAATTGTAACTCAATTTAATCACTAAAATCTGCCTCAGACCTGCAGAGAGAAGGCTGTAGAGTAATTGATTGATGAATGCAAGGCTGAGAGGTTCCACAAGGGCCCAAGAAGGAATGTTGTTCTTCCTTAGTTTTGTTTGACTGCATGCTTGTGCGTTTGTTTTTTCTTTGCTTGTTTGTTTCTTGCTTTTCTTTCCTCTTTCCTCCCCACTCACTTTTTTAAAAAATTAGTTGCTGCTAGCTTGTTTCTTCTTTGCTGTGCTTCTTTTTTGTTGATTTTGCATTCTCTGTGTATAGTGATTTTGTCTACCAATGCTATCTCTTTTCCTTCCTTCATCTTTCCACCTTCTGCTTTCTGCTGTGGTTCTTACATTCCACCTTTTTTCATTCATCCTTAGCTTCATGGGTGTTGATTTCTATCTTGCCTATTCTATTTTCTTTTTTTTAATTTATTATTATTAATTTTTTCCTTTCAGCCCTTTCTGTACTCTTTCCCTCTCTCCTAATCATTTTGGCCTTTTAAATCATTCAATGTATTTTCTCTATTTGGTTTCCCATTCCATTGTAAGTACTACACTTTTTTCCCCCTTTTACTTTACACTACCTACATGAGTAAAATATTCATTTTACTAAGTCTGATATGGCTCCTCTTCTAATTTTAATCAATATTACTATTATACTTTTTCCTTTCTCACCTCTTTCAATTCCTCTGGCCCTAATCTTTATCCTTCAGGGGAACATAGAAAACAGCAAGGAAATACAAGAAGAACAAAGTGTCAAAGAGAAAACTTAAACACACAGAACTACCAACCAAATAAAACTCTAAAGCAGAGAGAGAGAGAAGCTAATCAAGTGAATAAATCCATCAAGATAAATTGGTGATGAGGGGGGCAACAAAAAATTATAAACCATACCGAGAAACTGGAAGACATGGACCATTCCAATGATCAAACTAAAAACCAGGAGGAGATACAGAACATCAAACAACTAATCAAAGCTGTCCAAACAAATATCATGGACCAACTTAATGAAGTGAAAGAAGAGATTAAGGATATTAAGAAGACACTGGGAGAACATACTGAAGAAATTGTAAACATACGTAAAAAGATAACGATTATGATGGTGATCAATGGCACAATCCAAGAAAACCAAAAGACGCTGGATTCACATAACAGCAGATGTGAACAGGCAGAAGAAAGAATTAGTGATGTGGAAGACAGTACATCTGAAATCAAACAGATAGTAGAACAGATAGATGAAAAGATAGAAAAAATCCAGCAGGGACTCAGGGATTTAACCTACAACGCAAAATGCACAAACATACACATTATAGGCATCCCAGAAGGAGAAGAGAAGGGAAAGGGAACAGAAGGAGTGTTGAAGGAAATAATGGCTGAAAACTTCCCAATCCTATTGATGGAGATGATGTGCATGTCAAGGAAGCACAGTGTACCCCAAACATTATAAATCCCAACAGGCCTACTCCAAGACATATAATAATCAAAATGTCCAATGCTCAAGACAAAGAGAAAATACTCAAGGCAGCAAGAGAAAAGAGAACCATCAACTACAAGGGAAGCACAAAAAGATTAAGTGCTGATTTCTCATCTGAAACCATGGAGGCAAGAAGACAGTGGTATGACATAGTCAAGGTACTAAAAGAAAAAAACTTCCAGCCACAAATTCTCTATCCAGCAAAGCTGGCATTCAAAAATGATGGAGAGTTCAAAATATTCACAGATAAACAGAAATTAAGAGAATATGCCAATAAGAAACCTGCACTTCAAGAAATACTAAAGGAAGTTCCACATGTTGAAAGGAAAAAACGGGAGAGAGAGAGTTGGAGGGGAATGTAAGAACCGAATTGAGAGTTCTGATATACATCCTCGCATATACAGTCATCTGATATTCGACAAGGCCACCAAGCCCACTCAGTTGGGAGAGAATGGCCTCTTTAACAAGTGGTGCTTAGAGAGCTGGATATCCATATCCAAAAGAATGAGAGAGAAATACCATCTCACACCTTATACAAAAATCAACTCAAGATGGATCAAAGATCTAAATATAAGAGCCAAAACCATAAAGACCTTGGGAGATAATGAAGGGAAGCATCTATAGGACCTTGTAATAGGAAATGGTTTCATGAACTTCACACCCAAAGCAAGAGCAGCAAGAGAAAAAATAGATATATGGTGTCTCCTCAAAATTAAAAACTTCTGCACCTCAAAGGACATTATTAAGAAAATGAAAAAGCAGCCTACCCACTGGGAGAAAATATTTAGCAACCATATATCTGATAGGAGCTTTATATCCTGCATATATAAAGAAATCCTACACCTAGAAAAGAAAAAGACAAACAACCCATTTAAAAAATGGGCAAGTGACCTGAAAAGACACTTCTCCAAGGAAGAAATACAAATGGCTAAAAAGCCCATGAAAAAGTGCTCAACATCTCTAGCTATTAGAGAAATGCAAATAAAAACTACATTGAGATACCATCTTACATCCATTAGAATGGCAGCTATTAAAAAAACAGCAGACAATAAGTGTTGTAGAGGATGTGGAGGAATGGGAATCCTCATCCACTGCTGGTGGGATTGTGGAGTGGTCCAGCCACTGTGGAGGACAGTTAAGCAGTTCCTCAAAAAAAAAAAAAAAACTATAAATCTTCCATATGATCCAGTGATTCCACTGCTGGGTATATACCCAGAAGAACTGAAAGCAAAGACACCAATAGATATATGCACAGCAGTGTTCTTAGAGGCATTGTTTACTATTGCCAAAAGTTAGAATCAACCTAAGTGCCCATCAACAAATGAGTGGATAAACAAAATGTGGTACATACATACAATGGAATATTACACAGCTGTAAGAAGGAATAAAGTGCTAACATACGGGATAACATGGATGAATCTTGAAGACCTTATGTTGAGTGAAGCAAGCCAGGCATTGAAGGATGAACAGTACATGACCTCTCTGATATAAATTAAGGAAATTGAGCAGTCTCTGAGAACTATTGTCTGAAAGATAGATGTACAAGAAAGAGAAAGAAAAGAGAAAGTTGTGAGCCATCATCCATATGGACATAACCTATGGTAAAGTGATATGGTGTAGTTGTGTATTGAAGGGAAAGGACAAGAGGGTAGTGGTATATTGGGTTGAGTGGTGCAGGGTTGACAGGTGGGTAGATTGGGGAGGGTGGGTTAGAATACCCAGGATACTTAAAGGAGAGCAGAAATAGACAGGTGGCCATCTCTTAAGAGCAAGGGTGGTTCCTAATAGTGGAGGACAAACCAGTGTGTCACGACCTCTTGTTGCATGTAACTATGAATCTTGTCATCCAATGAGTCAAGCCAGGGGGTCGTCATGGGCCCTGGTGGGATGGGGAGGGAGGAACACAATAGATCAAACAGGGGTTATTTAGTGGTCAGTGGAAATGTTTTTCACTACCTTACAGTGATGGACACAGGACATGGTAAATATCATAAAAAAATTATAAAAGTGTACAATCTAAAATGGAAACCATACTGTAAAACATTGATAATGTTTAGTAACTATGTTTCACTATCTGTATATCAGTTATAACAATGCTACCATCCACAAACAAAAAGGTTTTAATATGGGGTGAGGAAATAGGGAGGAGGTTGGGTATATGAAAGTGTTTTGTATTCAGTGTGTGACTTTCCTGTGACCTAAAACTTCTTTGAAAATTAAATTAAAAATAGTGATACCATGGAGAATGAGAGGGGAAGTTACCATGGTACAGACTGGACACCAGATAGTGCAGTGATAAAAGGCAAAATGTCAAAAAAGTTTTTTATCTTTTTTATTTATTTTAATTTTTTTCTCATTTTTTGAATAGCCCAATCCTTTAATTTTATTTTAGGTTTAGTTTTTTTTTTTAATTCTTCATGTATTTTTTTCTTACATTTAAACATCATTATTATTTCATTTTCCTATTAATTGTATTTGCCTATTGTATTGACTTCAACTTTAAAGAAACTTTGGATCACAGAAGGGTTACGACTGGGGCAGGAGAGGATCATTTGTGGGGGGTGTCAGGGATGGGAGGTGCATGGGAGGAAGTTCACCTGAACATACATAAAAGGTATCTAAAATTGTTCAAATGCTCATGGGGCATGGTCACAATGGGTGGAGAACCACTCAATAAATGAGAGAATATTGAATTCCCATCCTGGAGAGCTCTGCCATATTCTCCAAGGGAGTAGCAATAGTCCCCCAAGTGCAGGGGCAGTGTCTAGCAAAGGAGGATGAACCACTGATGGGCTCTTGTTATTGATGACTAGCCTTATGAGTCTTTGCTCTTGAAATTGAAACTTAGCCTACTGTTATAGGGTGCCTAAGGGTTGCCTCCTGAGAGCCTCCTTGTTACTCAAATCTGGCCACTGTCTAAGCCAAACTCAGCATATGAATGCATTACCTTTCTCCTAGCATGGGACCTGATTCCCAGGGATGAGCCTCCCTAGAACAGAGGGATTACTAACAAGTGCCAACAGGCAATACAACTGAAAAAAGACCTCGAATAAAAGGGGGAAAAGATAAAGACAAATGAGTTCATATGGCTAAGAGACTTCAAAGTGAGTCAGGAGGTCATCCCAGAGGTAACACTTATGCACATCTCAATAGGACCTCATAGACTTCCAATGTAGATACACCCCAAACAGGGGCTCGTGAGGGCTCTGGAAACACCCAGGTCCTATATCAGGGTGGATAGCCCCAGAGATTTGTGCCCAATCAGTGTGCCCTACTTTGGAATCCTTGCACCTGATAGTGACAGAGTTGGACCCAATATGCCTTCCCTGCACATGGTGCATCTGTCCCTTCTATTCAAACTTATATGTGGTGCTGGAGTTTGCAGTGTACTTCCAGAGGCCAGATTCTTTGGGTTGTCTATGTGCCAGCTGGGCCTGGAATCTTGGTGGAGCTGCAACTCCTACTCTACAGCTCAATGGACTCACCCTGGACACATGGTGGGGAGATGATGATGGACAATGGCCATCCCAGGCAATGGAGAGAGTCTGCAGCTGCAGACAAGATAATCCCATCCATCTTATCCATGGGATATAAGCCCCCTCTCATTTGGAGGTGGAGTGGACATCACCATCTCAGACTCCTCAGGATTGAGGGAAGAGCTATGGACTAGATTGGACTTACAGGTATTCTGTTACAGACATATTGTGATTCACGCAATGGCAGTAATTACAGCATTAATGTGGAGCCAGTGGCCACCAGACGATTTAGGGGCCATGGAGAGGGAAAAACAGTTGTCATACAGGAGCTTTTTCGGGACCTGGGAATTATCCTGAGTGACATTGCAATGACAGATATAGGCCATTTTATATCATCATATAACATGTAGAACTGTGTGTGAGAGTGTGGTCTACAGTGTAAACTATGGTCCATGTTTAGTGGCCAAGCCCCAAGATGTGTATATCTATTGCAGATGATGCGCCACACTAATGAAGGACGTTTATGTGGGAGGTTATGGGAGGAGTGGGAGGTGGGGCATATGGTAATCCCTACAATTTTTGTGTAACATTTATGTAATCTAAGTATTTTTTAAAAAATAAAAAAATATTATTATAAAAAAAAGAAAGGGCTTGGGAGCTCTATTTTAGATTTCAGAATTCCTTCTGACTCTCCTGTGTCTCTTGATTTTTAGTATCCTTGAAATTTCTAGTACAACTTGTTGCAGTGTAACACTTCTGACACATAACATTGTAAATTTGATCTTTTTTCTCATTCCAAATATTAACCAAATAAAAAGGAAATATTATTTGACAGTATTAATAGTTGCAGAAGATGTGTCTGATCAAATTCAATATGCTTTAACACTCTTAACAAACAAGGATTAGAAGTGAACTTTCTTGATCTAAAAGTGGTATCTGTAAAACCTCTACAATTAACACTATGTTTAATTATGGAGTATTGTACACTTTAGCCTGAGTTCAAGAAAAACAAAGATGCTGTTGCCACTATTTGTTATCAGTATTAACTTTAGGGTCTAGAAAGTACAAAAAGTCTAGTGCAAAAAGAAAAAAGAAATAAAATGTATAAATATTGGGAAGGAAATATTAAAATTATTATTCACTGAAGACAAAAATATGTAGAAAATTTTTAAAATCTAGAACTCCTTATTAAAATTAATGTAAGCAAATATTTAATATTATTTGATACAAAAGTTATAACCCTAATATCAACAAAAAGTAAAAAATGAAATGTATAAAGTGATATCATTTGACATGCCAGAAAAATATTTTTATGTAAGAATAAATCAAACAAAAGATGTATAAGACCTCTACATGGAAAATGATAAAATATTGCTGGGAGAAATCAAAGAGAAATAAATAGAGAAACATATTATGAGTATAAATCGGAAAGTTTTATATTCTTAAGATGTCAATTCCAAATTGAACTATTGATTCAATAAAGTCCAAATCAAACTTCCATAATGTATTTTTTTGCATTATGACAATTTCATACTCCAATTTGTATAAAAGGCAAAATAACTGGAATCCCAAGAAAAACTTAAGATAAAGAAAGTAGAAGGACTAATAATCTCATATTTCAATAATTAATATAAAACTCCAGCAAATAAAATACTGATATTAGTACAGAAAAGAACAATGTGCCAATGGAAGAAAATAGAATCCAGCAATAGATTGATAAATATATAAGCACTCCATTTACATCAACAGTGTGATTGCATTCTAACACCAGACTCTCAAGATGTTTTTCTGGGGGAAAGATGAACTCTGAGCCTTACTTCATACAATATACAATTATCTGACATGGCTAACAAATCTAAATGTGAAAACTAAATTAATAAAGTTTCTAGAAGAATATATATGGAATGCACTTGAGTTAAAAAAAAAAAAAAAGATTTCTTAGGACAAAAATCCATTAACCATGAAAGAAAAGTCTGGCACATTTTACTATAGTAAAATTAAAATCTTATTTAAAATAATATTAAACAACATAGTTATACATTATTAATTTCCTAGCCAGAAGATATAAAGAACTGCAAAAGTTAAAAAGAATTAAGTAATAATAAGAAAAAAACACAATTAAAAATTAACAAAACACTTGAACAGCATTTACAAAAGGTTCACATTATTGCTCATGAAGGGACATGAATTAAAGCTTTAGGATGAAAAACTACACACCCAAAAGAATGGCAATTTGTTCAATTGCTTCATTTATGGAGGGTGCTCTGTACATAAGAAAATTAAATATATGCTTTTCATATGACCCAAGTGCTCCACTCCTAGGTTAATTCCAAGACAAAAAAATTTGCATGTATATTCACAAAACATCATGGTCAAGAATGTTCTTAACTATATTATTCAAATTAGCCACACAGAATAGAAACAACAAAAATCAGCACAATTAAAATGAATAAAAATATATGCTCATGCAATGGGAAGCTAGGCATCAATTAAAAAGTATATTATATTTATGAATAAAGTGACATGGATGAGTCTTAAAAACATTGCGTTGAATCAAAGGATCCAGAAACAAATGAGTGCCTATTGTGGGACAACACATACATGCAGTGAAAGAAAATATGAAAATAACAACTGGTGATGGAAACAAAAATAGTGGTTATTTCTGTGGATAGAGGCACATATAGAAGAGGAATAAGGAAAACTTTAAAAGTGATAAAATGTTTTATATCTTGATTTGGATAGTCAACATTATGCTAGCATATGCACACGTAAAATTCATTGAGATTTACACTTGTGTTTTGTAACCTTAGTGAAAACTGTAAATGTAAAAAAAAAATTACCTATTCAATAACAATATAGTAAACAGGGATGCTTCAATCAATAATATTTAAAACTGTTAAACAAATATTTCTATAACTTTATTATGTTTTCATCAAAAAATATATATCATATCATTTGACCCAGAAAATACATTCCGGAAATTATTCTAATAAATATGAATCAGAATGCCTTTCTCAAATATTTTTTGGATTGTGTAAAATACAGTTAAATCTAATATGATTTAGGTATCAGTTAAACAATGAGGATATATCGAAGAACAATTTTTAATACAAGTGGAAAACAAAAGCAGGGAATTATAACAATAGTAAATTAACTAATCTGATAGAACATTAATGATAAAACGATTTAATTGTAGCAAATAATGATATATAATTACATGTAAATAATTTGCAATAGTTTTAGAAACTAAAGAAAATTTGACAAGTTGTTTATCCAATTGTACAAATTATATTGCTAATGTTCAAAGTTCTGTCTCCAAAGACACTCTCCAAAGCTTTCTTAGCATGTTATTTTTTCCCAAATTTCATTACACAGAAGATTCATTAGTGACTTTGTTGTTCATGGGTTTCCAAGGACTCCTTTTTACATAACTGAACTTTTGTCATATAAAGCAAATGCCAAGCTAGATGTTGTCAATTCATTTCCTGTCCTGAGAGGTCAGAAAAACAATGATCATAAAACTGGAGAGGAATCCTGACATTCTACCATCCTCATACACACACACACACACACACACTCACACAGTTTTTTCTTATTTTTAAAAGAGTTCCACTAGTTACAACAAGCAAGTCTGCATAATTGGTTGAAGATGGATATTTCTGAGAGCTCTATGCATTTCAGAATTGTCAGGAGTGTGGTTTTGGGTTCATGAGCACAAGTGACCAGACTTTCATATGAAAATCTTTATCCCAACTATAATTTTCAATTTAGAATTTACAAGATTTGATGTGTTTCAACAGAAAATATGATTGACAGTCAAAATTGTAGGTGATATAATATTTGTCATTTTAATTATATCAACTTGCCTGAGATTTGAGTCATAAATTTTGGAAATCAGGGAAACAAAACCAGTTTTTAAGTAGCTCTAACAAAATTTAAAATGTGTGTGATAATTTCTATATTTGGTAAAGTTATTTCATTTATTAGAATGTAATTTCTTTGGACATATAAATGTCATTCTCTGGGAAATTTTAATGCACAAGAATAGATTAGAGATGTATTATAAGAAAATTATTATTAAGAATTGTGAATTCAAAAGCTTTCTAATGGATAGTCTCTCTGTTTTAGCCTAGAATTGTAAATGATTAATTTGTCCTTTGTCTTTTGGAATGTTATAACTCTGCTGTGCAGTCAACCCCACCATCTATTACCGAAAAAACAAATGTTTAAGAAGAACTAAATATAGGATGTGATTTTTACATATCCTGTTTGTAATCCCTGTAAAACTAAAAGCCAAAAACCTTTATGTTCCCGTTAAGTGTACCATAAATAGAATAGAACAAAGGCCCCTCTAGACACTGCGTCTCTCCTGTGGAGGGCTGGCCCCCGCCCTCCACCTCCCGCTGGAAGGATTCAGTTACTTTCGGTGAGGTCATTCCTCATGAGCTGCAAGACTCATGGGAGTTCTGAGGTTCAGAACCCCTTAAAAAGAATGGTCCCCAAGCTGCCAGTCGAAGCCTCACCCAGGAGGGGATGCCCTGCCTGGGACCATTTTTCCAAACGGGTCTCTGAACAGCCGCAAAGGGGTCCCGGGCCACATGAGAGTTCAGATGTTGAGTTTTCTCCCGATTTGGGGAGTGGTTGAATATATTTTCATTCTTTCCTATGTCTTTAATTCTTGTTTTTTTGTGATCGCTCAATTGTTATAATCATTTAATATCACCTGAAACTCATTTGACTGAATAAATCTGCCTTTGCATAACATTTAGAGTTTCTGCCTCTTTCTTAGCAGAACATTTTGGCATAGTCAATAGGATTTGCATACAATTACATTATCAGAATGCCTTTTTTCTCATGCCCCTGGATAAGGGAGGGAGCAGCAATGATGTGGCTGGGGGCTGATAGAATTAAACTACTGGAAAAGTAGACAATCTTAGCAACATAAAGGTTCTCTGTTATGTTTCCATGCTAATTCTAATTGGGCCTGGATAGCCAAATTGATCTAAGTAGTGCTGTTAAAGTTTAGTAACTTTTGAACTCAATGAAAGTAAGAGAAAAAGAAAAAAAAAAAAAAAAAAAGGGAGGAATGCTAGCAGCTTTTGTAAGCCTGCAAGTAAAAATAGATCACAAAACTGAATGCTTGTGTAAACTGAAAAAAGTTTGAATGAGATGTTACTTTGAAATGTTTTAAATTTTAGTCACTTTTTATCTTGATCAGAATTTTTATCAAGGTGTTAAAAGGAACTTTCAGTTTTGAATCAACTTCCAGCCTAAGTGTATTCTTAAAGAATGGTACTTCAAAATATATGTTAAATGTCTGTCTGTATAAACTGTTAAATTAATGCTTTACTGCATTTATACTGCTCAAATATTCTTAAATAGTTGCTGATTACTAATAAAAGTGTTTCCAGAAATAAGCTTGCACATTACAGGCAACACGGATTCCCGAAAAAACCTTAAAAGCAGTAAAATCAAAGATGTGAAATGATGGAGGGAGTGGAGACAGCCATACAAAAGGAGGAAGAATTATGAGACAAATTATGAGCTTTATGTTTCTGTTGGTGTGTATAACTCTTTTTGTGTTTGTCTGTTTGTTCAGTGTCAGTGTATATTTTGATATGTCCGGATGGTAATATGAAATTGATAAATGAAAGATCTCTATTCCAATGGTCGAAAAAAATTGTTTTTGCCTAAATTGAAATTATTTTTATTCACAGAATGGGATAAGGAATGTGAAACTGAAGTGGATATTCAAAGAAATAAAAGATATATAGAAACATTGACTAAAATTTGGTAAGTTTGTTCAAAATAATGTGTTTTGTTCTAAGATAAAATGGCTGGTTTTCAAAAAAGCAGAATGGAAGTAGGTAGTACAAAACTTGAATGCATATGACAAGTTGTAGAATGTATTACAGAAGGTAGTATTAAGTAAGGGAATGTGTTCTGTGAAGGAGAAATTGTCTTAAGATAAAGTAACTATAGTCTGTGTGATTATGAGTAGTTATAAGTTTCTAGAAGCATTGTTTAATCTGAAATATTCTAGGAAATCATTATTAAACAGAAACTGAATTGATGCTAATCACAAAAAGTAACTTCATAACAGAAAAACCCTTCAGAGGCCACCTCAATCTGCATATTAGATGTGGTGGTAAGGAGAAGATAATCTTGATTCCATTGGAAATCTTAGGTTTTCATAAAATAATGGAGCAAAGTAGGGTTTTTTTCTGTACTGCTAAAATAAAATACCAGTTAATTAATGAAATCATGGTAAAGGTGTAAAAGTGAAAAGTAAAGTAATGAAATGGTTAAGTTCATTTGATATGTTATAAGTGAAGTGGAAAGTGTTTAAAAGTGTTATAAAATTAAGAGGAAATTTTTAACCCTGTGTTAATTAATGTTGTATGAGTAAAATGTTCATGTGAATACTAAAAGATTGCATGAGATTCCTGGAAATTTAACAATGTTTTGACATAATATTAGATAAAAGTATAACGTTGTTAATCATGGTTTTAATTATATTTTTTAATTGATATGTGTCACAAAAACAACCTTTCCACCTTGAAATCAAGAAGCGGATA
>JAKSZT010053891.1:56030-66156 GCA_026826555.1 Tolypeutes matacus
TTTTGCCAGCATCCTGAATGATTTCTTTCAATCTATTTTTCTCTTTATTTTACAATTTTAATATAGACGATTTTTAACTGCAAAAAAATAGTCATTGATCATGCATATGGTATGTGAATATATCTCAATAAAACTGCTTAAAAACAAATAATTGTGCAAGAATACCAGAAATAACAGCTAAATACAGCAGGGGAAACAGAGAGAGTGAGGGCTGAGGAATTTTTTTCCCTTCTCTCTTTTTTATTATTATTATTGAAATAATGAAAATGCTTTAAAAATGATTGAAGTGATGAACATACAGCTATGTGATTATACCAAATACAATTGATTGCACACATTGGATAAATTGTATGCTTTATTAATATGTATTAATAAAATCCATTTGTTTATTAAAGAAAAACAGAGATCTACAAATGTTGGAGAGGATGTGGAGGAAAGGGAACACTTATCCACTGTTGGTGGGAATGTAGAATGGAGCAGCTATTGTGGGGGGCAGTTTGGTGGTTCCTCAGAAAGCTAATTATATAACTGCCATAGGATCCAGCAATCCCACTGCTCAGTGTATACCCAGAAAACTGAAAGCAGGGGCACAAACAGATATATGCACAACAATGTTCATAGCAGCATTATTCACTATTGCCAAAAGTTGGAAACAACCCAAATGTCCCTCAACAGATGAATGGATAAGCAAACTCTGGTATATACATACAATGGAATATTACTGGACGGTAAGAAGGAATGCAGTATTAACATATGGGATAACATGGATGAATCTTGAAGACCTTATATTGAGTGAGGTAAACCAGAAACTGAAGGAAAAATATTACCTGGCCTCACTGTTATGAATTAAGCAAATTGAGCAGACTCACAGAGCTAGAGTGTGGAAGATAGAGTTTCAGGAGACAAAAAGGGAATAGAGGGTGGTGAGCCAATACCCACATGGACAAAATCTACAATAAGGTGGAACAGTGTAGTTGTGCAGTGGATGAGCACGACAGTGGTGCAGTAATGTGATTGGGTTCAGCTATGCAGGTCTGTGATGGGGAGTAGTTTGGAGGAATTGGGTTGGACTATCCATGGAACTGGGTGGGGTGTTGAGGGAATGAGCAAGGAACTCTGGGGATTTCCAGGTGTGTGGTTAAAAGTACAATGTTGAGAATATTCTTTTGGCAAATATGGCAGGGGATAGTTACTGGTGTAAGTAGGGTGTTGGATATAAAGGGGGGTACATGGGACAGGGTGCACCTGGCGCAAGCTTCAATGGAATATGTAAGTGTTCATTTTGTCAACCTGTGTTATGTTAGCGGCTGGAGATGCACACAACAATCAAGAAATAATCAAAATCCGATCATGTGGGGTCCTGCTATGTTTTCAGTTAGAGGGGAAAGAATACCTCGAGAACATAGTCAATACCTAATAAAAGAAAATAGACAATTATGTGAAGTCTCGATATTATTGCAAGTAGATATGAATCTTATATTGCAAAAATTGAAACTTAGTGGTTACCATAGGTTCTGAGGGGATGGTGGTGGAAGAATAGAATAGATGGAACATAGGGCATTTTTAGGGCATTAAAATTGTTCAGCATGATCTTGCAATGATGAATACATGCCACTTCAAATTTTGTCAAAACCTATAAATGTGTACGATCTAAAATGTAAGCCATAATGTAAGCCATTTACCATGGTTAGTAGCAATACTCCAATATTTGTACATCAGTTGTAACAAATGCATCGTCTGCTATTAATGTTATTAATAAGGGAGAGGGGAATAGTATGAGGTTGTTGGGGATTTGGGAATCACCTATATTGTCTGTTTGACTTTTCTGTATCCTAAAGCTTCTTTGAAGACAAAATGAAAAAAAAAAATTAGGCACTGGGGAAATATGTGGATGAAGAAGTCACTGTACATAAAAGACAACAGAAATTACAATGATGAAAGACACAATATTTAAAATTTTTATCATTATATTTTTTAAAAGAATATTTTTGTGTTTTATTGGTGAGTTTTAAAATTATTTCATTTTCTTATTAATTTTATTTGAATATCTTGTTGACTTCATTTTAGAGAGGTATTGGATCACAGAAATGTCACAACAGTGGCAGAGGAGAATCTTGGCGTGGAGTGTCAGTGATGGGAAGAAGCATGGGAATAGGCTCACCTGGGGCATGCTTCTAAGGCATATAGATTAGTTCACGTGTTCATTGGACATTGTTTCAGTGGGTGGAGAGTCATACAATAACCAAAAGAATATAGAGTTCCTATCCTGGGGAGTTCTGCTACATTCTCTAACAGGACATCAAGAATCCCCTGAGTGCAAGGGCAGTGCCTAGTGACAGAAGACAGAACATTATGCCAGACCCTTCATATTGATGTTTGTGCTTATGAACCTTTTCTTGTGATATTGATACTTAGCCTAATATTATGTATTACCTAAAAGCTACCTCCTGAATGCTTCCTTGGTGTTCAAATGTGGCATCTTTGTAAGCCAAACTCAGCATATAAATGTACTACCTTGCCCCAGGCATGGGACATGACTCCCAGGGTTGAGTCCCCTAGCACAGAGGGATTATTACCAAGCACAAACTAGCAACACATCTGGAAAAAGACCTTGACAAAAAGGAGGAAATGGTGAATACAAATTGAATTTTATGGCTAACTGATTTAAAAATGAGTTCGGAGATTTTTCCAGAGATTTTGCTTATGCAAGTCTCAGCAAGATCTCATTGACTGCCACATTATACAGTGTTTTCAATAGCGCAGCTCCTGAAGGCTCTAGAGACATCCAGAAATTATAAGCAGGGAAGAAAGCTCAGGAATTTGGCAGCCTATCAGTGGGCCTTACTTTAGAATTTATACTCCCTAGTGTAACAGACTTAGACTCATTTATAGGTTCTCTACACGTGGCTCTTCAGCCCCTCTTATTTGAATCTATAACTAGCATTATACTTGATAAATATATGTCCCAGAGTCGTAAATCTTTGGTGCGTCCATTTGCCACTTGAGCCCTGGATTTCAGCAGAGATGCAACACTTACTCTCCATTTAATTGGAATCACAAAGGACAGCAAACTTGAGATGTTAATGGATAATACCCAGTCCAAGGAACAGAGAGTGTCTGCAATTGCAAGCAAGATAGTTCCATGGGATCTGTTCCATGGGATCCAAGATCTCTATCAATTAGAAGCAGAGTGGGCATCACCATCCCAAAATCCTCAAGACTGGGGAATGAAAATTGGACTCAAGTAGACTTACTATTATTCTACTATAGTCTTATTATTATTCTAACAATGGAAAGACTCTTAGCATTGATATAGGCTACCATAGGTTCTGAGGGATGGGAAAGGGAAGAATATGTGTAACATGAGGGCATTTTTGGGACACTGTATTTGTCCTGCAGGACATTGCAGTGACAGATGCAGACACTTGTATATTTTGTCATACTTACAAAATTGTGCAGGACAAAGTGTAAACTGTAATGTAAATTCCAGTCTATGGTTAGTGAGCAGTGATTCAATATGTGCTCAACAATTGTAATAAATGCTCCAAACTAATGAAGGATGTTGTTAATGTAGGAAAGTGTGGGCAGATGAGGAAATGGGGCATATAGAAATGCCTTATATTTTTTATGTAACATTTATGTAATCTTAAATTTTATTAAAACTGAAAAATTAACTTAAAACAATTTCACTCTCAGTCAACAGCAAACTACTAACCTCCCACCACTGAAGCATGCATCCCATCACAGTTCTTCTCACTCAAAACCACAGGACAAAAATTACCTAGAACTGAGCGTAACATAAGCAAGATTGTTGGAAAAACAAATCACTAAAGAAAAAAAAAAAAAAGAAAGAAAATCAAAGACTGGAAAAAGATATTCCATGCATACAGTAACAGAAAAAAAAAAAAAGATTGAGTAGCCATAATTATGTCCAGTGAAATATAAATTAAAAGCAAAATTGTTTTTAGAGACAAGGAAGGACATTATATATTAATAAAGGGGGCAATTAACCAGGAAGAAATAACACATTTAAATATATACACACCTAACCAGGATGTCTGATGACATGTGAGGAAAAAATTGACAAACTTGAATAGAGAAATAGATATCTATGCAATAAATTTGGAGACTTCAATTAAACACTCTCAGCAATGGGCAGAACATCTGGATAGAGGACAAATAAAGAAACAAGAGAGCTTGAATCACTTGATAAATGGACTAAACCTAACAGACATACAGAACATTGCACCCCATATCAGCAGGATATACATTCTTCTCAAGTTTTCATGAATCTTCTCCAAGATATACCATATATTGGGTCATAAAGCAGATCTCAATAAATTCAACAAGATCAAAATTATATAAAGCACTTTCTCCCATCATAATGTAACAAAGTTGGAAATCAAAAAGAGACAGAAAAAGGAAAAATTCAAAAAAATATGGAGATTAAACAATTCAATCTTACATGATCAGTGGGTCAAAGAAGTAATTGTGAGAGAAAACAATCAATATCTTGAGATGAATGCAAATGTGAGCACAACATATCAGAACATAAGGACTGCAGCAAAGGTTGTGCTGAGAAGGAAATGTATAGCCCCCAATGCTTATATTAAAAAAGAAGAAAGATCTAAATTCATTGACCTAATTACACAGATGGAGGAACTAGAAAAAGAACAGCAAAGTATTACCAAAGCAAGTAGAAGAAAGAAATAACAAAAATCTGACAGAAATAAATGAACTGGAGAACAAAAACAAATAAACAAACAAAAAACAGATTGAATTAACAAAACCAAAAGTTGATTCTTAGAGAAGATTAACAAAATTTACAAATGCTTAGCTAGACTGATAAAAAAAGATAGAAGATGCAAATAAATAAAACAAAAAATGAAAACTAGGGCATTACTACTGACCCCAACTACAGAAATAAAAGAGATTGTAAGAGGATACTATAAACAATCATATGCCACAAAACTAGACTATAATAGACCAAATGGAAAAATTCCTAGGGACATACAAATAACCTACACTAACTCTAGAAGAAATAGAAGACCTCAACAAACCAAACATAATTAAAGAGATTGAAAAATCATCAGACAACTCACGAAAATGAAAAGGCCAGCACCAGGTAGTTTCACAGGTGAGTTTGAACATGCCTCCAAAGAAGAGTTAATAACAATCTTACTCAAGCACTTCCAAATATTTGAATAAGAAGAAACACTACTAAACTTGTTCTATGAAGCCAATATCACCCTAATGCCAAAGCCAGGTAAAGATATTATGAAAAAAAAATGTTACAGACCCTTTTCCCTAATGAATATGGATACACAAATCCTCAACAAAATACTTGCTAATTGAATCCAATAACACATTAAAAGAATTATACATCATGTTCAATTGGCTTTTATACCAGGTATGCAACAGTGGTTTAACACAAGAAAATCAATCTGTTTAATATACCATATTAATAAATCAAAGAAGAAAAATCACTTGATACTATGAATTGACACAGGAAAGGCATTTGATAAAATACAGCATCCTTTCTTGATAAAAATACTACAAAAGATAAGAATTGATGTACAGTTTTTCAACATGTTAAAGGCCATATATGAAAAACTCACAGCTAACGTTGTACTAAATGGTGAAATACTGGAAGCTGTCACACTGAGATCAGGGAAAAGACAAGGTTGCCCACTGTTATCACTGCTGTTCAATATTCTAGTTAGAGCAATCGGGCAAGAAAAATAAAAGATATCCATATCTGAAAGGACAAAGTAAAACATTCAATATTCGCAAATGATATGAACTGGTACCCAGAAAACCTGAAAAATCACAACAAAGCTGCTAAAGCTAACAAACAAATTCATGAGAGTTTCAAAATACACAATCAATATGCAAAAATCAGTGGTGTTTATATACACTAATAGTTTAAAATCTGAGGAGCAACTCAGGAGAAAAATTTCATTTACAATAGTGACTAAAAGAATCAAATATTTAGGAATAAACTTAACCAAAGATGTAAATAAATTGTATTCAGAAAACTTCAATGCATTGCTAAAAGAAATTTTTAAAAGACCTAAATAATGGGAAAACCTTCCACACTCAGTAACTGGAAGACTAAATATCAAGATGTCAATTCTACCCAAATTCATATATAGATTCAATGCAATCCCAATAAAAAAATTCACCAGCATTTTTTAAACAAATGGAAAACACAATTATCAAATTTATTTGGAAGGGTAAGAGGCCCTGAATAGCCAAAAACATCTTAAAAAGAAAAGAAAGTTGTAGATTCTCACTGCTGGACTTTAAATCATATTGCCAAGCTAAAAACAGAATGATACTGGTATAAAGATAGAAACATGGACCAATGGAACTGAACTGATGTTTCAGAAACAGACCCTCACATCTATGCTCAAGTGTATTTGACAAGCCTGTCAAACCCACTCAGCTAAGTAAGAAGAGTCTATTCAACAAATAGAGCTGGGAGAACTGTATATTCATAGCTAAAAGAAAGAAAGAGTATATTTTGCCCCTATGGGCATTGACTCATAATCTTCTTCTCCCATTCCATCTCCTGTAAACCTGTCTTCGAGACTAGCTCTGTGAGCCTGCTCAGTTTGCTTAACTCATATTAGAGAGTTCATGTAATAGTTGTCCTTCAATGCTTGGCTTGCTTCACTCAACATAAGGCCTTCAAGATTCATCCATGTTATTCCATGTGTTAATACTGCTTTCCTTCTTACAGCTGAGTAATATTCCATTGTATGTATATACCAGGGTTTGCTTATGCATTCATCTGTTCATAGACATTTGTGTTGTTTCAACTTTTGGCAATAGTGAATAATGCTGTTATGAATATTGGTGTGAGTAAAGCAGTTTGTGCCCCTGCTTTCAATTCTTCTAGGTATATACCCAGCAGTGGAATTGCTGGATCATATGGCAGTTCTATACTTAGCTTCCTGGGGATCTGCCAAACTGTCTTCCACAATGACTGCACCATTCTACATTCCCAACAGCAGTGGATAAGGGGTCCCACTCCTCCACAACCTTTCCAACACCTGTAGGCCTGATTTTTTAATAGCCTCCAGTCTAATGTGTATAAGATGATATCTCATTATGGTTTTGCTTTGCATTGCCCTAATAACTATTGATGCTGAACATCTTTTAAGATGCTTTTTAGCCATTTATATTTCTTCTTTGGAGACATGTCTATACAAGTCACTTTCCCATTTTTTTAAATGAATTGTTTGTCTTTTTATATTTGAGGTGTAACATTTCTTTATATATACTGGATTTTAGGCCCCTATCAGATATATGTTTACCAAATATTTCTTTCCCACTGAGTTGGCTGCCTTTTCACTTTCTTGACAAACTCCTTGAGGTACAAAGGTTTTTAAATTTGAGGAGGTCCCATTTATCTACTTTTTCTTTCTTTGCTTGTGCTTTGAGTGTAAAGTTCATGAAACAACTTCCTAATACAAGATCCTGTAGATGCTTCCCTACATTGTCTTCTAGGAGCATTATGGTCTTGGCTCTTATATCTTTGATCCATCTTGAGTTAATTTTTGTATAGGGTGTGAGGTGGTATTCCTCTTTCCTAGGAATCCAGTTCTCCAAGCACCATTTTTTGAAGAGGCCATTCTCTCCCAGTTGAATGGGCTTGGTGGCCTTGTCAAATATCAGGTGACTGTATATGTGGCAATCTATGTTAGAAGTCTCAATTCAGTTCCATTGATCAGTATGTCTGTCCTTGTGTGAATACCATGCAGTTTTGACCACTGTAGCCTTGTTGTATGTTTTAAAGTCAGGTAGTGTGATTCCTCCAATTTTATTTTTCTCTTTCACTACATCTTGTGCAATTCAGGGCCCCTTGCCCTTCCAAATAAATTTCATGGTTAGTTTTTCCAATTCAGTAAAAAATGCTGTGGTTATTTTTATTAGGATTGCATTAAATCAGTAAAGAAGTTTGGGTAAGATAGACATCTTAATGATGTTAATCTTCCTATCCACGAACAGGGAATATTATTCCATTTATTTAGATCTTCTTTGATTTCCTTTTATTACTATGAAAAGGTGAAAGGGTAAAACTGTGCGGTGGATGGGCAAAACAGTGTTGCAGTGATGTTATTGGGTTTGGCAGTGCTGGTCTGTGAGCAGGGTATGGTGGGGAGGGTTGGTTCGACTGTTCTCCATGGAACTGGGGGGAAGGTTGGGGGAAGGAACATGTTAACTCTCAGGATTTGCAAGTATTTGGTTGAAAGTACAACATTGGTAATGTTCTTTTGGCAAATAAGGCAGGGGAGGTCTACTGGTTTAAGGTGTTGGATGTAGGGGGCATGAAGGACAGGGTGCACCTGAGGCAGGCTTATAGAAATTGTGTGGTGTTCATCTTGTCACAGTGTGTTGTATCAAGGGGTGGAGACTCACATAATGAATGGGAAGTTGTTGGGCTCCCATCCTAGGGAGTCCTGCTATTATCTTAAATAAAGGGACGAGAGTCTCTTGAGAGCATAGGCAGTGCCTAATAGGGGAGGACAGACCTTATGGACATTAGGACAAGCCCTTAATGTTGTTGCAAGTAACTATGAATCTGGTCCCTCAATAAGTTCATCTTGGAGGTTACCATGGGTCCCAAGTGGAGAGGGAAGGACAAATAAATAGATGGAAAATGGGACATTTTTGTGGCAATGGAATTGTTCTACATGATCTTGCAAGGATAGATACAGATCATAACAAACTTCCTCAAAATCTATAAAATTGTATGGTCCAATATGTAAAACACAATGCAGATCATTGACCAGTGTTTAAATATTTGTACATCAATTGTAAAAAAATGTACCATCCACATATAAAATTTTATTAATAGGAGAAAAGGTAAAAGAGAAAGAATGTTGAGTATATGGGAATTACCTTTATTCTGTACATGACTGTTCTGTAAACTAAAGCTTCTTTGAAGAAAAAATGAAAAAGAAAAGACACTGGGCAAATACATGGAAACAAACGTCACTGAACATACAAGACAACAGATCTTACAGTGATGAAAGACATAATGTAATTTTTTTTTTTTACTTTTAACTTTTTACTTTTTTATTATTTCAGGATTTTTATAATTTTTTATTAATTATTTTAAAAGTATCATTATTATATCATTTTCCTATTAATTGTATTCAGTTATATTGTAAGCTTCAATTTTGAAGAAATTTTGGATCACAGAAGTGTTACAATTATTGCAGGGGAAGATCATTGGTATCGAGTGTGAGAGATGAGAGAGGTATAGGAGGAGGTTCATCTGGGGAATACCTATAAGGCTTATGAATGTGTTCAAGTGTTCATGGGACATTGTCAAAGAGGGTGAAGTTTCACACAATAACCAAAGGAATATTGAGTTCCCATCCTGGAAAGCCCTGCCACATTCTCTAATGGGGCATCAAGAATCTTCTGAGTACAGGGGCAGTGAATAATGAAGTAGAATGGACCTTTAATTGGCCCATGATTGTGATGATTGTACTGATGAACCTTCACTTCTTTTTTTTTTTTTTTTAAAGATTTTATTTATTCATTCATTTTCCCCCCTTGCTGCTTGTGCTCGCTGGGTCAGCTAACCACGCCGTGCGGGCGGGCTTGCCTTCACCAGGAGGCCCCAGGAACCGAACCCGGGGCTTCCCATATGGTAAACGGGAGCCCTACTGATTGAGCCACAGCCACTTCCCTAACCTTCACTTCTGAACCTGAAACTAAGCATAGTATTAGAGAGTGGCATGCCTACTCAGTGCATTACCTCCTGAGATCATCCTTGTTGCTCTAATGTGGTCTCTCTCTAAGCCAAACTCAGCATATAAATGCAGTACCATTCACCCCAGAATGGGGCATGATTCCAAGGGATGAGCTTTCTTGGCACCAGGGGATTACTGCCAAACACCAAATAGCAATGCAACATGACCAAAAGGGGGAAAGGGGAAAGGCGAACGAGTTTATATGGCTAAATGACTTCAAAGTGAGTTGGGAGGTCATTTCAGAGGATTTAATTATGCATGTCTCAGCAGGAACTCATTGACTGCGGAAGTAAATATACCTCAAATAGCAGGGATCCTGAGGGCTCTGGAGACATCCAGACACTATAGGCAGG
>JAKSZT010053891.1:87546-97571 GCA_026826555.1 Tolypeutes matacus
ACCCTATACTGTTTGAGTGTTGATTATTTATGTACCTCAGTGGGAGGGGACCCTGCCACTGAGAGTTCTCTCCCTGATAAGCATCTGGAGCTGGTTTTTCCCAGGATCCCTTTCAAAGGTTGGTCAGTCCTTTTCATTAGACCTAGTATCACCAGGGCTGTAGAATGGAAGAGACTGACACATCTGCACACAATAGAAAAGGAGGCAGGGGCCAGGCGAAAGCCAGGAGATTGCTGCTGAGCATGTGTTTATAATTTTCCCAGAAGAGATTATCTGTTTCTCTGCCTTTTGCAGTTTCTAAGGGCTGCCAGCATTCCTTGCCTAGTGGTTGCTTTACTCTGACTGGGCTTCTGTCATAACATCTCCCTCTCTTACTCTCCTACTTCATCTTTCCTGTATAAGGACCTTTGTGATTATTTTGGCCCACCTAGATAATCCAGGCTAATCCTTTCAAGATCCTTAATTTAACCACATTTGTAAAGTTACTTTTGCACTTTAAGAATGCATATTCACAAATCTGGAGATTAGGACTTGGACACCTTTGGGACGAGTTTACTCTGTCTACCACAGTTGTATGTAAGGATTGTGAATTATTTTGTCACAATAAATAGTCATGGAGATGTGAAAGACTAATAATTTTTTGTCAAAAGGACTTTAAAAGGCTCACTGTTAAAATAAGAAAATTGGAGTAACAATATGATAATAACTGCTTGGATGAAATATATCAAATATAGTATATGCATGAATTGATAAATGTAATTTAGGAAACACAGTCCAATCAGAGAGTGATATAGAGACTTGACTTATTAAGTTGATTTTTATTGTACTTTTTACTTTAAATTTTAGAAGTTTATTTCTTTTGTTGGTTTTCCATATTTTAGCATGTGTTAAATAGAATAGCAGATATGAGGTAATAATCTTGCCAAATTTGCAAATAACAATGATGTTTTTGAAAAATAATATTCTTGTTTATTCCTTTTAAATACAAAGAAGTATCTCATAAGATTAATATATTGTGTATACATTTTCTTATTGATTAAAAATTTAAAGTAATGTCTTTGTTTTGGTATTACATCAATTCTTAAAATAAATCCTCATACTTTATCAAACATTCATGTATGACAAGTCATTCTGGTTGCAATTTATGAAACCAATATAAGGCTCTCATCTGCCTTCAAATATATTTCCAGTGGTATGATTGATGTTAACAGTTATGTACATAATTGATGTACATAATCACACCAGTGTCCATCATAGAGGTTTCCCTTTTTTCGGTTTTTGTTTGTTTTTCCTGAGAGAGTGTCATAATTAAAGACTTATCCTGAAAGTCAAGTTTTTTTTCTTCATCTGGCAATAGATACTTAATGGTCCTCTCATGTAGTAAATTGAAATCCTTGAAAAAATGTTTATTTTCCACTACATATACATATACATATACATATACATATACATATACATATACATATACATATACATATACATATACATATACATATACATATACATATACATATACATATACATATATATATTTAAACCACACTAAAAATGGGATCATCTGAACAAAGTCTTATTTTAAAAAATTATTCCTCCCTATTTTATCTCTGATTCAATCACTTATTTCCTGCCACTTATAGCCTCCTTTGAAAACAGCTTTCCCTTAATGTTCTACATGCTTGTTCACTATATACAAATGAATTATTAATAAATGAATGCTTATAAATTTCCTGGACATATCCTTTAATTTGAGTAACATATCTTCTCCTCAAACTGCCTTTTGCTAACTTTTCTAGTACCTAACTATGCCCCTATAGGGCACCTTTTCCTTCCTATTCTTTATGCTGTAGGATAAGCTCATTTGCAGAGATTTTTCCCCTCACTTCTAGAATATTTGGTTGGTATCTGGGTGAGGTTAGCTACTAAAATCATGGGGATAGAATATCAAGCATTATTCAGGTCTCAAGACTATTCTCATATACAGTTTTACTTTGTAAAAAAACAATATATTAGTCATTATTTCACTTCTGGTTATATATTTTCATTTTTTCAGAAACCATATGAGAGAACCTGTAACAAATATGCTTCATCAAATACTTCAAATTTCTTTCATCCCTTTTACCTATTTGACAAATTTTCCATCTTAGAATATATTCAGATAAATGTCCATGAAGGCTAATTATAGTTTAACAGATAATATTTATATCAGTGATATACAGTGTCTGCACTGTAGATATGAATAAGAATCAATAACTCTTCACCTTTCTTCTTCATGATGAGTATATGACTTCTAAAAATAGAAATGATGTACAGCTGAAGACTCAGCCAAATTTGTGTTCTGAAATGTTCAAAAGTCTTTGGTCCTTCGCTTTAACTTGATGAATCTATAAGCTACATCTATGGGTAATTAAAAAATTAATTAATTGTGATATATGTTTACAGAAAAATCATGCAGAATATCGTTTAGAAATATGCCCCCCCCCCGTTTTTTCTATTATTAACATTTTATTTTAGTGTGGTACTTTTGTTACAATTGATGAAACAATATTAGCATAATTATATTGTTAACTATAGTTCATAGTTTACATTAGGCTTCACTGTTGAGTTGTAAAGTCTTAAGGTTCTTTATAAAATTTTTATTCTGGTAGCATATATACAATCTCAATATTCTCCTTCCAACCATATTCAAATACAAAACACAGTGGTGTGAACCACACTCACAATGTTGGGATTCCATCACCACCATCCATTACTAAAACATTTTTTTCACTCCCAACCAAAACTCTGTTCCAGTAAAACAAATCCCCATTCTCTGCTACCACCCTGATTAAGTTACTTCAAAAAGAATTCTATGAATTTGCTTATTCTACTTATTTCATTTATTTTACTCAACATGATGTCCCACTTATAAGAACTCTGTTCCTTTCCATGACTGTATAATATTCCATTGTATGCATATACCCCAATTTATTTATCCATTCATCTGTTGTTGGTCACTTGGGATGCTTCTATCTTTTGGCAACTCTGAATAATGCTACTGTAAAATCAGTGTGCAAATATCTGTTCCAGTTCCTGCTTTCAATTCTTTTGGATATATAACTAGAAGTGGGACTGCCAGTCATATGATAAATCTATACATAGTTTTCTGAAAAACCACCAAAATGTTTTTCAAAGTGGTTGTGTCATTTTACATTCCCAGAAACAGTGAGCAAGTTTAGTCCTTGAGCTGTCTCTTATGTGTGTATCCATCTACTGATATGACAGAGATTTCCTTGAGTGATAGAAGCTAACACAAATTGGCCAATGCAAAGCACACAGTCTTTGCAAATAGGCTCTATGTTGCCCTTCAGTCAAGATGGTCTGCCCAAGGCAAATTTTAAGTGTATAGTCCTCTCCACCATTTCAAAGACCTCCCTTGATCTGGGGTTGTGCTTACTCATGACCTTAGAATTTTTGCATTTACAAGAATTTGAATGCCCCTTTTACTTCCCATGAAATAGACTTTCTAACCCTCCCTGGTTGGTCTATTGCATTATTTAAAGCAAGTTATCCTTTGTCTCAGTCTGCTTTAACTTAATTGTTTTTTATAGTGCTTTAGCAGTTTGTAATTTGCTTTGGTCTGCAGGCCAAGTTGGGGGAGGGCAAGACATAGCTGAGTTTCCTGGTGCAATCTTTCTGGCACCAATATACTGCCAATGCGGCATAAACATAGCGATTTAACTCTGCTCTCTCCAGAACTCAAGATGGCAGTGCAAGATAGTCCCTCAATAGGATAGAGAGGGGGTAGGCAAGGGGCCAGCAAGGATGTTGCAAGCTTTTTCTACCTTTTTAAAATGCTGTATTTTCTTGATTTAGCACTTACTCAGTTACTTCATCCCTTTAAATTTTTTCTGGAATATTGAGGAATAGTGCTCTGCCAGTTTTTGCTAGTTGTTCAAAGATTCTGAGGGTAAACAGCACCCTAGAGCATGTTATGCCACCATGTTGGTTATTTGCTTCCTATCAGTAAATTTTGAGCCAAGAAAATGGTATATCATTTTGTTACTGATCTTGTTAGACTTTTAATCTAAGAGAATTCTAAACACTTTTGAGAACATTAAAGAGATATTAGATTATCTTATTGCTTTTCCCTGAATAATTCTAGGGTACAGACTAATATACAGACTTTAATGACAGTGTTTGTTTTTGGATATAATGCACATTTGTCTTATAAGAAACAGAGTGCTTGTAGTGGTCAAAACATTAAACTCCCAGAACTGAGAGGATGCATGTGGACTAGGTTATTTCATTTGTGGAATTTTTCTTATGTGAATTAATCCATAAGGGGATACCATGGATGACTACGGAAGAAGATTAAATGGATATTCCATGTACTTCCTTATCATGGGGACTGTATTAGTCAGCCAAAGGGGTGCTGATATAAAATACCAGAAATCTGTTCACTTTTATAAAGGGTATTTATTTTAGGTAGAAGCTTACAGTTACCAGGCCATAAAACGTCAGTTACTTCCAACATCAAAGTTGATGCCCCGTGTTAGGGCAAGATGGCAGACATCAGTCTGCAAGCGTTCAGGATTCCTCTCTTCCTCTTAAGGCTCCAGGGGCCCAGCTTCTTCCAGTATCAGCTGTAGGCTGGGATAAGTCTTGTCTCTTTCCCGGGGCTTGTTTCTCTCCAGGCTCAGCTGCTCTGTTCTCTCCACAAGGCCAGCTGTTAACTATCAGGTGAAAGGCTCATCTCTCTTCCGGGGACCTCTGCCATGTCTAATAGAGCCTTCTCTCTTTCCTCACATATATGCTTCTCTGTGTATTTAATTCTTGGGTATCCAGCGTTAAAACTCCAACTAACTCCTCTGTCATATAGTTTACTTCACAGCAAGTTGTGGTCAAATTCCTACTGACATGGTCCAATCAAAGCCTTAATCATAATGTAATCAAGTAAAAGCAAAACCTCTGAATCCAATACAATCTAATATGCCCAGAGGAACAGACCAGTTTATAAATATAATCCAATATCTATTTTTGGAATTCATAAATAATACCAAACTGCTAGAAGGAATATCTAGGGATTGGTGTTATTTTTTCAAGATCCCTAAATGATTAGTGCTCTAATGTTTGGATGTGAAATATTTGATATCAGGGACTTAAACATAGGGCAGAATTAGAAAAATGTTAGTTTTGATGGTGTCACTTAAATGCAACAAAGTTGTTGTTTTTTTTAAACGCTATTTACAAAGTTGCAATTAACATTAAAGGAAATTAAAGGAGAATGATGTGGTAGTCCAGGCCCAGCAACATGGAAATTAATTAATACCCTTGTTCCTGAAGGGAAAGGAGAGGAAATAGTTACTGAAAGATGGAAAAATTACTCAAGTTGTATAAAAACTGCACTGCAGGATTTCTGAAGTTGGTGCAGGGATGTAGCCAACCCCTGGCAACTCCAAAGTAAGAAACAGGCAAAATGAATACTCAAGGCTGTTTTCCTCCTAATCTCCGATATCTTATCAGTACTTCTTTTTGGCCAAGCCATATGGCAATGGAAGCTATTTATGAAACTAACAGACCTGAGTCTCATGGGGCATAGAAAACAGTGGAGAAGAATTGAGAGTAGATCTGGATAGACAGAGGAAATATCCAAAATATTCTGGAGGTTCTGGTTATTTGTCCATTTTAGTGCTGTTGCAGTTTTGGCCAAACCCAATCTTTAATTCTTTTGACAGGATTATCATAGCTTAGTTCACCCAAATGTCCAGCCCCCTAAAATATCTAATATTTATGTATGCCCAAGAAAGTGTAGAGGATAAACTCTGGGGGTAAGCCACAGATGAGCATCAATCTGGATGAATTTGCAGTTTTTCTACTATAGTATATAACTACTAAGAAGGACTGTCCAAGAGTGTAGTAGTCAAGCTCTACATTTCTGGTCCTCAAAGTTTGCTGTTGTCCAGATCTTGGTTAATTTGATTACAACAATTTATGGAATCTAAGTCTGGGCTACTCTAAAAATCTTTATTTGAATGGTGGACTTGGTATTTTTCTAGGTAGAGACAATATTTTTTTATAATTCCTTGCTGATCTCTCAATGGCCAACTTTGCTCAAAGCAAGGGTGCACTTCTTAAAATAACTAATGAATATTTCCTCTTCAAACAGTTATTCATTTAGAAATCTATTCAGGGTCTTTGCAGTGATATTTCCATTAGTTTAAAGAGACTGGCTTTGGGAGTTGAGCAGGTCAAAGAGATGACATGAAGAATGGGCTTTTAATTTTTTCTTTTCAAAAAGTCTGAGGTTCTGACTCCACAGAGTGACAGTTTTCTTGATCTTATTATTGACTAGTAGAGTAATTTCATTTGTTGCTCAAAGTATTTTCAAGTTATTTTCAAGTCTTTAATGTCTCAATTCTGTCACGGTAATCAATGCAGCTTCTGAAAATTGAAATGTAAGTTTAATTTGCTGAAGTAAAAGAGGTAGGACCATTGTGGTTTCATAGCCACTGCTATGAAATCTGTAGGGATTTCAGAGGAGATTCCTGGAAATTTGTCTATAAAGAGTGTAAAGGATGATGTGTGGTAAAGTATATAACTGAGTTTAAAAGCAGAACCTTATTTAGGTGAAAAGAAGTTATGGTAGTAGATAGATGCAGGCCAATACAAGTCAGAGAATAGAGTTAGGACAAGTCACTGTTCACTGCATTTGGGTCAGAGTGAGCCAAGGAGCCCAATCAGGGAAATTCTTTGAGCCACCAGAAGGACATAGCATATAGTCACACCTGATTTAAGGAAAATCTCTGGGTTCAGATAAGCACTGTCATAGCAAACTGCTCTTCTTATTAAAAACCATTATCTGTGTTCAGTGGTTAGTTATAATCTTCAATCCCTTCTAAACACAAGTTTCTGTGTGCCTTATCTTAAGAACAAACACAATCTTGAACTTCATATGCTCATTTCTTCATCTAATTTGTAGTTAAATTCACACTGACCTGTCTGTGTTTTAAGAAATATTTGCCTCACTAACTTTCCTTTATTGCTATATTTTTTAAAAGATTTTTTCTTTTTCAATTTTGTATACATTCTAGGATATTATCTAATAGAAAATAATTTTAATAAGAGTTTTCAATTATTTTTAGCTATCATCATTCTTGCATTAATTAATGGAGTATTATATGATAACTAATTTAATCTGATGTTAAAATTACTACCTATACTTGTTAAAGATTATCTTCCTGTTTTCATGTGTTAAATATTAGTTATTTTAAATAGATATAAATTTTCTTAAGGCATTCCTTGAAGTCATCTGGATCTGAAGTGTACAAGCTAGAGAATCATGTTCTGGAACGTGCACTATGAAGGAATCAAAAAATGGATGTGCACCTTGGTCTGATATTTAGCAGCTTTATTTAACATTCATTGGCCTCAAATTACCCATCAATGAAATGAATCTTCAGAGAAGATTTCAATTTATTTTGGAAGATTGGAGGTTATATGTAAAGTGGTAGACCAAAAGTAGTATTTTTGTAAGCGATTGATACTCTTTTTATAGTCATCATCATACATACTTTCCCTTTTATTTGTTTTTCTAAGTCAGAAGCTAGTTTTGCATTTTTGTTTTAAATAATTTTCCTTTGGGGGATGTTCTTCGATTAATGATAATTATCACTTCAATATATAAGAATATAATGAACTTGATATTTGTTATATGTTCTAAATACTCAAGTGAATAAAATGAACAAGATGTTTACCTTACTTATTTTACCTTCTAGTGTGGAAAATGCATCCTTGAACAAATAGGGATCCACTGAGCGGATGTCAAAATGATCAATGCTATGAAAAAGGGAAGATTACTCTATGATTTGTCTGTGTGTTTGTGTGGTGGAAAGTGTGGGGGAACAGTCTTTTAATGGAAGTGGTTTTTGAGTCCAGATCTGAATAAAGAATAAGACTTGCGTGAATATTCTCGCTGACCTGATTTTATGATAATCAGGGTAGGCTAAACATTCGCTATATTAGAAACCATGCATGTGTCCCCAGACCTAGTTTTCCTCCCTAGGTCTGGTTTTTTAGAATGCTGGTGATAAACTAAGTCTTATTTATTATATGACCATCCTGAATGGGAAAAGATTGTAACTCTAGGTATCTTTGGTCAACCTTAAGACATATAGCAGGGGGACGGATGTAGCTCAAATGGTTGGGCATCCGTCTCCCATATGGAGGGACCTGGGTTTGATGCCAAGGATCTCCCAGTAAAAATAATAAAAAAAAAAGAAAAAGAAAGAAGGTACGTGGGCCACCAGGCCTCGTGTGTGGGTGAGCCCCCCAGACCCTGTGCGTGGGTGTGCTGCCAGACCCTGCAAGCGGGTGAACCATCAGTCCCCATGTGCGGGTGAGCTGCCAGGCCCCATGAGCGGGTGTGCTGTCAGGCCCCGCGAGCCACACAGCAAGACGATGACCTAACAGGAGAGTGACACAAGGGACAGCCAAGATGATACGCACCGAAAAACCAGGAAGCAGCTGGTAGGATGCTTCTCTGCCACATCCGAGGTTCCCAAGATCAAACCCAGTGAAGACAGGAGGAGAAGGATGAGAAGAGAGGGCATGAAATGGACACAGAGAGTTGCCCAGCGAATGGACACAAAAACAGCAAAAATGGGGAGGGTGGGCAGTGAAAATGGATAAACGTAAATAAATAAACAAATCCTTAAAAAAATGTATAGGGGAGTAAGATATGGACTATAGTTAGTAGTAATACTTTGACGATGCTCTTTCATAATTTGTTAACAAATGTTTCACAAAAATGCAAAGTATTTGTGGTGGAGTGATGTGTGATAGCCCTGTATGATGTTATTCATGTTTGTTTTGTAAGTTTGCAATGTTTACTGAACACTTATAGTTTATGTATGTTCATGTATGAATGATATACTTCAATAAATTGTTTAAAAAAAAAAAAAAAAAAGAATAAGACTTAACCAAAGAAGAATGGGGGAAAATACAGTTTATAGTAGAAGCAACAGTAAGTACAAAATCCTGGAGAGCGAAGGAGAAGGATTAAAAGATGGTCCGTGGGTCAGGACTACAAATGGATATGAAAAAGAACATGGAGATAAGAAAAGTTTAATTTTAATCTGTATGTATGTGAGTTTTTCTTGGTTTGAAGATAAGTACTGAGGTGTGCATTTTGTTCTCTTAATCCACAAGATTCTCATTTCATAAATATATAAATTTTACCTTTAATTCTGATATTTTACCATTGATTTCCTTTCTTTTTCTTCACTCTCGCACATATATTACTGATTTGGTTTCCTTGATTTTTTTTCAGAGTTTTTTTTGATTTCCTTAACTTAGCTACATCCTGTTTTTGGACATTAAAATTTTATTTTAGCAATTAATTCCTGGTACTATCCCAATACTTGTTTTAAAATTTATCAGCAATGAACACTTTTTATCATTTTCTTTATAACTACATTTTCCCATGAGAGGAACTTTTTAAACTTTTATTTAAGATATTCATTCATATTAATCTAGAAATCTTACTATTTAATTCTCTCAAAATTATAGTTTATTTTTTAGGACCCTAATTATTTCAGTTCTTCTCTGATGTTAAGATTCATTATTTTGATATGAATTATCTTTGAGATTTTTGACTTCAAAATTTTACCCTATTAATTCATGTTAATGATGCAGGGTTTCCTTTTCGTTTCTTCTCTTTCTTTTGTTTTTAGATTCAGAATACAACTTCACTATAATGTGTACTTTATTATAGCAAGTATCACTTTTTTCTAAACTTGTATCATATAAATTAGGTTTCATTTTTGCGCTGTTTTATTTGATCTCCTTCTTCTTTAGCTTTGTGGCATTATGTAGTTTTGGTTAAGCTGGTTATGAGGTAAACTAATTAATTTATTTACTATGAATATATAGTCATTTTTAAAGGGTGTTTTCCTGATAGAAGTTGGTTTATAAGAAAAATAAATAATGAATTGAAAACTGGGTTTTGAAAAAGTTAACCTGAATTAGAACACAGATAAAGAAGATGC
>JAKSZT010053891.1:171890-210289 GCA_026826555.1 Tolypeutes matacus
AAAGCTATGATGATAAACAACTACAAACCCATAAGAATGGAAAGTTGTTTTTTTTTCCTCTAATGACATTCCCAGGCTTTGTGATGAGGTGAAGAAACATCACTTCTGATTACCTGCTGATAGAAGTGGAAATATTTTTGATAAATTTCTTTGCAAAGGAAGACTTTGTGCTTATGAAAATATGACATATGTTTATCATATGACCTAAGTTTTCCACTCATAGGTTAATTACAAGGCAAAAAAACACTTGCACATATATTTACAAAACATCATGTACAAGAATGTTATTGAGTATTATTCAAATTAGCAATAGAAAAAATAGAAAGAACAAAAACCATCAAGATTAAAATGAATAAAAATATATGTGCATGCAATGGAAATCTAGGCATTAATTAAAAAGCATATCCTATTTATGAATAAAATGACATGGATGTGTCTTAAAGACATTGTGTCGAATCAAATAATCCAGAAACAAAGGAGTGCCTATTGTGAGACACCAAGTATATGAAGTGAAAAAAAGGTAAAAAATAACCACTGGTGATGGAAGTAAAAATAGTAGTTATTTCTGTGGATAGAGGCACATATGAAAGAGGAACAGTGAAAACCTTTGAGGTGATGAAAATATTTTATATCTTGATTTGGATAGTCAATAATATGCCAGGATATACACACATAAAATTCATTGAGATTTACCGTTGTGTTTAGCAAGTTTAGTGCAAACTGTAAAGGTATAACAAAAAATTGAAAAAATTACCTTTTCAATAACTATAGTAACCAAGGATACTTCAATCCAAAATATTCAAAACTGTTATACAAAAATCTACATAAATTTGTTATGTTTTCATCAAAAATATATATCTTTTTGACTCAGGAAATACTTTCTGGAAATTATTCCAATAAGTATGAATCAGATTGCATCTCTCATAATATATTTTGGATTGTGAAAAATACAGATAAATTCTAAATATGCCTTAGGCATCAGTTAAACATTTAAAGATATTGAAGAGCAATTTTTAATACTAGTGGAAAACAAAAGCAGAGATTTATAACAATAGTAAATTAATTAAAATGTGATAGAACGTTCATGATGAAAAGAATTAATTGCAGTAAATGATGACATATAATTACATGTAAAGTAATTTACACTAGGTTTAGCAGTTAAAGAACACTTGACAAATTTTTTCAAATTATACAGATCATATTGCTATTGTTCAAAGTTCTGTCTCCAAGGACACTATCTCCAAAAAAGTTTGGTTATCATGCTATTTTTTACCAAATTTCATTACAGAGAAGATTCATTAGTGAGTTTACGTATGGGTCACCAAGAACTCTTTTTCACATAATTGCGTTTTTATCATATAAAGCAAATATCAAACTACATTTTTTCAATTTATTCCCTTCCTTGAGAAGTCAGATCAATGCACATAAAACTGAAGAGGTATCCTGACCTTCCACCATCTTCATATACAGTTTTTTGCTTATTTTTAACAGGTTTTTACTAGTTACAACAAATAAGTCTGCGTAATTGGTTGAAGATGGATATATCTGAGAGCTGTATGTATTCCAGAGTTTTCTTGAATGTGGTTTTGGATTCACAAACACAAATGACCAGATATTCATATGAAAATCTTCATCCCAACTATAATTTTCATTTTAGAACTCACAATATTTGATGTGTTTCAAGAGAAAATATGATTGACAGTCAAAATAGTAAGTGATATATTTGTCATTTTAATTATATTAACCTGCCTGAGAGTTTGCTCATAAACTTTGGAAATCTTGGACCTAAACAAATTTTTAAGTATCTAACAAAATTCAAAATGTGAGTGATAATTTCTGTATTTGGTAAAGGATCTGTTTTTATTCACTTATTAGAATGTGGTTTCTTTGGACTTATAAATGCTGGGAAATTCTTTATGCACAAGAATAGATTAGCATTTGGTTAAATAAAACTTGATAGACATACAGAATTTTGTTATCTGTATTAGCAACCTCATATTAAAAAAGATCTATATATGCATATAATTTAATGAGCATACTTCTTCATCTCCCAAAACAATTACACTGTGTACACATTGAGTGGAATAAGATAAGAGAAGGAGTAGACTATGAGTTTATTTGGGACATGGTAAGTTTGACATACATGGGATATGTTCCAGTAGATATGTCAGGTTGAATATATGTATCTGAGAATCAAATAGCATCATTAAAAATAAAAACACATAATTAATAATTATAAACTAAAAGGCAATTTTTGAACCATAGGAATTGATGAAAATATATAGCCAATGTAAAATGTCTGAAGAAAACACAAGCAAATAACAGATAAAAGGGTCAAAGACAAAATATTACTAGTGTTTTTGAAACTAGTTTATCAGAGGACTTCCATGAAAGAATAATTAAGTATATAGTATGATATAAAATTCTCTGTATTGTGTACCATTATGGAGTTATGAGTGATGACTTAAGGACAGCGAAATCTAAGAAGGAGTCAGTTTTAGCAAGAAGGGAGCCACACAAGTGTGTGTGTGTATGTGTGTGTGTGTGTGTGCTGGCATGTGTACACTTTAGAGCTGTTCATGGGAGAAAACAAACGTGAAATAAACAGAAGCAGAAAAAAACTTTATTCTTAGACTAGAACAGAAACTTTATATGACTACAGATTGTGCATGATGAACCCAAGTTATTTGACATATAATAGCACTTTAAGAAGCAATAAAATATCAAGTAAATATAACAAAAAGAGAATTCTTGAGAGTCAAATGACATCTTTACTCCCCATGAAATTGTAAACCAATAGTAATCAAAAGTAATCCTTCCCAGTGCACAGATTTAAATAGTAAATCTGAAAAAAATGTATAAGAATTTTAATTTAAAAAACCTGAAAATTATCATTAAGTAACACATGATAATAAAATTTCTCTATTATTTAAGAAATACATATACATTCCAAGTTAAAAAGTAAAGACTTGAAGAGAATTTTTAAAATGTACTATTTAACAAATACCTATATATTCCAAGTTAAAAAATAAAGACTTCTTGGTTTATGAGAGATAAAGGGAGAACAGACATTTTGGGACAGCTAGAAGTCCTTCCAGACCATCTTTCTGACAGTTGAATATCAAGCAAAGCCCCCCCCCCTTTTTTAAATACTGAATTCACTTTCCTGTCTTTTCCCTCTATTTGTTCAATGTCATAAAAATGAACTATGACAAGTGGGATTTATACCAGATATGTAAGGCTGATTAGACACTTGAAAATAAATTACTGTAATACATCATATCAAAATACTGAAGAAAAATCACATCATATGCATAGATGCAGATAAAAAGCATTTGACAAAATTTAGTATCCATTCTTGATTAAAGAAAAAAACCTCAGCAATCTAGGAATAGAGACTAATTTTCTCAAATTAAAGGACATCTACAGATGTACCTGGAAAATAGCATCAATGTAAGTAGGCACTGCCCAGCTCTTTCACAAAAATATGGCTGAGAAGGGGCAAAATCCTGCCTGAATGAGCTGTTTTGTGAATCCACAGAGCAGGATGTTTCAGGGCATAGATATAGAGGGAGCTGGATCAAGAGATAAAGACCCCAAAGGAAAACCCCAGGTTACTTTCCCCTGTGGCTGGAAACAGTGGGTGGCTAATCCCCACCCTCAAGGCAAATACCCTTTGAGGACCTCCTGGCTCTCACCAGCCAGCTGAGTATGAGGGACCATTCCCTGTGATGGAGAGAGGTCTGGCAAAATTTGGAGAGTCATTTCCTTTCTGTGGGTTTGGACACCTGAGGCCCCTTTGAATCTCTGGGAGGATACCAGCCAGTACTGAGATGGCTTTGGGGAAAGGGTAGAGGGGAATCTATTCAGGCAGCCTGTCACACCCAGCTGCCCAGAGAGGGAGGAACTTGGTCAGAGAGGGGGCGGAGACAGGTAACTAACAAGCCTGGTCCCTATAAACTATTAAAAGTCCAACAGCCTAAGGGAAACAGGGGCAGGAAGAGTCCAACAAGATTTCAAAAGCCTATTTAGCCTATAGAGCTGCTTTAGTGCAGTGGGGGAATTCCTCCTTGCATATAGAAGGTCACTGGTAACAGTCCTAATATTTCCTAAGAGAAGGGATCCAGGTACAGTTAAGGCATGCAGCTAGCACCTTATGATAGGGAACTTATAGATTGAGATTCTATTGTTTTGTTTAGCAGTTTTTTTTTTTTTTTTTTTTTTTTCTTTATTTTTTTCTTTAATTTATTTGTGAAAACTAGATACATCACCTGCAGAGGGCAGGCTGCAAAGGTATTAATTGATGAACACCTGCAGCCCAAGGCAGTCTCTAGTGGCATAAGAGGAAAGGTTGTATTTCTTGGGTTGCTTTTGTTGCTGTTTTGTTTCTTATTTGTTGTTTTCCATTTCTTACGTTCCTTTTTTCCCTTTTACTTATTTTTACAAACTACTTTACTTCTCTTCTTTCCTTCATTTTTTTGTCTTCTGACTTCTGTTACTTTTCTTCCAATCCACCACTTCTTATTTGGTCTTCATCTTTTCTTTTTTGCTCTCTTTCCTTATTTTTTCTTTCTTTCTATAAGTTTTTCATTTATCTACCTTTTAGTTATTCTATTAGTTTATTCTCTATTTTATCTCTTGTTCTATTTTTCTATTTCACTTCTTTCTATTCTTATTATTCTGTGTTGCTTTTTTTATGTTTGTTTACTCATAATACTTAATTTCCTAGCTCTTGAATAGTTCCTCTTATACCTTTTTTTGTATTGTTATCAATATCATTGCTTTTCTCTTCTTATATCTTTCCTTTTCTCTGTTCCTATTTTTTTTTCCAAAGGAACACAGACAACAAAGAAGAAATATAAGAAGACTGAAGTGTCAAAGTGAAACCTTACCACACACACAAAAACAACGACAAATTAAAACACTAGAGAAGAAAGAGAAGCTAACCAACCAAATAAACTCTTCAAGATAAACAGATGCTTAGACATCAAAAAAATTTACAAGGCTGTATTAGTCAGGGTTCTCTCAGAAAACAGAATCAACAGGAGATATTTGTTAATAATATGAGATTTTATAAGAGTCACTCACGTGACCATAGGGATGCACAAGTCCAGGTTTCGCAGGCAGGTTGAAAGCCAGAGGTTCCGATGAAAGACTGATGAAAGGTCCTTGATGAGTTTCTGGGAGAAGCTGGCTATCCAAAGATGAGCTGGGAAATTCTCTCTGAATGTTGAAATCACTTCCCCTTTTAAGGCATTCAACTGATTGGATAAAAGCATCACTCATTGCTGATGCAATCTCCCTGATTGATGCAGATGTAGTCAGCCATCCATGCAGTAAAAATCACCATTTATGGACCGAAGTCCATAAATGCTCTTGTATTACAATAAGCCTAGTGCTTGCTGGACCTAACACCTAGACACAATTATCTGGCCGAGTTGACACATTAGCCTAACCATCACAGTCCACCCCTGGTCAATTTGGCAACCATACACATAACCATAAACCATACTTAGTCTCTAAGTAAAAACAATAACAGACAAGCATACATATATATATTTCCACCTAACAATGTTCAACTTCTCTGCGTACAACTGGAAACACATTAATTCCCCACAGAATAGGGTGCAAGTCCTTGGGTAATATTCAATCTTAAACTTGACATCCTTAAATATGATGCGAAATTAATACAACTTTTCATATGATAGGGAAAAAGATTGGGGAAGAAAACAAAGAAATTCGTTTGATATACATATATAATCATACTCATAACAAAACAAGGGAGAAGGGTTCATGACTATTACAGTCCTTGTTTCTGTAACTGGTCACATGATCGAAGTTCATATTTCTCATTACCTTCTTCCACTACCCATTCCATGTTCCTGTTACTTTCACCAAGCACTTCAGCTGGCCATGGTTCTTTGGCTGGTGGGGTGACCCAAAGTTTCATTCCCAAAGATTCTGGGCCATTGTTAGTCTTGCTTGAATTGGTTTGTTGCAATTTTCCATTTACTTTAATCACAGGGCATGGCAGTATTAGGAGACGCTCTAGAGGATCTCTTGCATTCCAGGAAAACTCTTCTTTATCCCCATTATGTAGATGTAGTACTATTTTCCCTTGATAGTCAGGATCAATCATCCCAGCCAGTACAGTAATTCCCTTCTTTGCCTGTTGATTCACAGGTAGGAGGAGCCCAAAGTGGCCAGATGGAGCCCAAAGTGGCCAGATGGCAGTCTTAAATCCAGTTCACTGAAATCATTGTTGTGTTCCCTGGTAGCAGCACTCCTCTTTGGCACTAAAACCTGTAGACCAGCAGAGCTTAAAGTTGCAGGGACAGGAAGCAAAAATTTTCCTAGTGGGTCACTAGGGGTGATAGTGAGTGGTGCCAGTCACATTTCTACCCATGAATCCTGGTTATGGGAGAAACAGCACCATAGAGAGGGTGCTGATTTAGAGTATACACAGCCTCCTGGATAACATTGCCCCATCCCTGGAAGGTATGGCCACCTAGTTGGAACCGCAATTGACTTTCAAAAGGCCATTCCACTGTTCTACTAATCCAGCTGCTTCAGGGTGATGGGGAACATGATGAGACCAGTGAATTCCATGGGCATGTGCCCATTCCTGCACATCATATGCTGTGAAATGGGTTCCTTGATCAGAAGCAATGCTATGTGTATTGCCATGGCGGTAGATAAGACATTCAGTAAGCCCACGGATGGTAGTTTTGGAAGAAACATTGCATGCCGAAAATGCAAACCCATAGCCAGAGTATGCGTCTATTCCAGTTAAAACAAATCACTGCCCCTTCCATGGTGGAAGTGGCCCAGTGTAGTCAACCTGCCACCAGGTAGCAGGCTGGTCACCTCAAGGAATGGTACCATATCGGGGGCTGAGTGTGGATCTCTGCTGCTGGCAGATTGGGCATTCAGCAGAGGCTGTAGCCAAGTCAGCCTTGATGAGGGGAAGTCCATGTTGCTGAGTCCATGCATAACCTCCATCCCTACCTCCACGGCCACTTTGTTCATGAGCCCACTGGGCAATGACAGGAGTGGCTGGAGATAGAAGCTGAGCACTAGCCACAGAAAGGGTCATCTTTTCCACTTGATTATTAAAATTTTCCTCTGCCGAAGACACCCTCTGGTGAGCATTCACATGGGACACAAATATATTCATGTTTATTGCCCACTCAGAAAGGTCTATCCACACACCTCTTCCCCAGACCTCCTTGTCACCAATTTTCTAATCATGTTCCTTCCAAGTCCCTGACCCTCCAACCAAACCATTGGCAACAGGCCATGAATCAGTGTGCAAATGCACCTCTGGCCATTTCTTCTCCCAAGCAAAATGAACAACGAGATACACTGCTCAAAGTTCTGCCCACTGGGAGGATTTGCCCTCACTGCTATCCTTCATGGATATCCCAGAAAAGGGCTGCAGTGTCACAGCTGCCCACTTTCGGGTGGTACCTGCATAACATGCAGAACCATCTGTAAACCAGGCCCGAGTTTTCTCATCCTCAGTCAACTGATTGTATGGGACTCCCAAGAGGCCAAAGCTGTGGTCTGGGAAAGAGAAGGTAACATGGCAGGGGTGGTGACTATGGGCATTTGGGCTACTTCCTCATGTAACTTACTTGTGCCTTCAGGACCTGCTCGAGCTCTATTTCACATATACCAATTCCATTTTATTATGGAGTGCTGTTGTGCACGCCCAAGTTTATGGTTTGGTGGGTCAAACAATACCCAGTTCATGATAGGCAAGCCAGGTCTCATGGTAACTTGATGACCCATGGTTAAGTGTTCAGTCTCTACTAAGGCCCAGTAGCAAGCCAAATGCTGCTTCTCAAAAGGGGAGTAGTAATCTGCAGAGGATGGCAAGGCTTTGCTCCAAAATCCTAAGGGTCTGCATTGTGATTATCCTATAGGGACCTGCCAAAGGCTCCAGACAGGATCTCTATTTGCCACTGAAACTTCTAGCACCATTGGATCTGCTGGATCATATGGTCCAAGTGGTAGTACAGCTTGCACAGCAGCTTGGACCTGTTGCAGGGCCTCCTCTTGTTCCAGTCCCCAGTCAAAACTAGCAGCTTTTCTGGTCACTCAGAAAATGGGCCAGAGTAGCACACCCAAATGAGGAATGTGTTGTCTCCAAAATTGGAAGAGGCCAACTATGTGTTGTGCCTTTTTTGTGGTCGTAGGAGGGGCCCGGTGTAACAGCTTATCCTTTACTTTAGAAGGGATATCTTGACATTCCCCACACCATTGGACACCTAGAAATTTCACCGTAGTGGAAGAACCCTGTATTTTTGTTGGATTTACCTCCCAACCTCTCTCACGCAAATGCCTGATGAATAAATCTAGAGTCTGCTATTTCTTGGTCAGTAGGTCCTATCACCATGATATCATCAATATAATGGACCAGTGTGATGGCTCATGGGAAGGAGAGACAATCAATGTCCCTGCAGACAATATTGTGACATAGGACTGGAGAGTTGATATACCCCTGAAGCAGGACAGTGAAGGTATACTGCTGGCTTTGCCAGCTGAAAGCAAACTGTTTCTGGTGGTCCTTACTAATGGCAATTGAGAAAAAAGCATCTGCCAGATCAACAGCTGCATACCAGGTACCCAGGGAAGTGTTGATTTGCTCAAGCAATGATACCACATCTGGGACAGCAGCTGCAATTGGAGTCACCACCTGGTTAAGTTTATGATAATCTACTGTCATCCTCCAAGATCTATCTGTTTTCTGCACAGGCCAAATAGGAGAGTTGAATGGGGATGTGGTGGGAATCACCACCCCTGCATCCTTCAAATCCTTGATGGTGGCACTAATCTCTGCAATACCTCCAGGAATCCATTATTGCCTTTGATTTACTATTTTGCTAGGCAGGGGCAGTTCTAGAGGGTTCCACTTGGCCTTTCCAACCATAATAGCTCTCACTCCATGAGTCAGGGATCCAATGTGGGGATTCTGCCAGTTACTGAGTATGTCTATTCCAATTACGGATTCTGGAACTGGAGAAATAACCACAGAATGGGCCCTTGGTCCCACTGGGCCCACTGTGAGATGGACCTGAGCTAAAACTCCATCAATATCCTGACCTCCATAAGCCCCTACTCTGACTGGTGGACCACAATGACGTTTTGGGTCTCCTGGAATTAATGTGACTTCTGAGCCAGTGTCTAATAATCCCTGAAATGTCTGATCATTTCCTTTTCCCCAATGCACAGTTACTCTGGCAAAAGGCCGTAGGTCTCCCTGGGGAAAGGTGGGAGGAAGATTAACAGTATAAATTTTGGGCAGTTTAACTGGATCCTTCCCAAGGGGACCTGGTCTCCTCATTCAAGGGGCTCTGGTTCTGTAAATTGTCTCAAATCTGGGAATTGATTAAGGGGCCATGATTTTCTGCATCTGTAATTTGAGTTAGGGTTTTGTTCACTCTACCTAGAACTCTTCTGCTTATACAAAGATTCAGCAGAAATTTAGTAAACAGCGCAGGTATTTCACTTCTAGGTACCTCATGATCTATTATCCAATGCCATAACTCCATGCAACTCAGACTATTCTGTGTGCTGTTTTGAATCTATCTTTCATTGAGGTAGCCACACCCACCTTGCCTTTGGAGATTAATTGCCGTTACTTGACCTTTACCAGAATGAGATCTGATCATCCCCATAATGTTTAAGGATTCCAATTCCATTTCAGCCCTCACTACAGTAATATCTGTACTGCAGAGAAAAGCAATCATAGGGCTCTTCAGAGAAGATGGAGTTAGTCTTACAAATTTATTCCTCACAGTCCTGGTTAAAGGTGTGTCCTCTGGACATTCCTGGGGTGGTTGGGCAGGTCTCACATGGTAAATCCATTTTAGCATTCCAATCTCTCTAAGCCTTTAAATCCCCTTATCTACTGTATACTAGGGCAAATAGGGCATCTCAACATGAGACATGCTAGGCCATCGTTTGGTCCGTGTTTCAGTCAGCCACCCAAACAAACTTAGCACCCTTTCTAACCCCTCAAGCTACAGCACTGAATCCTGAATTTCTGCTTAGTGGGCCCATATCAATAAATTCAGTAGGAATTTATATTCCTTCCACCATTTTCCCATACCCTTAGTATCCACTCCCACACATTTTCCCCTGAGTTCTGTCTATATAAGTTGGAAAACTCATGCAGTTCTTTCAGTGTATAGTGTACCTCCTCTGGGTCACACTTTGTATTTACCTTTTGGGGCCTGTTGTGATTTTAGTCTAGTAATAAGTCTCAAAGACAAGAGGGGTAGTGGGGATGGATAAAGAGAAGGATTAGAGATGTCTTGCAGGCTACTGATCTCAGGGCATTCCTTTGTGTTTTCTTCTGGTAAGACAGGATTTCAGGGCATTCCTTTGTGTTTTCTTCTGGTGAGACAGGATTAATCTCTTCAGGCAGGGGTTGGAAGGCAGATTCCTTAGGGCAGGCTGGAAGTTAGGCAGTGCATGCTGGAGTTTGGCTGGTCCCTGCCTTGTGGCTGGGAGGAGGTCCAGACTCTCTGGGGTAGGCTGGAGGCTCAGGGCTGGAAGGAGTTCCGGACTCCCTGGACAGGCTGGAGGCTGGATGATACAAGATTGACAAGGTGTGGTCTCCACAGGGCAGGCCAGCACAGGTTTATCTAAGTCTCAGAAGAATTTAGAGTTCCAATGTCCCCAACAATATTATCATCATCCCATATGTCTCCATCCCAATCTTTGGGTTTCACTCCTTTCCAATCAATGCCTTCGCTTTAATTTCAGAAACCCTGTGAGGTTGAGATTTTAGTTTCTTCTATAATTCTGCTAATCGTACAATGAGGATCTGGGTTTGATTCTCCAATATCTCAAGATTTTCGTTCAAGGCACACATAGAAACTTTCATATCATTCATGCGGCATTTAAGTTTCAGATTAGAAGACTTTAGCTCATCTTTTTCTTTTGTAACTGTATCCAGAGTATCTAGGAGGAGCCAGCCAACATCACTATGTTTTTTGACCCCACAAAATTCTGTTAAGGTGTTGGCAACACTCTCACCCAGATCCTTACTTCTTAAAAGCATGGAAGTAGGGAAATCCAGTGGTACTATTTTCCGTATCTCTATTGCCAGCTCATGCCATGGACTGTTTGCAACCTCTTCATTATTGGAAAGGGAGTCATTAGTACCCTTGATTTTAATTAAAGTAGAGAGCCAATTACAAAACTCCCAGAACCACCTCATACATCCCATGTTTAAGACTCTGTTCCTCAAGAACCACTCCTTGTACCAAGTTGTATTAGTCAGGGTTCTCTCAGAAAACAGAATCAACAGGAGATATTTGTTAATAATATGAGATTTTATAAGAGTTTCTCACACCACCGTGGGGATGCACAAATCCAGGTTCCGCAGATAGGCTGCAAGCCAGGGGCTCTGATGAAAGTCCGATGAAAGGTCCTTGATGAGTTCTGGGAGAAGTTGGCTGTACAAAGACGAGCTGGGAAATTCTCTCTGAAGGCTGAAATTACTTCCCCTTTTAAGGCATTCACTGATTGGATAAAAGCATCACTCATTGCTGATTAGATCTCCCTTATTGATGCAGATGTATTCAGCCATCCATGCAGTAAACTCACTGGTGTTCGAAGTCCATAAATGCTCTTGTATTACAATTAGCCCAATGCTTGCTGGACCTAACACCTGGACACAACTACCTGACCGAATTGACACATTAGCCTACCCATCACAAAGCCATACTAAGAAACAGGAATATATGGCTCAGTTTAATGAACAAACTAAATAACAAGAGGAGATGCAGAATATGAAACAACTAATCAGAGAAATCCAAACAAATATCATGAGCCAACTTAATGAAGTGAAGGAAGAGATTAAGGATATCATGAAGATACTGAAAGAACATACTGAATAATTTGTAAGCATACCTTAAAAGGTAATGCATAAGATAGCGATGAGTGGCACAATGCAAGGAATCAAAAATATGCTGGAAGCACATAACAGCAGATTTGAACATGCAGAGGAAAGAATCAGCAATTTGGAAGACAGTGCATAAGAAATTAGACAGCTAATAGAAAAGAAAGATAAAAAGATAGAAAAAAAAAAAAAAAACCAGTAGGGACCTAGGGACTTGAATGAAAATATGAAATGAACAAACATACACATTATATGTATTCTGAAGGAAGAAGAGAAAGGAAAGAAGACAGAAGGCGTGTTTGAGGAAATAATGGCAGAAAATTTCCCAATGCTATTGAGGTAAATGTATGTACATGTGAAGGAAGTGCAGTAGACCCCAATCAGTATAAATCCTAACAGTCCTACCCAAAAATATGTAATTGTCAAATTGTCCAATGCTCAAGACAATGAGAGAATACTGAAAGCATCAAGAGAAAAGAGATCTATCAAATAGAAGGGAAGCTCAATTAGATTAAGTTTTGATTTCTCATTTGAAACCATGGCGTCAAGAAGGCAGTGGTATGATATAGTTAAGGTGCTAATAGAAAAAAAAAACTTCCAGCCAATATTTCTCTCTACAGCAAAGCTAGCATTCCAAAATGATGGAGAGTTCAAAATATTCACAAATAAAAAGAAATTAAGAGAGTTTGTCGATAAGAAACCTATCCTTTCAAGAAATAATAAAGGGAGTTCTGCAGGTTGGAAGGAAAATACGAGAGACAAAGGTAGAGGAGAGTGGAAGAATAACTAAGAAAATAAAAAGACAAATATAAACAACATGTAACATACATAAACTTAAAGAAAATATGGCTAATATAAGTAAGTCCTTGACAGTAATAACAATGGATGTCAATGGATTATATGTTCAAATCAAGAGTCACAGATTGGTAAAATAGATAAGGAAATATGACCAATCTATATGATGTCTACAAGAAACTCAACTTAGAGTCAGGGATTCAAGAAGGCTAAAAGTAATGGATGGAAAACAATTTTACATGCGAACAATAATCAGAAAAGGGTGGGAGTAACTACACTAATATCGGACAAAATAGACTTTAAATGCTGAACTCTTATAAGAGACAAAAAAAGACACTACATACTAATAAAAGGGGTAATCTATCAAGAAGAAAGAACAACAAAAATTAATTTTGTACCTAACCAGGGCACCTCAAAATACATGAGGGAAACACTGGAAAAACTAAGTGGAGAAATATCTGCCTTGACAATTATAGTGCAGGACTGTAATACACAATTATCACCATTAGACAGAACATCTCCACAGAGGATCAATACAGAAACAGAAAGCTTAAAACAATACATTACAGGTTCTGGACCTAATAGATATATAGAGAACACTACACCCAAATACAGTGGGATATACAGTCTTCTTAGGTGTACATGGATCATTCTCCAAGATAGATCCCATGCTAGGCCACAGAACAACTATCAAATTCAAAAAGATTGAAATTATACAAAGTAATTTCTCAGAGGCCAATGGAATGAAGCTGGAAATCAGTAAGGGGCAGAGAAGCAGATTAAGCAAAAAGATATGGTAGTTAAACAACACAACTTTAGACAAACAGTGGGTCAAGGAGGAAATTTAAAAAGAAATCAATAACTACCTTGAAAGAAATGAAAATGACAACACAACATGTCAAAACCTATGGAATTCAGCAAAAGAAGTACTGTGAGGTAAATTCATAGCAATAAATGCCTACATTAAAAAAGAAGAAAGAGCTAAAACCAAAGAGGTTTAACTGTGGACCTGGAGAAATTAGAAAAAGAACAACAAACTAACCGCAAAGGATGTAGAAAGAAGGAAATAAAAAAGATTAGACAGAGCTAAATGAAATTGAAAATAAGAAAGCACTAGAAAAAATAAGCAGAACCAATAGCTGATTCTTTGAGAAGATTAATAAAATTGACAAGCCCTTAGCTACACTAACAAAGAAAAAATAAGAGATGATGCAAATACATAAAATAAGAAACAAGGAATGGTATATCACCATTGACCCCACAGAATTAAAGATACCATAAGAGAATACTTTGAAAAATTGAGTGCCAACAGAATGGATCATTTAGAGGAAATGGACAAATTCCTAGAAACACACAAGCAGCCTAGAAGATGAAAGGAGAAATTGATGAACTCAACAGACATATCACAAGTAATGAGATTGATTTAATCATCAAAAACCTCCCAACATAGAAGAGCCCAGGACCAGATGGCTTCACAGGTGAATTGTACCATACATTCCAGAAAGAAAAAACACCAGTCCTGCTTAAACTTTTCCAAAAAATAGAAGTGGAGATAACATTGCCTAACTCATTCTATGATGCCAGCATCACCCTAATACCAAAGCCAAAAAAAGATGCCATGAGAAAGAAAAACTATTGACCAATCTCTCTAATGAACCCAGATGCTAAAATTGTCAACAAAATACTTGCTAATCATATTCAACAACACAACAAACGATTGATACAACATAACCAAGGGGATTTCATCCCTGTTATACAAGGATGGTTCAACATAAGAAAATCATTAAATGTAATAAACAGATCAAAAGAAAAAAAATCACATGATCACCTCTATGGATGCAGAAAAAGCATTAGAAAAAAATACAACCACTTTCCTGATAAAAACATTTCAAAAGATTGAATAGAAGGAAACTTCCTCAACATGATAAAGAGTATATATGAAAAATCGTCAGCTAACATCAAATTCAATGGTGAATCCTAAAAGCTTTCCCTCTAAGATCTGGAAAAAGATGCACCTTCACTGCTCTTATTTAATATTTTGTTAGAAGTACTTGCTCTAGCACTTAGACAAGAAAAAGATATAAAAGGCATCCAAATTGGAAAGGAGTAAATAAAAATTTCACTATTTGCATGATCTTATACCTAGAAAGCCCTGAGAAATTTACAACAAAGCTTCTAGAGCTTATAAATGAGTTCAGTTAAGTGGCAGATTATAAGACCAATGTTCAAAACTCCATAGCATTTCTGTGCACCAATAATCAGCAATCTGAGGAGGAAATCAAGAGAAACAAAGCCATTTACAATAGCAGCTAAAAGAATCAAATACCTAGGAATAAATTTAACTATATTTGTAAATAATTTGTATGCAGAAAACTACAAAACTTGTTTAAAATAAATCAATAAAGACCTAAATAAATGGAAGAAAATTCCCTGTTCATGGATAAGAAAAATAAACATCATTAAGATATCTATCCTACCCAAAATGATTTACAGATTTAATGCAATCTGTTAAAAATGAGCATAGCATTTTTAATGATTTGAAAAAGCTAACTATGAAATTTATATGGAAGGGCAAGAAGCCTTGAATAGCAAAAAACATATTGAAAACGGAAAATGAAATTGTAGGAATCTCACTATTTGCCCTTTAAATATACTAAAAAGCTACAGTTGTCAAAACTGCAAGGTATTGGCACAAGGATAGACATACTGACAAACAGAACCAAACTAAAATTTCTGATATAGATCCTACCAATACAGTCAACTAATATTTGACAAAGCCAAAAAGCCAATTCAACTTTGAGATAACGGCCTCTTCAACAAATGGTGCTTGGGGAAATGTATGTCCATAATCAAAAGAATGAGAAAGCAACAGCATCTCAAACCTTATACAAAAATTAAATCAAGATAGATCAAAGATCTCAATATAAGAGCCAAGACCATGAAGATCTTGGAAGGTAATGCAGAGAAGCAATACAGGATCTTATATTAGGATAGGTTTTCATAAATTTTACACCCAAAGCACAAGCAATGAAAGAAAAAATATGTAAATGGACCTCCTAAAAATTGAAAATTTTTGCACCTCAAAAGAGTTGGTCAGGAAAGTGAAAAAGCAGCCTACTCAATAGGAGAAAATATTTGGTAACCATACATCTGATAGGAATCTAATATTCAGCATATATAAAGAAATCTTATGCCTCAAAAATGAAAAGACAAACAACCCATTTATAAAATGGGCAATTGTTTTGAATAGATACTTCTCCAAAAAGAGAAATACAAATGGCTAAAAAGCACATGACAAGATACTCAACACCAGTTGCTATTAGGGAAATGCAAATCAAAACTACAATGTGATATCATTTTATACCCCTTAGACTGTCTGCTATTAAAAATCAAAGGACTACAAGTGTCAGAAAGTAAGTAGAGGAATGGGAATACTTATGCACTGCTGTTGGGAAAGTAGAATGGTACAGCCATTGTGGAGGAGAGTTTCAAGGTTCTTCAGGAAGGTAATTATAGAACTGTCATATGATCCAGCAAAAACACTGCTGGGTATATACCCAAAAGATTTGAAAGCAAGAACACAAACATATATATGCACACCATTATTCACTGTTGCCAAAAGTTGGAAATAACCCAAATGTCCATCAACAGAAGAATGGATAAATAAATTCTGGTATATACATTCAATGGAATATTATTCAGCTGTAAGAAGGAATACAGAGTTAACACATGGGATAACGTGGATGAATCTTGAAGATCTTATGTTGAGTGAAGCAAGCCAGGCACTGAAGGACAAATATTACATGACCTTACTGATAAGAATTAAGCAAAATGAACAGAATCACAAAGATAGAGTCTGGAAGATGGGTTTACAGGACACAGAAAGGGAGAAGAAGAATGTGAGCCAATGACATATGAGAAAATCTATGTTAAGTGGAAGGGTGTAGTTATGCAATGGAGGGACATGACAGTGGTGCAGTGATGCTATTGGGTTGGGCATTGCTTGTTTGTGATAGGGGTAGGGTGGGGAGTGTGGGTTTCACTGTCCACAGAAATGAGGGGAGGTTTGGGGGAAGAAGCACATGAAATCTGGGGAGTTGTGTGTACTTGCATGAAACCACAAGTTAGGAATGTTCTTTCAGCAAATATGGTAGGTAGGGGTTACTGGCTTAGGGTGTTGGATGTGGGGACATGCAAGACAGGGTGCACCTGGGGCGGGCCTATCTTTTCATAATGGATTGTATTAGTGGGTGAAGAACCACTAAACCACAGGAAGGCGTTGGATTCGCATCCTGGGGATTCTTGCTATGTTCTCAAATAGTGGGGCAGGAGTCTCTTGAGAAAATAGGCAGTGCTTAATAGGGGAGGACAGGCCAGTATGTCAAGCTCTCAGTGTTGTTGTCAGTAACCATGACTCTTGTTCTTTAAGGAGTGAAACTTGGTGAATTCCATGAGTCCTGAGGGGAGGTGGAAGGAGGAATAGAATACATGGAACATGGGGCATTTTGGGGGCAATGGAAATGTACTTCTTGAATTTGCAATGATGGATACAGGACATGTTCAATTTCATCAAAATGTATATAAGTGTATGGTCCAAAATGAAAATCCTAATGCAAATCATTGCTCATGGTTAGTAACAATGCTTCAATATTTGTTCATCAATTGTAACAATTGTTCCATCCACATATAAAATGTTATTAATAAAGGAATGGGGAATAGGGGAGGATGTTGAGTATATGGGAATTCCCTATATTCTGTATGTGACTTTTCTGTATCCTAAAGCTCTTTGAAGACAAAACGGAAAAAGTAAGACACAGGGTGAATAAACAGAAGAAAATGTCACTGTACATAAAAGACAACATATCTTACTGTGATGAAAGACATAATGTCAAAAAATGTTCTTAAATATTTTTTCATTACTTTTTATTTCATTCCAAATTTCTTAATTTATTTCTTTTTTAAAAGCTATCATTATTAAAAAAAAAAAATCTATCATTATTATTTCATTTTTCTACTGATTGTATTTGGTCATGTTGTTGGCTTCATTTTTGAAGAAGTTTGGATCCCAGAAGGGTTACAACTATGGCAAGGGAGAACAATTGGTGTGAGGTGTCAGTAATGGGGGATGCAAGGGTGGCACACCTATAAGCCATACGAATGTGTTCAAGTGTTCATGGGGTATTGTCATGGTAGGTGAAGATCCACACAGTAACGGAAAAATATTGAATTTCCATCCTGGGCAGCTTTGCTACATTCTATAATGGAAAAGCAAGAATCCCATGAATATAGAGGCAGTGACAAGTGAAGGAGGATGGTTCAGTGAGGGGCCCTTGATATAGATGACTGTACTTATGAACCTTTACTTTTGAACTTAGCCTAGCTTTATAGATTGTCTAATAGTTACCTCCTGAGAGACTTCTTGTTGCTCAAATGTAGTCTCTCTCTAAGCTGAACTCAGCACATAAATATATTATCTTCCCCCAATAAGTTAAAAACACTCCTCTCCTCCCTCACATTACTTACTTAAAATAGAAAATTGTTTCTTTAGGACAAATTTTATGTATATAAATAAAAACATGGAGAACCAAGAATCCAAAAAGTGATTTTGCTAATGCAAATTATCGGGGACATTTGCATTAATTCAATTTAAAAAGCTTATTTAAAACCTAGATTAAAACAGTAAGGTCTCCCATAAATCACTTTCTGTGGCTCAAATGGTTGGCATCTGTTTCCCAAATGGAAGGACCAGGGTTTGAACTCCAGCACCTCCTGGTAACATAAAAGAAAAATATAGAAGGTAAGCGGGAGTACCGTCAGGCCCTGCAAGCCCCAGACCCCATGTGTGGGTGTGCTGACAGTTCCCACGTGTGGGCGAGCCAAGCCCCTCAAAGCCATGCAGCAAAATGATGATGTAACAGGACAGAGGCACAAAGGGAGAGCCAAGACAAGATATACAAAAAAAAAAAAAACAAAACAAAACTGGAACTGAGGTGGCACAGGTGACAGAAGGCCCCTCTCCCACATCAGAGGTTCCCAGGATTGAATCTCAGTAAGAGAGGAGGAAAAGAATGAGAAAAAAGGGCAGGAAACAGATGCAGAGAATTGCCCAGTGAATGGACACAAAAACAGCAAAAATGGGGGGGGGGTTGTAAAAACGGATAACAAGTAAAATAAATAAATAAATCTTAAAAAGAAAAAAAACAGCATGAGACTGGTATAAAACAGACAGATTGAACAATGGAACAGAACAGTGACTCAGAAATTGAGCCTCACATCTACAGTCTTGTGCATTTTGACAAGGCTGTCAAGCCTTCTTGCTGGGCCAGAAGAGTCTATTCAACAAATGGTGCTGGGAGAACTAGATAGCAATATCTAAAAGAAAGAAAGAGGACCCCTATCTCACACCTTATACAAAAATTAACCCAAAATGGATCAAGGACCTAAATATAAAAGTGAAAACTATAAAATTCTTAGAAGAAATTGTAGGAAAATATCTTCAAGATCTTGTGGTAGGTGGTAGTTTCTTAAACCTTACACCCAAAGCACAAGTAATAAAAGAAAAAAAAATGGGACTTCCACAAAATTAGACACTTTTACACCTCCAGAGACTTTGTCTTTTGAGCTGCCAACTCAAAGGGAAAAAATATTTGGTAATCACATATCCAATAAGGATTTAATATCAATGATATATTATGAGATCATAAAACTCAACAATAAAAAGACAAATTATCTGATTAAGAGGTGGGCAAAAGACTTAAAAAGACAATTGTCCAAAGAAGAAATACAAAATATGAAGAAACACATGAAAACACTTTCAACATCACTAGAGATTAGGAAAATGCAAATCAAACTACAATCAAATATCATTGCACACCTATTAGAGTGGCCACTATTAAAACTTTGGAAAACTGTAAATGTTGGAAAGGATGTAAAGAGATAGGAACACTTATTCACTGTTGGTGAGAATGTAGAATGGTACAGCCACTGTGGAGGACTCTTTGGTTGTTCCTATGGAAGTTGAATATAGATTTGCCATGTGATCCAGCAAAACGACTACTAGGTATATACCCAGAAAAACTGAGAGCAGTGACACAAATAGACATCTGCATATGGATGTTTATAGCAGCATTATTCATGATTGCCAAAAGTTAGAAACAACCCAGGTGTCCATTAACTGATGAATGTAAAAACAAATTGTGGTGTATACACACAATAGAATATTATGCAGTGGTAAGAAGAAATGATTTTGTGAAGCATATGACAAAATGAACCTGGAGGACATTATGTTGTGTGAAGCAAGTCAGACAGAAAAGGACAAATACTGTATGATTGTTCCATTATGAACTAAATAATTTATGTAAGCTCATGGAGTTAATAATTAGAATATAGGTCACCAGAAAATAGAATGAATATAGAGAATGCAAAGTTGAGGGTTAATCTGTGCAGAATTGGTAAAAATGATGTTTTTAAATATTTGGAAATGATTAGAGATGGTGAAAGCACATCATAGTGTTTGTAACTAGCAGAACTATTATATGGGTATGACAGTGGTTCAAAGGGTAAGACTCAGGTCATTGATATTACTAGAAGGAATGCTAAAAAATGTAACATGGGATTGTGTAACATAATGTAATCTCATATAAAATATGAATATGGGTTCTATTGTATATATGAGTGTTTATAAATGATATAAGTACAAATAAACTAGAGAGACAAAAACAAAATAGCAACTATGTACAGCAGGGGAAGCCTAGAGTGAATGAGAGGTGATGAGAATTTTTTTTTTTAATTGGAAAACGAAAATTCTCTAAAAATTATTGAAGTGATGAAAGTACAACAATGTGATTATACCAAATACTACTGATTATACAGTTTGGATGGATTTATGCTTTATTAATATGTATCAATAAAATTGATTTGTTTTAAAAAGTACATAAAGATATGAAGATCTCCAGTAGTGTGAACCATTTGGCTAATTATAAATGCCAGTATTTATTGTATTATATTGTTTGTATAAAACACCACTTCTTACTTCCTACAGATTCTAAAGTGAAAATGCTAAAAGGTAATGAAATACTTGGGGAATTGTACATGCAGTGTGTAAAGATATAAATGGTAACAAGTACAAAAATTGGTGGATGGTCAGAGCGGTGTAGGAAAACTATATGTGCATGTGAAATTAAGTTGGTATTAAACCAAATGATTGTTATAGATTTAAGAAGTTAAGTTTTATTCCCATGATAGCCACAGAGAATATAGTTGAGAAATATGTCCAGAGAAAAATGTGAAGACAACAAATATGGTACAACACAAAGAATCAAATAAATATAAAAGCATGCATTATCAGGAGAATTGAGGGACAATACTTACAAAGACTAAATAGCAAAAAATGCAGAAGTCCTGTATTATCAATAGTGACTTTTAATATAAGTATTAAACTCTACATTCAAAAAGCAGAGATAGACATAATGAAAGAATGAATAATAATCACAACCCAATGATATGCAGTCTACCAAAAACTAACCTTAAATTCACAATACAAGTCATTTGAAAGTGAAAAAATGGAAAACTATATATATATTCCATGCAAGTAGTTACCATAGAGATCCAAAATAACTATATTAATATCAGATTTTAAAAAAAACTTTAAGTGAAAAACAGTTACAAGGGCAAAGATGATCATTACATACTGATTAAAGGGACAATCAAAAAATAAGTAAAAGAATTATGAATATACATGCACCAAACAGCACAGCCCCAAAATATATGAAGAAAATACTGACAGATTTGAAGGAAGAAATTGAAAGTTCTAAATTATTAAGGAGAATTTAATACACCACTTTCAATACTTGATAGAACACATACTGAGAAGACCAATAAGGAAATACAAGATATGAACAATACTCTAAACCAATTAGAACTAGCAGTCATATATAGAACACTGCACCCAGCAAAAGCAAAATACATATATTTCGCAAGGGCACATTAATCATCCTGTATGATAAATCATTTGTTAGAACACAAAACAAGTCTCAAAAAATTCAAAGATATTGAAATCATACCATGTATATTCCCTGACTGAAACCAAAAATCAATAAAAGAGGAAGAAATGGAAAGTTCAAAAATATGTGAAAATTAACATATTCTTAAACAACCAATGGATTAAAAAGGAAATGAGAAGTGAAATTAGGAAATATTTTGATTGAATGAAAATTAATATACAACATACCAAAATTTATGGATGCAGCTTAGGCAGTACTGAGATGGAAAATTATGCATATAAATGCTTACATCAAAAAGAAGAGAGACTTCAAATCTAAGACCTATCATAAAACGGAAGAACTAAAACAGAAAACTTAACCCAAAGGTAGCAGAAGAAAAGAAACATCAAAGAATAGAGCAGAAATAAAAGTAATAGAAAAAAAAAAATAGAGACATCCACAACAAAGTTCTTAGAGCTAATAAATGAATAAAAACTGAAATGTGGTTCTTTGTAAAGGTCAATAAAATTAACAAACCTTTAGCTAGACTGACAAAGAAAAAAAGAGGAAGGATACAAATAGTGAAATTCAGACATGAAGAGGTGGACTAAACTACTGACTCCTCTGAAATAAAATATACTGTAAGAGGACACTATGAACAACTGTATGCCAATAAATTACATTAGCTAAGTGATGGACAAAATCTTAGAAACACACAATCTTCCTACATTGACTCAAGATGAAATAGAAGATCTCAACACATTAATCACTAGTAAAGAGATTGAATCAGTAATAGAAAACCTATCATGAAACAAAATTCAGGACCATGTGACTTCACAAGGAAATTCTACCAAACATTTCAAGAAGGCTTAACTACAATTCTACTCATTAAAAAGTTAGTGAGAAAGAGAATACTTCCTAATTCATTCTATGAGGCCAACATCACCCTCATTCAAAACTATATATAGATAGCACAAGAAAAGAAAATTACACACCAATATCTTTTGTGAGTATAGAGGTAAAAATCCTCAACAAAATGCTAGTTAGCAGAATCCAACAGCATATTAGAAGAATCATACAACATGGTCAAGTGTGATTTATCACTGGTATGCATTAGAAAATTAACTAATTTAATACACCACATTAGCAGAATAATGTACAAAAGCCACATGATTGGAAAAGGCATCTGACAAAATATGGGATCCTTTCTTGATAAAAAGCAATTAGAATACTAGGAATAGAAGGAAACTTCCTCAACATGATAAAGGACACATATGCTAAGCCCACAGCTAGCAGCCTACTTTATGTTAAATGACTGAAAGCTTTACTTCTAAGATCAGGGACAAGACAAGGATGCCTCCTTTCACCACTGTTATTCAACATTGTACTGGAAGTTCTTGCCAGAACAATTAGGCAATTAAAAGAATAAAAAGCATCCAAGTTTGAAAGCTAGAAGTAAAAATTTCCCTATTTGCCAATGATATGGTCTTATGTACATAAAATCCTGAAACATCCACAACAAAGTTCTTAGAGCTAATAAATGCATTCAGCAAAGTGGCATGGTACAAGGTCAACATTCATAAATATGTAATGTTTTTAGACACAAGCAATGGACAATTAGACAAGAAATCAAGAAAAAAAATTCCTTTATCAATAGCCACTAAAACAATCTAGTATCTAGGAATAAATCTGAAGAAGGGTGTTAAGGACTTATACAAAGAGAACTACAAAACATTGCTAAAAGAAATCAAAGATGACCTAAATAAATGGAAGGACATCCCATGTTAATGAACTGGAAGACTAAACATCATTGAAATGTCAATACTTCCCCAAGCAATTTTTGGATTCAATGCAATTCCAAACAAAATTCTAACATCTTCTTTACAATAATTGAAAAGGTAATCACAAATTTTATATATAAGTGTCAGGGAGTCCAAATAGAGAGTGCCATCTTGGAAAGGATAAAGAAGTTAGAAGATTCACATTTCCTGATCTTCAAACTTATTCACACAGCCACAGTAATTAATACAGCATGGTACTCACACAAGGACAGATATATAGGCAATGGCATTAAATTGAGATCTCAGAAATCCACCCTCACATTTATGGCCTACTGATATATGACAAGGGGTAAAAACCACTCAATTGGGAATTAATAGTGTCTTTGATGAACTTAACCTCCATTTGGGGAAAAAAAAAAAAAGAGGGAGGGCCTCTTCCTCATACCATCTACAAAAATCAAATCAAAATGGATCAAAGTAATAAATATAGTAGTCAGAAACATCAAACCCTAAAAGAAAATGTAGGGAAGCATCTTCAGGATCGTATGTTTGGCAATGATTATTTAGAATTTACACCCAAAGCATATGAACATAAGAAAAAATAGATAATTGGGACTTCATAAAAAAATTTTAACTTTTGTGTTTCAAAGAACTTTACCATGAAAGTTAAACAGCAACCTGTACAATGGGAGGAAATATTTTGAAACTATATATCTGATAAAGTCTTATTATCCAAAATATATAATTAAATCCTGCAGCTCAACAAAAGAAAAAAAGACAAAAAAAAAAAAAACAAGGAAAAAACCCCACACATTAAAAATGGGAAAAAGCTTGAATAGATACTTCTTCAATGAAGACATAGAAATGGCCAGAAAACACCTGAAAAGATCTTTAATGTCATTAGCCATCAGGGCAATGTCAATCAAAAAAACCATTAGAATGGCTGCTATTAAAAACATCAAATTAAGAGGTGTTGGAGGGGATGAGGATAAATAAGAATACTCGAAGATGGCGGACTAGTAAGACACGGGAATCTCTTCTCCAGAAAAATAGCTAGAGGACAAGCTGAAACAGCCCCGAAAAAGATCTTCTAGGGTTTAGGTCAGCAGGTGAAGGCTGCACACCACCCAGAGGAGAGAGGGACAGAAGAGGGAAATCGCAACTACAGAACTGTGAGTTGCAAGTAGCAGCTTCTGCTGCTGCCGGCACCCTCCCCCACACTCTTCAGAATTCTTGGGCCCCTGGGCCTGAGACCACAGACAAAGGGGGCTTCAGGGATCTGCCACTCCCGGAAAGGGGAGAGAGAAGGACACAGCCTTAGGCTGAGTCAGGTTCGGACCTGAAATTTGGACTGCAGAGCCCCACGGACCCTTCCACACGGCGGTTTGCCCTGGGAGCCCCGGGAGCCCCGAAAGGACTGGAGAAATCCGATCCTCACAAACTCCCTCTCTTCTAGCCTGGACTAATTGTTGAGGACACCACAGGAGAGGGGAGAGAGAGCCTGGGGCTGACCCTGCTTTGGACTCCCAGGTTTGGTCTGCCCTGTCCCGAGAGCCCTTCCAGGCTGGGTGGGGCTGCGCCATTGTTTGCCTTGGAGCCTGCAAGGAGCTAAAGATATACAAACCTCCCAATCTCATCCTCTACTAACAGGGACTGATTGTTGAGGATTCAGAAGGGAGTGGAAATATTTCCTAGCTGGGAAAAGGGGGGCGCTACGAGAGAAGTCTGGAGAACTGTCTCAGAAAGTTTGAATCACAGGGCTCCTAGCCCCCAGACAGGAAGCTCTATCACATTGATCGGGTCTGTGTCACAACAAATATGCTCCAACCAGGCATTGAATTGAGAGCAGCCAACAAGTGCCATCTCCTGGCAGACCAAGGAAGTACACATAAGAAAATTAATAAGTAAGAGAGTCTTTTCCTGGCCTCTATAGCCTCCCTGACCAAGGCCCTAGGAAACGACTCTACAACCAATTACTGGGTCCAGTGCCCAGTTTTGAGCAACCAGCAGAACAATCCTAACAATCAAGGTTGAGCTAAAAATCAAAGAGCGGTGGTAACTCACAGCCTCCTGCCACTAAAACCCCATAAAAAAGAAAGAGATAGAGCATCTAAGTAAAATACAAACTAACCAGATACCTAAGAACCAACAAAAAATTATGGGCCATACTAAGAAAATAGAAGACATGGCCCAAGAAAAGGAATACAGCAAAGTCCCAGAAGAGATGCAGAATTTGAGAGAACTAATCAGTGAGATGAGCACACATTTCCAAAATCAAATTAATGAGATGAAAGAGAATATAGTTAAAGAGATCAATGACATCAAGAAGTCATTGAACGAACGTAAAGAAGAATTTGAAATCATGAAAAGAAAAGTAACTGAGTTCATGGGAATGAAAGACACAATAGGTGAAGTAAAAAATACATTTGAAGCATACAACAGCAGACTCGAAATGATAGAAGGAAGAATAAGTGATACTGAAGACAGAGCAGCTAAAATTGAAGAGAGAAAAGAACACAGAGAGAAAAGAATGGAAAAAAATTGAGCAGGGGCTCCGAGAGTTGAATGACAACACAAAACTCAAGAACATACGTGTCATTGGAGTTCCAGAAGGAGAAGAGAAAGGAAAAGGGGCAGAAAGAGTATTTGAGGAAATAATAGCTGAAAATTTCCCAACTCTCACGAAAGAAATGAACTTTCATGTCCAAGAAGCACACTGTACCCCAATAAGAATAAATCCAAATAGACCTATGACAAGACACATATTATTCAGAATGTCAAATGTAAATGATAAAGAGAAAATTCTCAGAGCAGCAAGAGAGAAGCAAACGATCACGTACAAAGAATGTCCAGTAAGACTTTGTGCAGATTTCTCCTCAGAAACCATGGAGGCGAGAAAACAGTGGTATGATACAATTAGGAAACTGAAAGAGAAAAACTGCCAGCCGAGAATTCTTTACCCAGCAAAACTGTCCTTCAAATATGAAGGTGAATATAAAGTATTCACAAACAAACAGAAACTAAGAGAGTTTGCAAAAAAGAATCCACCTTTGCAGGAAATATTAAAGGAAGCCTTAGAACCTGAAGGAAAAAGACAGGAGAGAGAGTCTAGGAGGAAAGTATAGAAGAAATAAAAGCAGAAAGGATAACCAAAAGAGTAAAATGAAAGACAAAAATAAGATGACATATGAAAACTAAAGAATAAAATGGAGGAAATAAATAGTGCATTTTCAGTAATATCATTGAATGTGAATGGATTAAATTCCCCAATCAAAAGATACAGGCTGACAGAATGGATAAAAAAACATGAGCCATCCATATGCTGCTTACAAGAAACTCATCTCAGACGCAAGGATACAAGCCAACTGAAAGTAAAAGGTTGGAAAAAGATACTCCATGCAAATAGTAAACAGAAAAGAGCAGAGGTAGCTATACTAATATCAGACAAAACAGACTTCAAATGCAAAAAAGTGATAAGAGATGTGGAAGGCCATTATACATTAATAAAAGGGACGATCCTCCAGGAAGATATAACAGTCATAAATATCTATGCACCTAACCAGGGTGTCCCAAAATATATGAGACAAACTCTGGCAAAAATGAAGGGAAAAATAGACATTTCTACAATAATCATCAGGGACTTCAACACCCCTCTCACATCACTAGATAGAAAAACTAGACAGAAGATCAACAAGGAAACAGAGTACTTGAACAATATGATAAACAAGTTAGACCTAACAGACATATACAGAACAATGCATCCAAACTCAGCAGATTATACATTCTTCTCAAGTGCCCATGGATCTTTCTCCAGGATAGACCACATGTTATGTCACAATACAGCTCTCAATAAATATAAAATGATTGAAATTATACAAAGCACCTTCTCAGATCATAATGGAATGAAACTAGAAATCAATAACAGACAGGAAAAAAGGAAATTTGCAAATGTGTGGAGACTGAACAACACACTCCTAAATATTCAGTGGGTCAAAGAAGAAATTGCAAGTGAAATCAGTAAATATATTGAGACAAATGAAAATGAGAACACAACATATCAAAACTTACGGGATACAGCAAAGGCAGTCTTGAGAGGGAAATTTATAGCCCTAAATGCCTATATTAAGAAACAAGAAAGAGCTAAACTCAAAGATTAAACTGAACAACTTGAGAAACTAGAAAAAGAACAGCAAACCAATCCCAAAGCAAAAAGAAGGAAAGAAATAATAAAGATTAGAGTGGAAATAAATGAAAATGAGAACAAAAAAGCAATAGAGAAAATCAACAAAACCAAAAGCTGGTTCTTTGATAAGTTCAATAAAATTGACAAACCACTCGCTGAAAAGAGAAGAATGCAAATAAATACAATCAGAAATGAAAGGGAGGAAATTACAAATGACCTCACAGAAATAAAAAGAATCATAAGAGGATATTATGAGAAACTATATGCCAACAAACTAGACAACCTGGATGAAATGGACAAATTTCTAGAAACTCATAACCAACCTACACTGACACAACAAGAAATATAAGAACTTAACAAACCAATCACAATTAAGGAGATTGAATCCGTCATCAAAAATCTCTCAGCAAAGAAAAGTCCAGGACCAGATGGCTTCACAGGTGAGTTCTACCAAGCATTTCTAAAAGAATTAACACCAATCCTGTTTAAACTCTTCCAAAAAATTGAAGAGGAGGGAAAATTACCGAACACATTTTATGAAGCCAACATCACCCTAATACCAAAGCCAGATAAAGATTCCACAAGAAAATAAAATTACAGACCAATCTCTCTCATGAACATAGATGCAAAAATTCTCAACAAAATACTTGCAAATCGAATCCAACAGCATATCAAAAGACTTATACATCACGACCAAGTGGGATTTATTCCTGGTATGCAAGGCTGGTTCAACATAAGAAAATCAATCAATGTAATACACCACATTAACAAGTTGAAGGGAAAAAACCACATGATCATCTCAATAGATGCAGAAAAGGCATTCGACAAAATCCAACATCCTTTTTTGATAAAAATACTTCAAAAGATAGGAATAAAAGGAAAATTCCTCAATATGATAAAAGGCATATATGAAAAGTTGAAAAAAAAGTTGAAAAAAAAGTTGAAAGCTTTCCCCCTAAGATCAGGAACAAGACAAGGATGCCCACTGTCACCATTGTTATTCAACATTGTAATAGAAGATCTAGCTAGGGTAATTAGACAAGACAAAAAAATTAAAGGCGTCCAAATAGGAAAAGAGGAAGTAAAACTCTCACTGTTTGTGGATGACATGATCCTGTATTTAGAAAATCCTGAAGTATCCACAACAAAGCTACTTGAACTAATAAATGAGTTCAGCAAAGTGGCAGGATATAAGATCAACACGCAAAAATCAGTACTGTTTTTGTACACTAGTACTGAACAATCTGAGGAGGAAATCAGAAAGAAAATTCCATTTTCAATAGCAACAAAAAGACTCAAATACCTAGGAGTTAATTTAACCAAGGACGTACAGGACCTATATGCAGAAAACTACAAAACAATGCTAAAAGAAATTTAAAAAGACCTAAACAAATGGAAAGACATTCCGTGTTCATGGATTGGAAGAATAAATATCGTGAAGATGTCGATCTTGCCCAAACTGATTTATAGATTCAATGCAATACCAATCAAAATCCCAACAGCTTACTTTACAGAATTAGAGAATGCAATTACCAAATTCATCTGGAAGGGTAAGTGCACCCAAATAGCAAAAAGTATTCTAAAAAAGAAGAGCAATGTGGGAGGAATTTCACTGCCTGACCTTGAAACATATTACAAAGCTACAGTGGTCAAAACAGCATGGTACTGGCATAAAGATAGACATATCGATCAGTGGAATAGAATTGAGAATCCAGAAATAAACCCTCACCTATACAGTCAACCGGTTTTTGACAAACCTACCAAGCCCATGCTGATGGGAAAAAACAGTCTCTTCAACAAATGGTGTTGGGAGAACTGGATATCTATAACCAAAAGAATGAAAGAGGACCCCTATCTCACCCCCTATACAAGAATCAACTCAAAATGGATCAAAGGTCTAAATATAAAAGCCAGGACCATAAAACTACTAGAAGAAAATGTAGGGAAACATCTTCAAGACCTTATAGTAGGTGGTGGTTCCTTGGACTTCACACCCAAAGCACGTGCAACAAAAGAAAAAGTAGATAAATGGGACCTCCTCAAAATTAAACACTTTTGCACCTCACAGGACTTTGTCAGAAGGGTGAAAAGGCAGCCGACTCAATGGGAAAAAAATATTTGGAAATCACATATCTGATAAGGGTTTAATATCCAGGATATATAAAGAGATGTTACAGCTCAACAATAAAAAGACAAATGACCCAATTAGAAAATGGGCCAAAGACTTGAATAGACATTTCTCCGAAGAAGAAATACAAATGGCAAAAAAACACATGAAGAAATGCTCAACATCACTCATGATTAGGGAAATGCAAATCAAAACTACAATGAGATATCATTTCACACCTATCAGAATGGCCACTATTAAAAAGACAGAGAACTACAAGTGTTGGAGAGGATGTGGAGAGATAGGAACACTTCTTCACTGTTGGCGGGAATGCAGGATGGTACAACCACTATGGAGGACTGTTTGGCAGTTCCTAAAGAAGTTGAATATAGACTTGCCACATGACCCTGCAATACCACTACTGGGTATATACCCAGAAGAACTGAGAGCAGTGACACGAACAGACATCTGCACACCGATGTTCATAGCCACATTATTCATCATTGCCAAAAGTTGGAAACAACCCAGGTGTCCATCAACAGAAGAATGGAGAAACAAACTGTGGTCTATTCACATGATGGAATATTATGCAGCAGTAAGAAGAAATGAAGTCATAAAGCATATGGCAACATGGATGAATCTGGAGGACATTATGTTGAGTGAAGCAAGCCAGACACAAAAGGACAAATACTGTATGAATGCATTACTATGAATCAAAAAAAAAAAAAAAAAGAATACTCATTCCTTGCTGGTGGAAATGTAAAATGGTGCATCCATTGTGAGCACAGTATGACAGGTCCTCAGAAAGCTAAGTATAGAAATACCATATGTCCCAGCAATACCACTACTAGGTACATACCACCAAAGAATTGAAAGTAGGGATTTGAATAGATATTTGTACACCAATATTCATAGCAGTATTATTCACAATTTCCAAAAGAAGACAGCAATCCAAATGTCCATCAACTGATGGATAGATAAATAAAATGTGATATACACATACAATTAAATATTATTCAGACTTAAAAAGGAATGAAGTTCTGATACATGTGACAACATAGATTAACCTTGAATATATCATGTTGAGTAAAATAAGCCAGACAAAAATTGACAAATATTGTATTATCTCACTGATTTGAAACAATTAGAATAAGCAAACGCAAAGAGTCAGAATCTACAATATAGTTTACCAGGGTACCAGTGGAGATAGGAAATGGAATGTTAAGGCTTAAAATGTACAAATCCTTATTTGGATCGATGGTAATGTTTTGGTAGAGGATTGTGGTGATGGCAGCAAAACATTGTGAACATAATCAATAACACTGAAATACGTATTTGAATGCGATTAAAAGGGGAAATATTAGATTGCATAAACGGTAACAGAATAAAAAATTTTTAAAAATCCATGGAGCTACACTACAAAAACAGTGAACCCTAAGTTAAACAATGAACTACAGGGAAGCGGCTGTGGCTCAATCAGTAGGGCTCCCATTTACCATATGGGAGGCCCCGGTTCGGTTCCCGGGGCCTCCTGGTGAAGGCAAGCCCGCCCACACAGCGTGGTTAGCTGACCCAGCGAACACAAGCAGCAAGGGGGGGATAAATGAATAAATAAATAAAATCTTTAAAAAAAAAAACAAAAAAAACAAACAATGAACTACAGTTAATAGTATAATTATAAAATTATAAATATGGAGTATCATCAATTGTAACAAATGTTCCAAAAAACCAATGCAAAGTGTTAATAATAGGGTGGTATATGGGAATCCTGTATTTTCTGTATGATTGTTCTATAAACCCACAATTTCTACAATACAGAAAAAATCATTTAAAGAAATTCATCTAAAATAAGACCCAAAATATTTGGAAACGAAGCATGACAGTCTTAAAAATCTAATGAGTCAAAGAAGATATAGGAAAACTTTGAACCTAATTCAACCTGAATGATAATGAGAACATAGTATATGAAAATTTTAAGATAAACCTATAACATTGTACAGGATCACAATATAAAGTCTTCAAAGACTTATTTTGGAAAAAGTATTAATCAATTGTCTAAGATTTCATTTCAGGATATTGTCCAAAGTCTCTTGGATCAATTGATAGCTTTATTTCACTGATTTTACTCTCTGTGTTTCATTATGGCTAATTTCACTTAACAAATACTCACTTTCCCTGATTTTTCTTCAGCTGTGTAGAGTCTATTAATGAGAACATCAAATAATTTCTTTATCACATTTTTCATCTCCAAAAATTAGATATAAATTATAAATGTGTATATACATTTATACTCTACATATTCAATATATATTCACATTTCAATAATAAAAGGCAAAAAATAAAATTTGGTAAGAGACCTGAAAGTTTCCATTTGTACAATAACATCATCTTGGATTTTCATGGGATTGCACTGAGTCTGTAGAATATTAAGTCCTATCCATGAACACTGGATGTCTTCCCATTTGTTTTGGTCTTCTTTAACTTCTTTCATCAGTGTTTTTTACTTTTGAGTGTACAATCCTTCACTTCCTTGGTCATATTTATTCCCAGCTATTTTATTTTTGTAGATGCTATTGTGAATGGATTTTTAAAAAATATCCATTTCAGATTTTCTTTGCTGGTGCATAGAAACAAAACAAGTATTGTTGTGGGGTTTTGGGGTGTTAATATTTTAGTCTACAAATTTTATGAATTCCTTTATTAGCTTTAGTAACTTTGTGTTTTCCTTGTGGTTATTTATATAAGGGATCATGTATTCTATGAATATTGATAATTTTTCTTCTTCTTTTCTAATTTGAATGCTTTATATTTCTAATTGTTCTGGCTGGAACATCCAATACAATGCTGAATGGTAATGGTTAAAGCAAGCATCACTGTCTTATTCCTGACCCTTGCTCAGGGGGGGAGTTTTCAGTTTTTCACCATTTAGTATATGATTACTTATGAGTATTTCATGAATGACCTTTGCCACATTGAAGGAGGTTCTGTAGTTTTAGTAGAATCCCTTTAAAAAGTTTCCTAGATTTAAGCTCCTTCAATTTGATATTTTTTGTACTCCAGTTATTCTATTAAGCTAGATATTAAAGAACTTTTTAAAAATGAAAAACAATGCCAAGCTTCTCACTATTTTTGGAAGGGGGAAATTGGAATTTTAACTATTTTTCATGGATATATGTTATTTATGTCAACATATAATGGGTTTATTATTAATTGGAATGGAATTAATAAAAATAGCTTTTAAAGTATCAGATTCAAATTTTAATATGGTAATTAGAGATTTATAAAACCCACTTACACAAAAGCTCTTTGACTCCCCAATAATGCACAAGACTGTAAAGAGGTCTGAGATAGAAAGTTTACTAATAAACATTTTTTAATCTTCAAGTAGGATGATAATGAAAGTGATCAAAGCCATGTATGAGAGTCTTCAGTTTAGAAGCACTCTACTGTATAGTTTTTTTATTCCTGTTTTACAGATAAGAAAAACTAATCTCATCTGCTCTTTCCAAACAAGTAGCCACTATATTCATGTGGCTAGTGAGTATTTAGGATGTGGCTATACTGAATTATGAGAATTTAGTATGAAAAAATTGAACTATTTCATTAATAATTTTATATTGATTACTTGTTGAAATGATATTTTGGATATATTGTGTTAAGTAAAATATGTTATTATAATGTACTGTTATGAGTTTACCAGAATATTTTAAATTACTTTTGTGGCTGGCATTATATTATATATTGGACTATTTTCAGCTGTTAAGGATTCAAATTCTGATTATTTAACCCAAAATTCTGTATTTGATTTAAGACAGCTTAATCAGAGAAGTACTTTTCTGCAATAAGATATTTTCAATAAAATCTGTCAGAAAAGCCTACAATTGAAATCATTATAAGTAATATTTAAATAATTAAAAATTCTCAAGGTAAGCCTAAAAGTAAATACAAAATGCAATACATCTTTTTAACATAAGATTTATAATGTATAAAATTAATTAATTGTTGGTTATAATTGAAAGCATTATAGAATGAAAATACAAATGTTGTCGCTCCTAGAATAATTTAATTTTCCTTAAAAGTAAGCATTGAATTTTAATTATATAAAAACTAATATAAATAAAATTGCGGATGAAATTGAATCACATGTTTTTTAGAACAATATCCATTGATATGGAGTAAGCAGGAAGGGTAGTTGTGTGAAACAGGTTCAAGACCTTGGGAAGCTCTTTCTAAGGATAGGAGCACTTTCTTAAAACTCAGTATCAACTGCTCCACAGCCCTAACTCTAATTCAATCTGATACAAAAGTCCTGATTCGGGTGAATTATCCTCATGATTTTTGCACCTTTGCTCACTCTTACCACATATCTTTTATTAGCCAAGTCTATGCCCTAACACCCAGAATGACAACACCATGAACTCTGCCCTTTTTGTCATAAATACCTGATCTGACAAGTGCTAGGACTTTCCAAAGGGAGACCAGTTGATTTAGTGACTACCAAGTTATTAGAAACTCCATTTCTAAGAGTTTAGGTTGCAATCACGCTCCCTGCTTTCCTTGAGTTTGAAAAGCTGGATACCTGCACTGCAGGAATAAAAGTCACCTGCTGCTTCAGGCTCACTGAGAGATGACCTAAAAGCCCAGCCTGAGAAGTTACTGTTCCTACAGGACTTCCTCTAGGAGACCAGACTTTTTCAGTCGAAAGGGTAGTTACAACTAGGCTCCTAAGGTGCTTGAAAGTTTCAAAAACATTAAAAGTAAGAAACAATAATAAATATTTTATATTAAACTTTATTTTTAGAGAAGTTTTAGATTACAGAAAAGTTGCATCAAAAGTGTAGATGGGGAAGCAGATGTGGCTCAAGTGACTGAGCTCCCACTTACCACATGGGAGGTCCCTGCTTTGGTTCCTGGTGCCTCCTAAAGAAGACAGCGAGCTGGCGCAATGGGCAGGTACAGCAAGCTGACATAACTAGATGATGCAACAAGAAACATAAGAAGAAAAACATAATGAGAGACAAAACCAAGCAGGGAGCAAAGGATCCCGGTGCCTCCTAAAGAAGACAGCGAGTTGATGCGACAGGCAGGCGTGGCAAGGTGATGCAACAATGTAACACAAGAGACACTGGGAAGAAAAGCATAATGATAGATACAACAAACCAGGGAGTGGAAATGGCTCAAGTAATTAGGCACCTCCCTCTTACTTCGGAAATGCCTCCTAAAAGAACAAGAAAGATGAACAGACACAACAAATGCAAAACACCGTGGGGGGGGCGTGGAATAAATAAATAAAATAAATCTCTAAAAAAAAAAAAAAAGATAGGTGATTCCCATATAACATCTGCCCCATCCATAACAACATTTTCTCCTATTTTAAATATCTTTATATCAGTGTGACACATTTGTTACAATTCATGGAACATTATTGAAGTATTCCTATAAACCGAGGTCTATAGTTTACATTACAGTTTACACTTTGCTCTGTGCAGTTTTATATACTTTAACAAATGCATCATAATATCATGTAACTGTCATTAGTATCATACAGGACATTTACAATGCCCTAAAAATGCCCTGTGTTCCACTTATTTTTTCCTCTCCTCCCTTTGAACTTCTGGTAACCATTATCTTTATATCAATGTTACAAGTTTTCCCATTATCACATGATAATAACTACAATAACAATAAATCTACTTTGGTCCAAAGTTACACCCCTCCCTGCTTATGTTCATTCATTCCTCAATCTTTAGGAGTTTGGGATGATGTCTGCTTTGACTGCTTCAGATTAAAAGGGGACTTAATTATTATGGGGCAGATGGATGGAAATCTTTTTGCTTCCAGTAGTATATACTCCTTGTTTATTGGGATGGACTTGTCCATCTTCATCATTTTGTTAGTTGTCCTGGGCAAGTACGAAGTACTGGAAAGTAGGTGTTGGCTGCAACTCTGCTTGGATTCAGCCTCAACCAGCGTATAAACAGTCCAAAGATTGAAGTCTCTGACACATATATTTAATGGGTATAGTCATAATTATAGATTCAAATAAAAGGGATAGAAGAATCATGCGTAGGGAAATTATTAATGAGTCTAACTTTGTTATATTGGGTAAATAGATTATGATACATTCCCATATAGGGCCCACCAAGCGGGTGTTGATTTCATGAGGCTATCTGCTTTTCCCTATAGTGTCAACACATCCCTAGGGTCCTCAGAAGCACTTATATTTGAGGCTTTGTTGACTGTGGCAGTTGGTGTTATCTACCTGAAGTGTGTATAAGCAAAGCCTCTAGAATGTCCTCACAACTCACTTTACAATCTCTTAGCCATAAAAACTTTTATTTAATGCTTCCCCCTTTTGCTCAAGATGTTTTAACAAATGCATTGCTGCTTGGTGCTTGGCAATAATCCTTTAGTGCCAGGGAGGGTTATCCCCGGGACTTATGTCCCATTTCTGGGGGAAGGTAGTTAGTTGATTTGCTGAGTGTGGCTTAGACAGAGGCCACATTTGAGTACCAAGGAGGTTTTCTGGAAGTAATTCTTAGGCATTAGTTGTAGTTAGACTAAATTTCATATTTTTGTGTATCTTACATTATTATTATTATTATTACATGTTTATATCATTTATATGTGAATATACATAAACAATAAGTGTTTAGTAAACATTGTGAAATTAGAAAGCAAGCATGCATAACATCAGGCAGGGGTCTCATCCATCAACCCACCACCCACACCTTGCATTGTTCTGAGACATTTGTTGCAAATCTTACTAACTATAGTCCTTATCTTACAATTAGTGTATTTCCCCCCAACCTACCGAATTAATATTTTTAAAATTTATTTTTATGAAAAGAGTGGTAAACTTACAAAACAATCATGCACATGTGCAATATTCCCATACAACACCCATCTATCAACACACCACACCATGGTGGCACTTTTGTTACAGATTATGAGATAATATCATTAGATTATTACCAGGTCCATAGCATATATTTGGCATATTTTTTCCATACTCCCGCATTATCAACACAGTATATCTTTGGCGTAGATGCATGAATATTACATTATTACTCTTAAACACAGTCCATAGGTCATACCAGTTGTATTTTTCCCATGTTTCCGCACATTCCCACCAACCTGCAATAATGATGTATATCTACTCTAGCTCACAAAGGACACTCTTGCATCTGTACCATCAACCACAATCCTCATCCACCTCTGGGTTTACTATGTTATTCAGCCTGTAGATTATTCTCTAGCTTTCTGTCTGATGAAGCTTCATGCTCCTTCCTTCCATGCCTAGGGCGCGGATGGAGCTGCAGGTGAGGATAGCAATTTATGCTCTATGGGCTCAGATGACCACAGTTGCCCCAGGACACTTCAGACTATTCAGTGTGCCTGCCGAATGTGCCTGCAGTTACTTGGACAGGCTGGTACAGGGCATGCCAGCTTCCTCCTTGCTAAAGGTGGGGCTGAAGCCTAGGCTAGGACTGCAGGCTAATCCGGGTGAAAGAAACCAGTCCCTACCCACACTATGATTTTCAGTCAGTCTGGCTTCCCCTGATGCAGGGGGTGGAGTCAAAATTATGGCTACTGGCCTCTTTCTGACTTGGACAGGTTCAAACTTTAGTTGTGCTTAGGGTTATAATTTTTTTTTTTTTTTTTAAAGATTTTATTTATTTATTCATTTATCCCCCCCTTGCTGCTTGTGCTCGCTGGGTCAGCTAACCACGCCGTGCGGGCGGGCTTGCCTTCACCAGGAGGCCCCGGGAACCGAACCCGGGGCCTCCCATATGGTAAACGGGAGCCCTACTGATTGAGCCACAGCCGCTTCCCTAGGGTTATAATTTAGCCAGCCAAATTGACTAATCAGTTTAAATCAATGGCCAACTGTCACGTGGGAGTGGGAAATGGAGCTTCCAACTCCAGCCACAGAATAGCTCCTGAGGCAGCTTGTGCCTCCAGAGTAGGATGATCACTGGCATCTGAGGCACTGACCTGTATTTTCTTGGAGAGGCTGGTGCGGGTGCCCCCAGCTTCCTCCCTGCCCGAGGTGGGGCTGGTGCTGATGCTAGAGCTGCAATCCGATCTGGATGGAAAGAAGCAGGTACCTAACAGCACTGTGATTTTCATTCCCTATGTTTCTCCTCATGCCAGGGGCAGCTTAAATTTCATTTTAACAGGAATAAGGTTCATAAGCATAAGCATTAAGATCAAGGTGTTGGCATATTAGCCTGTTTTCTTTTATTATGCACTGCCTATATATTCCAGAGATTTTTTGCCATTTTGAAAAAGTAGCAGATCTCCCCAGGATGGGAGTTTAATATTCTGTTGGCTACTGTATGGGCCTCTATCTATTGAAAAAACATACTTATTGCACACATATTCAATACCAGGCTATGTGTTAATCATATTATTTCTATTAATTTTAAAAGTGCATTATTAGAGGAAATTTCACAATGCATACCTTGTACCCACCACAGTGCCAGTAAATATCAATTTATGGCTAATCTTGCTTCATCTAAAAACTTGCCCATTCCTCACAACACCAACTTGATTATTTGAAACTGAAACAAATATGGTATTTAAAATGGAATATTTCAGTATGTAGTTATAAAAACTCAAAGACTTTTTA
>JAKSZT010053891.1:260289-363192 GCA_026826555.1 Tolypeutes matacus
CTTGGCTCTTATATCTTTGATCCATCTTGAGTTAATTTTTGTATAGGATGTGAGGTGGTATTTCTCTTTCCCAAGAATCCAGTTCTCCAAGCACCATTTGTTGAAGAGGCCATTCTCTCCCAGTTGAATGGGCTTGGTGGCCTTGTCGAATATCAGGTGACTGTATATGTGGCAATCTATATTAGAAGTCTCAATTCTGTTCCATTGATCAGTATGTCTGCCCTTGTGTGAATACCATGCAGTTTTGACCACCATAGCCTTGTTGTATATTTTAAAGCCAGGTAGTGTGATTCCTCCAATTTTACTTTTCTCTTCCACTACATCTTGTGCAATTCGGGGCCCCCTGCCCTTCCAAATATATTTCATGGTTAGTTTTTCCAATTCAGTAAAAAATGCTGTGGTTATTTTTATTAGGATTGCATTAAATCTATAAATAAGTTTGGGTAGAATAGACATCTTAATGATGTTAGTCTTCCTATCCATGAACAGGGAATGTTCTTCCATTTATTTAGATCTTCTTTGATTTCTTTTTACTGCTATGATAAGGTGAAAGGGTAAAATGTGCAGTGGATGGGTATAACAGTGTTGCAGTGATTCTGTTGGGTTGGGCAGTGCTGGTCTGTGAGCAGGGTGTGGTGGGGAGGATTGGTTCTACTGTTCTCCATGGAACTGGGGGGAGGGTTGAGGTAAGGAGCATGTGAACTCTCAGGATTTGCAGGTATTTGGTTGAAAGTACAACATTGGTAATGTTCTTTTGGCAAATAAGGTAAGGGAGGTCTACTGGTTTAAGGTGTTGGATGTAGGGGGCACGAAGGACAGGGTGCACCTGAGGCAGGCTTATAGAGAGTGTGTACTGTTCATCTTGTCACAGTGTGTTGTATCAGGGGGTGGAGACTCACATAATGAATGGGAAGTTGATGAGCTCCCATCCTGGGGACTCCTGCTATTATCTCAAATAAAGGGATGAGAGTCTCTTGAGAGCATAGGCAGTGCCTAACAGGGGAGGACAGACATTATGGACATTAGGAGAAGCCTTTAATGTTGTTGCAAATAACTATGAATCTGGTCCCTCAATGAGTTCATCTTGGAGGTTACCATGGGTCCCAAGTGGAGAGGGAAGGAGGAATAAATAGATGGAATATGGGATGTTTCTGTGGGAATGGAACTGTTCTACATGATCTTGCAAGGATAGATACAGACCATAACAAACTTCCTCAAAATCTATAAAAGTGTATGGTCCAATATGTAAAACACAATGGAGATCATTGACCAGTGTTTCAATATTTGTACATCAATTGTAAAAAAATGTACCATCTACATATTAAATTTTATTAATAGGAGAAAGGGTAAAAGGGAGAGAATGTTGGGTATATGGGAATTACCTTTATTCTGTACATGACTGTTTTGTAAACTAAAGTTTCTTTGAAGACAAAATGAAAAAGAAAAGACACTAGGCAAATACATGAAAACAAACGTCACTGAGCATAGAAGACAACAGATCTTACAGTGATGAAAGACATAATGCAAATTTTTTTTTTTAATTTTACTTTTTACTTTTTTATTATTTCAGGATGTTTATAATTTTTAATATTTTATTCATTATTTTAAAAGTATCATTATTATATCATTTTCCTATTAATTTTATTCAGTTATATTGTAAGCTTCAATTTTGAAGAAATTTTGGATCACAGAAGTGGATCACAGGGGAGGATCATTAGTATGGGGTGTGAGAGATGGAAAAATGTATGGGAGGAGGTTCACTTGGGGCATACCTATAATGCATATGAATGTGTTCAAGTGTTCATGGGACATTGTCATAGAGGGTGAAGAGTCACACAATAACCAAAGGAATATTGAGTTCCCATCCTGGAGAGCCCTGCCATATTCTCTAATGAGACAGCAAGAATCTTCTGAGTACAGGGGCAGTGAATAATGAAGTAGAATGGACCTTTAATTGGCCCACGATTGTGATGATTGTACTGATGAACATTTACTCCTGAACCTGAAACTTAGCATAGTATTAGAGAGTGGAGTGCCTAAGCATTACCTCCTGAGATCATCCGTGTTGCTCTAATGTGGTCTCTCTCTAAGCCAAACTCAGCATATAAATGCAGTACCATTCACCCCAGCATGGGACATGATTCCAAGGGATGAGCTTTCTTGGCACCAGGCGATTACTGCCAAATACCAAATAGCAATGTAACATGACCAAAAGGGGGAAAGGGTAAAGGCAAACGAGTTTATACGGCTAATAACTTCAAAGTGAGTCGGGAGGTCATTTCAGAGGTTACAATTATGCATGTCTCAGCAGGAACTCATTGACTGCCAAAGTAAATATAACCCCAAATAGCAGGGATCCTGAGGGCTCTGGAGACATCCAGACACTAGAGGAAGGGCAGACATGTCAGGAGTTTAGTGCCCTACCAATGAGCCTTAGTTTGGAATTGATGATCACCAGTGTGATAGAGTTGGACTCAGTTGTATTTTCCCTACACATGACTCTTCTGTCCCTCTATTGGAACCTATAGTTGGTACTAGAATTGAGAGGTGTATGCCTAAGAGACTTAAATCTTTGGGCTGTCCATGTGCCAGTTGGGCTCTGAATCTCAATAGACTTGCAACACCAAATCTCCAGTTCATTGGACTCACCCAGGACAACTAATAAGGAAATGATGATTGACAATGACCATTTCAAGTAACAGAAAGAGTCTGCAACTGCAAACAAGTCCCATCCATCTGCCCCATGGGATCAAAGTCCCCTCTCATTTAGAGGTGGAATGGGCATCACCATCACAGAATCCTCAGGATTGGGGAATTGACGATGGAGTAGAGTAGACTTACAGTTGTTATACTGTAGACTTGTGATCCTAACAATGGAAGAACTTTTATCATGGATGTGTAGACAGTGGCTCCTGGAAATTTTGAGGAGAGGGAGAGAGAAAAATAGGTGTGAGTTAGGGGCATTTTCGGGACTTGGGTATTATCTTGAATGACATTGCAATGACAGATATAGGCTATTGTATATCTTGTAATTACTTGCAAAAATGTGCGGGAGAAATTGTAAACTATAATGTACACTATAATCCACGGTTAGCAGCAGTGCTCCAAGTTGTGTTCATCAATTGTGGCAAATGTACCACACTAATGAAGGATGTTATTGATATGGGAAAATGGGGTTGGGCTAGGGAGCAAGGCATAGGAAATCCCCTATAATTTTTTGTGTAACATTTATGTGATTTTAAAAAAATAAAATAAAACCAAAAAAGTATATTAAAAATAAAGAAATAAAGAGGACCTCTTATTCATATCCTATACAAAAATTAACCAAAAATATATTAAAGATCTAAATATAAAAGCTAGAACTACAAAGTTCCTAGAGAAAATATAGGAGAACATTTTCAAAACCTGGTGGTAAGGTGTTCATTCTTAAACCTTACAACAAAAGCACGAACAAAGAAAGAAAACATGGATAAACAGGATCTCCTCAAATTTAAACTTTATTAAGAAAAAAATGAAAATAATACATTCTGGAGTGAATGTGGAGAAATAGGAACACTCCTTCACTGTTGGTGGGATGGTAAAATGGTACAACCTCTGTGGAATACAACTTGGCATTTCCTCTGGAAATAGAACAGCGATATAATCCAGCAATTCCTCCACTAGGAGTTTATCCAGAAGAACTGAAAACTGTGACACTAACAGACATCTGCATACCAGTGTTCAAGTGGCATTATTCACAGTTGCCAAAATAGAAACAACACAAGTGTTAATTAACTAATGAATGGATAAACAAAATATGGTTTATACATACAATGGATACTAACTTCATGTAAGAAGAAATAAAGTTGGGACACTTATAATAACATAGAGTTATCTTGAAGACATTATTTTAAGTGAAATAAGCCAGACACAAAAGGACAAATATTGCATGGTCTCTAATATGAACTAAATACAAAGAATAAATGCATGAAGTTAACACCTAGAGTAGAGGCTATTAGTAGAAAATAAGAAGGCTGTGAAGGAGTACTGATGATTAATATATGTAGAAGTTTTAATTGACTTGATTGTAAATGTGTAAAAATGGATAGAGTTGATGGTAACACATTATAGCCAGAAAAATTAATAAATCTGAATGTATAAAACCATCAACTATATGTCCAAAACAGGAATAAATAGATTTAAAGACATACTGTAATCTTGAAACATATAATAAATTCAATTATAAGAAGAAAGTATGAATAGAATTAAAAATAATGTACTCTAATGACTTAATTACAGTGCTAAAATTTTTAAACAATCTAATTGTATTGCTGTTTTACAACAGTGTATAATATTTCTAAAACTAATTTAACATTTTGATTTACAATTTTCAATTTTTACAATTATTCTCACACATATTGAAAATATTACTATGAAAATATTTTGGTAGAATGATTGAAAACTGTGCAAACTGTAAGAATATTGTAAATGGAATTGAGATGTTGGTAAAATAAATACCAACATTTTCATACAGCCAATTTGCTTAATAGTATTAAACTGGAAAGATCAGAAATTTATGTGACCAATTAAGATGTGTTTAAATATAGAAAAGCATATTTTCCCACATCCAATTATAGCATAATGTTGTAAATTTTCATTCATTTGTGAATAATTCTATAATTTAATGTGTGTGTTTAGAGAGGAAAAATCTGGAAGGATAAGGTCTTCAATGAAGTAGTAGCCTCATATAATCCTATAAACTGTCTCTGCTTAATTGAGTAAAAATGCCCAATGATAATAAAAAATTCATATACCAGACTAAAGGACTATATTTATTCAATAAAGGATGTAATCTTACAAATGCTTAGTAGATGTGAAAGTTTTTAAAATATGAGCTATGTCACTGAGTAACAGAGCTGTTCTCTTAACATGAGTCTGATGCAGATGCATAATCCCCTGTCTCAAAGGACACAGTCCCCACTGAAGCCTGATTTCCTTGAATTTCTGCCAAATTTTCATTATTCAAAAAATTCCTTAAAGACCCTTGAATGTATGTCACCAAGGAACATTTTATTTACTTAGTGGCATATTCAGCACTTTTTGAAAATTCAGGCTCCAAACAGTAAAGCACTTCTCTTTGTCCTGGTTCTTTAGAATATCATCTCTTCCACCTATGACTAGAGTTCCTCACATTCCAGCTTTTACAGTAATTTATTTTCTTTTCAACTATGAAGAGAGTAAGAAAATATTGGGGGCATATAATAGCTCTAAGCCTATTATCAGGTAGTCTATCAGATTTATTGAAGATGGCAATCTCAAGGAGCTATATGCGTTCCTAGATATGCCAGTAAAAGTGAAGATATAAATGTACTCATCAAATTCACTTCAAGTCTATGTTCTTAATGTTGCCATGTTTAATCAACTAACATAAGCTCTGTTTTACTAACAGATGAGTAAGCATGATGAAATTTTTCTTGGATTGTAATTCTCTGTAAGATTTGGTCATGTTTTGCTTCTGAGGAGAAAATGGATTTCAGCAATAATTTTTGTTTTATAATGTAATCAATATATAGTTATTCATGATGCATCATTTTTTTAGAATGTCTCTAGTATATAAATGTCAATATTTGGGACACATTTATGAATGATACAATAATGAATCTATACCTAACTTAACATAAGAAATATCCAAGATAACTTAATCTATACATTTAACCTCAAATTATAATTAATAAACTATTTCTGTAGTTATGGAAGTGTATAGGCAAGAACTTAATCTTCACCCTCCAAAATGGATAATATATTAAATGAAGTGACAGCACCTTATTATAGAACTCTGTGTTCATTTGACCATTTAATTGCAAGTGAGAATCCACAGATATCTGTAAATTATGCTTTACAGTTTTGTTAACTTTTATTGTATAAGAAATTGTAATATCTCAGGGAATAAAGGTAAAGTTTGAGAATGGAATTATGTTCCAACTTTGAAGTCTAAGTAAGGTTTCACAGTGAAGTGTGCCTTAACTTATATATTAGGACAAGGATGGAGGGCAGGTAGGTGAGTTGCTACATAAAAGCTCTTCTACATCTTGAAATAAATAGTTGATAGCTGTTGAATGAAGACCAAATTCCCTAGGGAAGTTCTAACTTGCAGGAAAACTATGGCCTCAGTCAGTGCTTCTACCTTATTTTGGTAACTCAGTGAAATACACAATACTCACAGCCAAGTCAGTCCACAGTCAACATGAAGAGAACACAGTATGGTAAACAATAAAGTGAAATTGCTCGTGAAACAAATAAACTGGATACAAAGGAGAAATTTTATCTACTTTGATGTCAGAAAACCCCATGTCTTGTGATAATGACTGTGTATTGGAAACATTTGAATCCCTTCTGGTATAATTAATCGTTGACCTGAGAAACATCTGTGGAGCAAACTAAACACAAAATTAAAAGATTCTTGACTGTGCATTACATCTGTTATATTAAGCAAAAAATATTGTCATGAAGAAAAATAATTTATTTTACTGGAAAATCAAAGGATATAGTGGGCAGTCATCTCTTTGGTCAGAAGTAAAGTTTACATGCATATTTATGGAAGATATACATATGCAGAAAAAATATGAATATGTCAGGTGGAGCAGAAGGGCCTAGGGTGGTTTAGGAGAATTAAAAGCACTCACCTAAAAATCAGTAAACAAATATATTGCTTTTCTTCAGACACTTCAAGTTCTGCTTAGAGTTTGTATAGTGAGCCTAATCTATCTGTTATTTATTAGCATTATTTTAAATATTAGAAAAGTGTTCAGAAAAGACATGAAGTCAATGTGAAAATTTAAAATTTACTTTGTGAATAAGGAATAATTCTTAGGAGCCAAAAGGCACTGGTTGTACTCATGAAATTGCACCTAACCTGTGAAGTATTATATTCAAAGGTTAAAATCCTAAGCAGAGAATGGAAGGAAAACGACCTTTAAAAAATGGAATGTGAATAAAACACTGAATATGGTGAATTTTAGAAAAATTAGAATAATGAATAAGAAAATGTCTCTAAATATCACATGCAGATTGAAGAGAATTCAGCAGTCAGGGATGAGAAACAGCATAATAATAACATTTATTCTGCTGGGATTGACAGATGACTCTCAGCTACAGGTTTTGCTTTTTACATTTCTACTTCTCACCTACTTGCTGAGTGTAACTGGGAACTTTACCATCATCACACTCCTCTTTGGATTCCCATCTGAAAACACCCATGTACTTTTTCTTACAAAATTTCTCCTTCTTAGAGGTCTCCACATATTCTTGTATTCCTAGATTTTTATATAACATAGCTACGGGTGACAAGGACATTACCTATAATTCTTGTGTCATCCAAGCATTTCTTACTGACCTCTTTGCAGGGTCAGAATTTTATCTTTTCGCTGCCATGTCCTATGACTGCTGTTTGGCCATCAGCAAACCCCTATGCTACGTGACTATCATGAGCAAAAGTGTCTGCAATTTTCTCATCATCTGCAGTTGGACAGCTGGTTTGTGTATAATAATCCCACCACTTAATCTGCTTTTAAAACTGGAATTTTGTGTGTCTAACATCATTGACTATTTTGTCTATGATGCATTTCCCCTAATGAAAATCGAATGCTCAGACACATGGCTCGTGGAAGAGACAGTGATAATCTGTGCTGTGCTGACCCTGTTTATGACTCTGACTTGTGTAGCTCTGCATATGCTTACATTATCAAGACAGTTTTTAGATTCCCCTCAGTCCAGCAAAGGAAGACGTTTTCGACCTGTTCTTCCCACATGATTGTAGTTTTGATCACCTATGGCACGTGCATTTCCATCTATATGAACCCTACAGCAAAGGAAGAAGTGACCACTAATAAAGTGGTTTCACTGCTCATTTCTTCTATTTCACCTACATCGAACCCTTTTATTTATACCCTGAGGAACAATCAAGTTAAGAAAGCCTTCAAGGACTCAATAAAAAAGATGGAAAAGCTCTCTACTAAGTAAAAAAAAATAGCATGCAAAGGAACATTTCAAAAGAAAAGGTTTATTTTTATCATTTATGGTCCTGAGCATTTTCACTCATTGTTTATAAACTTGTTCTGTTTAGGATCAATACTGCTGTTCCATTACTTTTCTCAACACTTCTGTAAAATAGTTTCCACTGAAGACTCCTCAAACCAAGAGTTGATAATGTTTTATATCTCAATTAGAAAACATTAAAATACAATTCTTAAAAAATAACATTTGGAATGAAATTAACTTCATAATATCATACTTTAACTTAGAATAAAAGCCATTATTTGATAAAATATAGGGTAACATCCCTTGAATCACTACTCATATATGCATCACAATGATATCCAAATATGAAATAGGAGTAATTTTATGTAAAAACTTCATAAAGGATGAATTAAGGCTAATATGAAAACACAGACAACAATCACCAAGAAAATGATAGCCCTTACAATAATGAGAAAATGAAGTATTAATAACTTCTAAATGAAAACACATAAAAATGCTACATAAAATTTAATTAAGATACTCTTGAACCTATAACTAAAAACATTGCAAAATGGTAAATAAGTAGACATAAGGATGCAACCTAAGTAGAGCAATGAAATATAAAATGACTTTTGGGTGCTCAGGAGAGTTTGTGCTAGAAGATTGGAGCACGGGTTTGCATTATGGATACCAGGGATTAAGGTACAAAGTCTTAGAATCTATATGGTATCAGCACATGGAATGACACTAAAGAATAAAGTGAGACCTAGCAAATCATTGCACACTCAATGAAAGTTTGAATTAGAAAATATGCACATTCCGTAGAGTACATTTTTTGGAAAAATATTGTCTACCATGTATTAGGTATGTTTGCTACCCTGTGCCTACAGTTAACACAAATTAAGCTAGTACAGTCCCAGTTCTCTAATAGTAATGTAAATAGTTATGTATAAAGAATTTAGAAACCCATACCAATATAATTCCTTGGACATTAAGTTATTCCCATTTAATTAATTACTGGTGTGAAAGCATTGAAATGCTTGGATTAAATCATTAAAGCTGATTTTTTGCAATTAATGACATGGATTCTGGGAATTTGCATTGTGTTTTAATGTTATTTAACAGACGGAGAATATAAAACAATTGTGAATATGCCATATAATACTGTTCATATTACATATAACATACAACATTCCTTAACATTCTAAGTAATAACTGTTACTTTAGACAGACTTGCATGAGGGAGAGACAGGAAAGAGTGAGTAGAAATTTGCTAAGAGAGAGAAACAAATTTTTAAAACTGTAATATTGCAAAAATTCATTTCAAATGCAAAACTCTGAAGAACTGCAGAACGAGGAACAAACTATTTGGCACATATTTGCACTTTATTACTAACTGTGCTGTAACAGTTGGATATTATTTATGAATTCCAAAATTTGATATTGCATTATGTTTGTAAACTATTCTGTTCTTCTGGGCATATTAGATTGTATTATATTCAGAGGTTTCACTTTTACTTGATTAAATTTTGATCAAGGCTTTGATTCGAACAAGTCAGCAGGACATTGAGTCCCCGCATCCTTGGTGAGCAGGGACTCAGAGTGAAAATGACACAGCAGAGAAGAGAGTTGGAGCTGTGATATAAATATGCAGACAAGCAGATAAGTGAGGAAAGAGATAAGGCTCCATTAGACATGGCAGAGTGCCCAGGAAGAAAATGAGCCTGATACTCTAAAGCTGACCTTGTAAAGAGAGCAGAGCAGCTGAGCCAGGAAAGAAACGAGCTCCTGGAGAGAGTGACAAGCCTTTTGCTAACCTATGGCTGAGAACTGAAGGAGCAGGGACCACAAGCCTTAGGAGGAGGAGGAAGGCCGAACTCTTGCAGAGACCAGCAGCCCTCTAGCTCCAACACATGGCAACAGACTTTGGTGAGGGAAGTAACTTCTGCTTTATGGCTTTGTGACTGTAAGATTCCACTCCAAATAAATATTCTTTATAAGAGCTAGCTATTTCTGGTACTTTGCATCAGCACTCCTTTGGTTGACTAATACACTAACCAAACTACAAGGAAAGACATTAAAATGTTGAAGAAGTTTAATATTTTGCTTTGAGGTTCAGTTGCAGTTAGCAGTCCCAGATATTATATGGATAATTCCCATCCAATGTGCAGATAAATAAAATAGAAATTGGAAATAAAAGCGGTAGAAGAGAAGAATTTCTAAAATCTTGTCATGTGATACAATATAATTCCATGATATTTGCAAAACACACACCAGTGGAAACTATATTTCTCATGTAAAGATACTGATTATAATCCAATTAAATAAAATTTGGATGCATATTAGAAGATTGACTGAGTTTGTTGAGCCATCATTTGCTAAAAACTGATGTTAACACCTCTCTCCTCCTAGCAAATATCTCTGAATGATCAATGGAGATTGAATAAAAGTCAGGATTCAAAAGATGAGCAACCACAGAATAACTTTTATCCTTCTGACAACCCACAACTGAAGACTCCCATTTTCATTTTTCTATTTCTCACTCATTTATTGAGAGTAACTGGGCACCTTACAATCATCTTCCTCAAATTCATGGATTCAAACGTTAAAACTGTCATGTACTTTTTCCTACAAAATTACTTCTTCTTAGAAATCTCACTCATATCTACTTGTATACCCAAATATTTGTACAACATATAAACAGGTGACAAAACAATCACATATGATGATGGTTTCATTTTTAAAAATTATTACACACATTTTTGTTGTTTCAGAATTTTTTCTTCAGGCCACCATGTGCTATGATCCCTTATGTAGCCATGTGCAAACCCAACTATTATGTGACCATCATGAACAACAGCGTCTGTGTAAAACTTGTCCTGTGTTCCCGGACAGCTGGCTTGTTGATTCTATTCCTACCACTTAGCATGGTCCTATATCTGGAATTCTGTGACTCTAACGTCATTGAGCAATTTGTTGTGACATACACCCTCTCCTAAAGATCTCATGCTCAGATACATGACTCATAGAGCAGATGGTCATAATCTTTGCTGTGTTGACATTTATCATGACACTTGTATGTGTACTTCTATACTATTCATCGTCAAGACCATTTGCTACCTGCTCTTTTCACATGACTGTGGTCTCCAGCCCCTATGGCAGCTGTTTCTTCATCTACGTCAAGCATCAGCAGAGGAGTCAGTGACTGTTAATAAGGGTGTGAGAGTGTTAACTACTTCCATTGCTCCTATGCTGAACCCCTTCTTTTACACCCTGAGGAACAAGTAAGTAAAACAAGTCTTTTATGACTGAGTCAAGAAAACTGTATTGTTCTCAAAGAGGTAACAGAATTCACTGATGTAGAAGTATGAAAATTTCATGAAAAATCTTTACCCTTTTCTTCCCTTCCCCCAATCAGGATTAAATTTCTCACTTAGAAAATATGATACATTTTTAGGAAACAAAAATGACTTCACATCTAACTAAACCTTTAAAAATGCAGTAACAAAAACCTAAACAAACAAAATAAACAGAATCAATGAGTTCATCTTCATAAATATTCTAGATTGAATAACTTGCTACTTTCCTATACCAATGCAGGTTTTGAGTTGCTTTTGTATTTTAGAAATCATTCCAGGTTATTTTAGATTTCATTTTAATGACCTAGGTAAAATGATGATTTAAAGACCATTGCTTTAATATGAAAGAAGAGTGTTAAAATTGAGATAATAATACTGTTAATAGTGTTCATTTTTACATTGTAATGACAATTATTTCAGGATTCTGCCATTTCAAAAATGCTGCAGACCTATTATGTTCATACAAGTTAATCAATTCATAAAGGGTTTTTATTGTATCGTTTAAGACACCGATAGAAAACTTGAAGTTAAAGACAGTTAAACAATGTTAGGAAGTAGTAAAGTCAGGATGCAATTCCATTTTTATCAGACTCCAAAGCCTGTGTTTGTTACAGCATCAGTTGCCACAATGACACACATTTTAACATCACGGTGTGCCTAAGGGACACCTTAGAAAAGTTTAACTATACTGAAACAGTTCAATTCAAGAAAACAAATATTTATATGGTTTTAATATAAATAATTATCAAATAGTAGCATCCATTTTAATATAAGTCTTCATGGGAATAGAGAAGGATGGAAATACTTATTTTATTAGAATATTTCATACCATAATTACAAAAGTAAATTTATACTTTAACATAGAGCAAAAAGAGGTAGACAACGTTGTTCAAAAAAGTGTGGTCAAAAGCAAATGTAGTTTCTCTTGAGAAGGTAGCTTTAAGTGGAATGATGTATGAAATGGTATACAGAATAGAGCACATATTAATCATAATTATGCACCTTTTCAGGGAGGCCAAGAAAAGAAGACAATGGATTACTAAAAAAGCCACTGTCTGTCATCAATGAATTTCAAATGATGCAAGGATACATAGAATTTATTGGACTCCCTCTAGGCACTGAGGTTCCTATGATCAAGTTATATATATATATGCTCTGCCCTAGTGGATCATCAAGGCTGATCCTGGAAATCGTTTCCTTTCAACAATGTCACCTAGATTTTGAGACCATTGGCTCATACTGGCTTGTAATTTCCACACAACAAGAGTTTAATTGTAAATGTTTTTTTCAATACCACTCTTGCCCATATTACCAGATGACAAAAACACTTTTTAAAATATTTCTTGACTATAAACTTTGTAATGGCTATCCATACCGTCATTATCCTACCACTTCACGTAGCAGGATTAATTATATAGAAAATTAAAAATTAAGCTAAAGAATTTACACTGAGCAGTCTGACTGAAGTAGGCCCTGATATAGCTGATAGCTTTCTGAATTAATGGTGAAAAAAAGAGGCTAAATCATTTAACACACTATGAAGAAAGGAAATTCAGCCATCCCTGGAGGAGACCATAAAAGCAGTGTGCTAAGGTTAACCTTGGTGTGAGGTCTCTGATGTGTTCTGTCCAGTCCCTCTCATTGCCAAACCAATAAATCTGGGTGTGAACACCCAGAGCAAATCCTGTCTAAAATTCTCCAAACTCATGTTTTATGAAACAACTACCATAATATGCATATTTATATGTTCAAGAAAAAAACATGATTTTTTCCCATAAATGTGAGGAATATATGGTCTATTGGGATCCACTGAATTTCTACATTGAGAAATAAATTGTGATCATAGAAAATTAGTAGAGAATAAGACCTGCCTTAGGATATGCTCTATCCACCTGAGCTTAAGGAGTTCTTTCTGGAAGAACTCTTCTTGTATGCAGTAGGTTCAATAATGTCAGCCTAAAATTAACTTAATCTCTTGTATCTGTGAATATGTGTCTTTACATTGTAAAAGGGAATTGGCAGATGTGAAATTATGAATGGTAAAATGAAGATTTTTTTTCCTGGATTATCCAGGTGCATCCAATGTAATAAAAAAGTTTTATATAAAGCATTGCAGAAGTTGAGGAAGGACAAATAATGGAAGCTACCTGTGAAATTATTCCCTAAACATATCTTTCAATACAAATGACACAAACCACAGATAGCAGTTCACACCCCACATATTTTCGTTGCACAGGAGTTATTCTGATGAATAAAGAAAAAGGTTGAGGAGCTGTGCTTTAGGTTCCAGCACTCATTCTGTTACTGCTGTTCTTCATAAATATTTGAATTCTTAAAATATTTGTATATGGCATGAGATTTCTGATTCAAATCATTGTCATTTCATTACTTCATTTCTAATCTTACATATTAATAAAGGAAAGAGGAAATAGAATTTTTTAATATTAATAAATATAGATAATGGTATTGGAAAGTTCAAAAGCCTTGATGGCCCATCTCTTATGAGACAAGGAATAAGGGAATTTTTTTAATCTGAGAAAAGATTTCTGCATAACTCTATAACTAAAACTGCTTAGGATAAAAAAGTGAATGTGAAGCCTGATTTAAAAGAAAAAAAAAGAAGGATGTCCTTGCTAGTGTACAAAGTCAGGGAAAAGAAATTAAATGTATATACATTGCTAAGAAATAATTAAAATCATAATTATTTACTGGTAGCATAATAGATATTTGCAAAACAATGTATTTCACCATGTTTTGAAGCTAAAAATGAAAGATATGCATAAGAATGGTCATGTCAAATTATACAAAAGTACTTGAAAAACTAAACAACAAATGCCAGTAAAAATTCTCAGCACAGAAGGAGAAAGAAAAGGATATTTCCTCATTTTGATAAAAGGCATGGTTATAGGTTGATTTGTTTCCCCAAATATTTACATATATCTATTCATATGCTAGCTCCCTACCATAATCTAGCCCTATTTAAAAATTGATCTTTGAAGTTAATTTTAGTTAAGATGAGGCCAAACTGAACTGGGGTGGGCCCTAATCCAATATGATTTATGTCTTTAAAAGAAGAGAAAATTGGACACAACAGAGAGACAGAGAGAAGATGGACCTGCTGCAGAGGCAGAAAATGCCATGAATTGCCAGCAAATCATTGTCAGAACCTAGCAGACTTCATAGGAAACCTGGAAATGGCTACAAATATATTTCAAGATTACTAGTTTCAGAACTGTGAGACAATAAATTTCCATTATTTTAAGCTACCCAGACGCTGGTACTTCTTATGGAAGCCCTAGGAAACTAAGACAGACATCTACAAAAATCTGCAACAAACATCATGTTTAAAAGTAAATATAGTCTTACCACTAAGATCAGGAATAATGCAAGGACATCAGCACATGCCACTTCTGTTCAACATTCTGCTGGTGGATATGGTCCAGCAGTTAAGCCAAAAATAGAGGAAAAGCTTAGATGTAGTAGATGGATGAAAATAGTTGTCTTTATTTGCCTCAACTAGATCATCTTTGTTAAATATATATATCTTATTTTTAAAAAGTCAGAATTAACAAGAGAGTTAAGTGTTTTGGGAAAATTATCCACATACAAAATTCAAATTTATTAGTATATTAACAGAAAACCAACAGTAATTGAAAATTCAAACTGCAAATAAAAATATGAAATATTTGCACCTAAATCTGACAAAATATGTGAAATACCTATGCACTGAAAACTACAAATTTTGCTTTAAGAAGTTTAAAAAGAAATATTGAAATGGAGGTATATTCCACTTTTGTGGATTGAAAGACTAAATATTGTTGAGTTCAATTCCAAGCAAATCAATCTCTAGATTTAGGGCAATCCCAATCAAAATCCAAGCACAATTTATATAAAAATTGACGAGATGCTTATAACTTAAATGGAGATGCAAATAGACCTAGAATTACCAAGTCAACTCTGAAGAACAAAGTTGTTAGATCTATAGTATCTGATTTATCATGTGCTATAGAGCTACAGTCATTAGGAGAGTGTAATAATAATAGAAAATAATTGGCTATCCATACTAAAAAAAAATGAACATCTATCCCTACCTTGCACTATTTGCCAAAATTAATACAAAATGAATATTGATATTGGGTTAGGCAAAAATGTCTTAACTAAAACACGGAAAATATGATATATATATATATATAAAAAAAAAAAACTGATGAGAGGAGGGGCAAGATGGTGGCTGAGTAAGGAGCTCCAAGAGTCATTTCTTCCTACAGGGCAGTTAGTAAACACCCTGAGCTATATAAAACACCTGCTTCCGGAGCACAGCAGACCAGAAGGGCATCGTGAAACATCCTTGAAAGAATAGAAAGAGGACCCTGCTCATCTGCAATGAAGTTGCTTGAATAGAGCACTCCATACCAAGAAGGCACAAACCTTTCTCCACTGGAGGCAGCAGCCTCTTCGGGAGCTGTTCAGGGGCTGGAGTTGGAAGCTACATTTCCCAAAACGGGGGAGGAAGAGATGGTTGGCCACTGACTTCAGCTACTTTTTAGTAAGTTCAGGTGGCTAAAGTACAATTCTAAGAGCAACAAAAGTTTGAAACTGTCTAAGTCAGAAAGAGGCCAGCAACTGTCATTTTAACTGCTCACCCTCCAGGAGGGGAGGCAGGGCTGATTGATAATCATAGTGACACTTTGGACCAGCTGCTTTCCACTCAGGTCACACTGCAGTCCTAGCCTAAGCTCCAGCCCTGCCTCCAAGGAGGAAGCTGGCAGAAATTGCACCAACCTCCCCGGCTAACTGCAGGCGATTTTGCCTAACACAAACTGCATAGTGGGCACCTGGGGTTCCATCCCTGTACCCTAATAAGATAGAAAAGAAGCTGTATTTCCTTGGCCTCTCGCCTTCACTTCCATCTCCTTGAATCCGCCACCATAGGAGATGAGGGGGCTTCACTTTCTTCAGTCTCTTTGAGCAACTGCAGGGGCTTTCACCTGGCACAAACTGGATTTTAGGCCAACTGTACCTCTGTCCCTTCTCCCCAATAGGGTAGATGTAAACCTATGTTTCCTCAGCCTCTCTGGGCAACTGCAGGTGCCTTCAGACTGAATGAACGGGTTTGTTGAGCACCTTTCATTCCATCTCCATCCCTCACTTCCCCCTCCTCATAAAGTAGGAGGGTTCTGATGTTTCCTCAGTCTCTCAGGGCAATTGTACTTACTTTTAGCATGAACAATCTCGACTGTTGGGTGCTTGTGACTCCACCTACAACCCCCATAGGACAAGATGGGTGATGCATCTCAGGACAACTGAAGGCAAATTCAACACACACATATTAGATTTTTGGGTACTCTGGAGGTTCCATCCCCTCCCTTATCTGGGGAAGACGGGCACTGCTGCTTTGCCCATCTACCTTGGCAACTGCATCATTTTAGACCCACATGGCTTATATTGTTGTCCAAATCTTCAGCTCCATGCCTGTTCCAGCCAAGTGAGGAAGGGACATGAAGCTTCATCAGTCTATTTGGGAAGCTACATACATTCTCAGCTTGCATGACTTGGATTTTTACACATAGCACTGGCTCTGGTCATACTCCTGGCAGAGAAGAAATGTGTGAGAAGCTTCATTGGTTCCCAGAGCAATGAGCGCAGCTATAGTTTCCACAGCTTACAGTACCAACTACATCCTTGGTTCTTACTATACAACCTACAAGGGAGGAAGGGCAAGAAAGGCCTAAACTAAAGAGAGAATATGCACCCAGAATAAATACATTTAGTAAGCCAGATGCCAAGACACCAACAAGAAAATTACAATACATACCAAGAAACAGGAAGATATGGCCCAGTCAAAGGAAAACGATTATCCTCTAGATAACATAAAGGATTTGAGACAACTAGTCATAATTGTTCAAACAAATCTCTTTAATAAATTAAATGAGATGGCTGAAGAGCTTAAGAGTATTAAGAAGACACTGGGTAAGCATAAAGAAGAGTTTGAAAGCATACATAGAAAAATGGCAGATCTTATGGGAATGAAAGGTGCAATGAATGAAATTAAAAATACAAAGGACAAATTTTAGAAGGTAGATGTAAGGATCAGTGAACTTGAAAACATGGCTTAGGGAAGTGAACATATAGAAGAATAAATGAAGAAAAGAATGGATAAAATTGAACAGTTTCTTAGGGAAGTAAATGATGGCAAGAGACATGCAAACATACATGGTATTGATGTTCCAGAAGCAGAAGTGAATGGAAAGATGCAGGAGGAATATTTGCAGACATAATGGTAGAAAATTCCCTAACCGTAATGAAGGACATAGATATCCATGTCAAAGGAGCACAATATTCCCCCATCTGAATAAATCTGAAAATACAAATATCAAGGCATATACTAATTAGGAAGACAAATGCCAGAAACAAAGATAGAATTCTGAGAGCAGTAAGAGAAAAGTTATGATAACATATAAGGGATACCCAATTAGATTAAGTGCAATTGCTCATCAAAATCCATGCAAACAAGAAGGCAATGGTAAGATACATTTTAAATACTGCAAGAGAATAACTGCCAGTCAAGAATCTTATATCTAGCAAGATATAAGGTTCTCATATCTTTTATATCCACTTTCAGAAATGAGGTTGTGTTTAGGTATTCACAGATTAACAGAAACGGAGAGAGTTGGTAACCAAGAGATTGACTTTGCAGGAAATAACAAAGGAAGTGCCACAGCCTGAAAAGAAATGACAGGAGAGAGAGGCTTGCAAGAAAGTCTAGAAATGAAGTTTATATCAGTAAAAGTAACCAAAGTGTAAAAAGAGTGATGAAAAAAATGTGACAAAAAAACCTAAAGGTCAAAATGTGTGAAATAAGAACTGCCTTTTGATTAAACATAGTGAACGCTCAAGGATTAAACTCCCCAATCAAAAGACACAGACTGGCAGAATGGATAAGGAAATAGTAGCTATCTGTATGCTGTTTACAAGGGACTCAACTTAGACCCAAGGATACCAATAGATTGAAAGTGAAAGGGTCTGTGTATGCTTCTGGGAAGATGGCATTGAGGTAGATAGCCAAGACAGTGAATAAAGGGCAAAAACCTACCAAAGGGAGCTACTTGGGGATCTATAGAACAATGCATCATCCAGAAGAAAGCAATACACATAATGAAGCCAAAATAAAACTGTGAGTTACTTGCCACTCTGGCTGGAAATGTCATGTATGCAGCATCCTCAAGGTGAAAAGCCCTGGTTAAACCCCTGGTTCACTGTGGCCAACTAAGTGGGAGAGGCAATTCCCTTGGAGGAAGAAGGGTCTGGCAGAGGGTGGAGAGTGCTTTCCTTTTCAGTGTGTTTGGCCAGCTGAGCCCCTCTGAATCTCGAAAAGACCCCAACCAGCACTGAGATGGCCTCAAGTTTTCAGGTTATCAGGCACACACCAGTACCTTATGACAAGAAAGATATAGACAGATTTTATTCTTGTTTTAGGGTCCTTGGATCTTCTATATTCTATATTCTATAGGTTCCTTTTTTCCCTATATTTTATTTCCTAAAACTGGGTACATCATCTGTGGAGGGCAGACTTCATGGTAAATGATTGATAAGTACCAGCAGCCTGAGGAGCTCCTTAGCTGCCTAAGTTCAGAGGCGCTTTTCCTGAGGTTTTTTTTTTTGTGTGTGTGTGTGTGTGTGTGTGATTTTGTGGTTGTTGTTTTGTTTCTTGTCTTTCCCCTTTGTTTCCTTTTTCTCTTTTATGTATTTTTTTCAACCTACTTAGTTTCTTCTTTCCTTCATTTTTCTATCTTCTTTCTTCAGTTGCTTTTCTTTCATTCCACCTCTTATTGTTTGGACTTAATTTTTAAATTTATTTACCTCTCCTTCGGTCTCTCTCTTTTCCCCCCCTCTTCTTATCTTTCTGACTATTTAATTCATTATAATTTTTCTCCATCTTGTTTCTTGTTTCATTTTTTCTATTCCATATTTTTTATTCTTATTCCTTTGTAATTTTTGTGACTATTTACTCCTATCACTTATTTATTTTCCTTTCTCTTCCATGTTTCCTCTTCTACCTTTTAAATTATTATTACTATTACTGTTTTTCTCTTCTTATATTTTTCTTTTTCTCTGGTTCTAATATTTTTTTCAAGTCAACACAGGCAACTTAAAGGATAGAATAAAAGGAACCAAGTATTCAAAAAGAACCTTACCTGACACACACAAAAAACATCAAAATAAAACCCTACAATAGAAAGAGATGCTAACCAACCTAATGATGCGTAAAAATTAACAGATAACTAGACACCAATAAAAAATTATAAGCCATACTAAGAAAGAAGAATATATGACCCATTCTAATGGAAACACACACAAAAAACACAAAGAGATAGAGATTGTTAAACAACTATTCAGGGATACCCAAACAAATATCATGACTCACCTTAATGAAGTGAAGGAAGAAATAAAGAATATTAAGAAGACACTGGGGGAACATACTGAAGAAATTGTAAGTATACACAAAAAATTAACGTATCTGATGGTGATGGATGGCAAATGCAATAAATAAAAAATACTCTGGAAGCAAATAACGAAAGATTTAAACAGGCAGAGGAAAGAATCAGTGATGTCAAAGACAGTACATATGAAATCAGACAGATAATAAAGCAGATAGACAAAAAGATAGAAAAAAATTGGGCAGGAACTTAGGGATTTGAATGGCAACAGGAAATGCACAAGCATATGCATTATAAGCATCCCAGAGGTAGAAGAGAAGGAAAAGGGGGCAGAAGGAGTGTTGGAGGATATAATGGCTGAAATTATCCCAACTCTTCTGAAGGACATGGATGTACAAGTCCAGGAAGTGAGGCACACCCCAAACAGTATAAATCCCAACAGGCATACCCCAGGACTTATACTTATCAAATTGTCCAGTGCTTAAAAAAAAGAAAGAAGACTGAAAACAGAAAGAGAAAAGAGATCCATCACATACAAGGGATGATCAATCAGATTAAGTGCTGATTTCTTATCTGAAACCAAGGAAGAGAGCAGGCAATGCTATGACATAGTTAAGGTGCTAAAAGAAAAAAAAAACTTAAAGCCAAGAATTCTATTCCCAGCAATGCTGGCATTCAAAAATGAGGGAGAGTTCAAAATATTCACAGATAAACAGAAATTAAGAGAGTTTCTCAACAAGAAAATTGCCCTTCAATAAATATTAAGGGAACAACCAGCAAAATGGTGGCAGAGAAAGGAATTCCTAGAGAAAGCTTCTGCTACAGGGCAATTAGTAATCACCCAGAGCTATCTAAAGCACCTGTTTGGGTTCTCCAGGGAACCAGAAAATCATCCTGTAACTTCCTTGAAAGAATGGAAGGAGAATACTGCCCACTTGCAGAGAATATTAATAAGTAGAGCACTCCATGCCCCAGAGGCCAGTGCCCATCCTCCACTGGCAGCACAAGCCACCTTGGGAGCTATTCTGCAGCTGGAATTGGAAGCTCCACTTGCCAAAAATGGGGGAGGAAGAGACAGTTGGACACCAATGTCAGCTACTGATTAGCAAATTGGGCAAGCTAAAGTATAATCCTAAGAACAGCTAAAGTTTGAACCTATCCAAGTCAAAAAGAGACTGGTAGCTGCCATTTTAACTCTGTCCCTGGCACAAGGGGAAGTGGGGCAGACTGAAAATCACAGTGCTGGTAAGGGCTGGCCTCTTTCCATCCAGATCAAATTGCAGCTCTAGCATAAGCCCCAGGCCCACCTCTGGCAGGGAGGAAGCTGGGGGGACCTGCACCAGCCTCTCTTAGAAAATACAGGCTATACTGTGGAGGCTGGTGATCATCCTATTCTGGTGGTGCAAGCTGCCTCAGGACCTATTTTGTGGCTGGAGTTGGAAGCTCCATTTTCCAAAAACAAGACAGGAAGAGATGGTTGGCCATTAATTTCAGCTACTGATTAGTAAATTCAGTTGCCTAAAGTATAACCCTAAGAACAGCTAAAGTTTGAGCCTGTACACATCCAAAAGAAGCTGGTAGCTACAATTTTGACTACATTTCCAGCATTAGGGGAATCTGGGCTGACTGAAAATCACAGTGATGATAGAAACTCTTTCCTTTCCCCTAGATTGGCCAGCAACATTTTTCTAAGCTTCAGTCCCACCGCTAGCGGGGAAGAAGCTGTCGGGCCCTGCACCAACCTCTCCAAGTAACTGCAGTACATTTACCTGGCACAAACTGAATAGTCTGAAGCCTACCATGGCAACTGTGATCATTTTGGAGTGGCACAAGATAGATTGCCGCTCACACCTGCAGCCCCATCCCTGCCCGAAGCAGGGGAGAAAGGGGCATGAAGCTTCATTAGTCTCTCTGGGAAACTACAGTATAGGCCTGCACAACATGGATTATTATACACAGTTGTAGCTCTCTCCCAACCCCTGGCTAAGAAGAAAGTTGGGAGAAGCTCTATCAGCCTCTGGGGCAATGAGGGCAGCTTGAGATTCCACAGGTTACAGGACTTGCTACATCCTTAGCTCCTACTACACAAACAACAAAGTAGAAAAGGCAAGAAAGTCCTACACTAAAGAGAGAAACTGCACCTAAAATACTCTAGTAAGGCAGATGCCAAAACACCAACAAAAAAATTAAAATCCACACCAGGAAGCAGGAATACATGACCCAGTAGGAGGAACAAGACAAGCCTCCAGATAACAAGGGAGTTGAGACTATTAATCATGTATGTTCAGGCAAATCTCCTGAATAAATTCAATGAGATAGCTGAAAAGATTAAGAATATTAAGAAGAAATTGGATGAGTACAAAGAGGAATTTAAAAGCATACATAGAAAAATAGCAGATCTTATGGGAATGAAAGGTGCAATAAATGTAATTAAAAATACACTGGAATCATATAACAGCAGGTTTGAGGAGGTGGCAAAAAAAGATTGGTGAGCTTGAAGAAATGGCCTCTGAGAACAAACAGACAAAAGAATATATGAAGAAAATAAAGGGAAAAATTTAACAGGGTGTTATGGTACTAAACAACAAAAAGAGACATGCTAGCATACTTGTCATGGGTGTCCCAGAAGTAGAAGAGAAGGGAAAAGGGGCAGAAGGAATATTTGAAGAAATAATGGTAGAAAATTTCCCAACCCTATTGAAGGACATAGATATACATGTCCAAGGAACACAATGTACTCCCATGTCAATAAAGCTGAGTAGACCAACTCTGAGACACATACTAATCAGAATGTCAAATGCCAAAGAAAGAGAGAATTTTGAGCGCACCAAGAGATAAGTAATGCATAATATATAAAGGACACCCAATAAGATTAATTGCCCATTTCTCATCAGCATCCATGGAGGCAAGAAGACAGTGGCATGATATATTTAAAATACTGCAATAGAGAACCTTCCAGCCAAGAATCTTATATCCAGCAAGATTGTCTTTCAAAATGGAGGGCAAGTTTAGAATATTCACAGATAAACAGAAACTGAGATAGTTTGTAGCCAAGAGACCAACTTTGAAGGAACTGTTAAAGGCTGAGCTACAGTGTGAAAAGAAAATACAGGAGACAGAGTCCTGGAAGAGAGTCTAGAAATGAAGATTATATCAATAGAAGTAAGTAAATGTGTCAAAAGAATGGTGAAAATAAAATATGACAAATGAAAGCCAAATATTCAAGAGTAAACTTAAACAATGATATAAAGCATTTGTATTTGGAAAACTACAACTCATAGTTAAAAGGAATTTAAAAAGACCTAAATTTTGGAAGAACATTCCATGCTCATGGATTGGAAGCCTAAACTCAGTTCTACTCATATTGATATATAGATTCAATGCAATCCCCCAAAAAATTCCACCAGCATTTTTTAAATAAATGGAAAACACAATTATCAAACTTATTTGGAAGCATAAGAGATCCTGAATAGGCAGAAACATCTTTAAAAGGAAAAGCAAAGTTGGAGGCCTCTCATTTCCAGGCTTTAAATCATATTACATAGCTATAGTGGTAAAAACAACATGGCACTGGCATAAAGACAGACACATAAACCAATGGAACTGAATTGATGGTTCAGAAACAGACCCTCACATCTATGGTCAAGTGATTTTTGACTAGCCTGTCAAATCCATTCAACAAATGGTACTGAGAGAACTAGATATCCATAGCCAAAAGAAGAAAAGAAAAAGGACCCCTATCTCACACCTTATACAAAAATTAATTCAAAATGATAAAAAAAAAAAAAAAACTAAATATAAAAGCAAAAACTATAAAACTTCCAGAAGAAAATGTAGGAAAATATCTTCAAGATCTGGTGGTAGGTGGTGGATTCTTAAAGAAGATAAGAGGAAGACTGAGATGGAATACTGATGTTTATTGTATGCAGAAGTTTTAATTAACTTTATTGTAAAAGTGTGGAAATGTACAGAGTTGATGGTAACACATGATAGTGAGTAACAGCTCATTTATAAATGGGAATGTGGCTGAAAATGGTAGTCTAGGGGTGTAAATACCAACTGACAGAAAGCTAGAGAATAATTTGGGGACTGAATAGCACAGTAAACCCAGAGGTGGATGAGAATTGTGGCTGATGATAGAGATGCAAGGTTGTCCTTTGTGAGCTAGAGTAGATATACACCACTATTGCAGAATGGTGGAACTGTGGAGAAGCATGGGAAAAATATAACTGGAGTGACTTATGGTCCGTGGTTAACAGCAATAATGTAATATTCATGAATCTATTCCAAAGATGTACTGTGCTGATAATCTAGAATTATGGAAAAAGTGTGGCAAGTGTACGCTGTGGACCTTGTAATAATCTGCGGATATTTAGTCATAAACTGTAACATATGTTACACTATGGTGTGGTGTGTTGATAGAGGGGTGTTATATGGGAATTATGCACATGTGCATGATTTTTTCATAAGTTTACAACTTCTGTCATAAAAATATATTTAAAAAATAATAATATTTTAGTTTGGAGAGAAAATACACCAAATGTAAGATAAGGACTATAGTTACTAGTAAGATTTTGACAATATTCTTTCATAATTCATAACAAATATGTCACAATCCAAGGTTTTGGTGGTGGGTTGATATATGGGACACCTGTATGATGTTATGAATGTTTGCATTGTAAGTTCACAACTTTTACTATACACTTATTGTTTATGTATGTTCATGTAAAAATGATATAAAAATAATCATAACAATAGGGTGGGTTGGGGGAAGAATACTTTTGTTAGTAGTAATATTTTGAGGATGATGTTTAATCATTAGTTAAAAATGTTTCACAACAATGCAGGGTATTGATGGTAGGGTGAGGTATGAGAGTCCTGTATGATGGTATCTATGTTTGTTTTGTAAGTTCACAATCATTATTATACTTATTGTTTATGTATATTTATGTATGAGAGATACACTTCAATAAATTAAAAAAAATAAAAAATACACATATATACATTCATACAATAATAAAATTGCTAAGTGTGTTCTTCTTGTGGAAAAAAAAAAAAAAAAAAAAAACCTGACAATACTTATGTCACATATATTCTCAGTCTTTCTTAATCCCTTGGTGCCCCCCCTCCCCCAACCTTATCTGAATATCTTGCATAATTTGCTGGTTTACTTAGTGCAAAAAGACCTTTTTATGCATTTGTTGGAGGTGCTCTGTGAAATGTGTTGGACTGGAGGGTTGAGGGGAACCCTGAGAACTGTAAGAAGCCACAAGTCACTTGGTGACTCACATGATTTGGATTTGGTGCTGTTCTCTAAGTGACCATGACATTTGCATATCACTGAGTATCCAGTAGAATTGTGTAACTTTTAACTTCCTTATACATACCTATGTTTAAGAAAAGTAGTCTGGATTCCCCTATTTCTACTTCTATTCTGAGAAAGACCTTCATCTGCCTTCCCTTTTCTATGCTCTTTAATCTTACTGCCTTCCATGTGTCAGAAACTATAAAAGAGTAGCTATTTAAAAAATTTTTTCTCATTCCAATTAGTCAACTCCAAATTATAGTTTCTTTATTTCTCTGCTGAATTCTTCCCATTCCCTACCTCTTTTATAGTTTTCTCTCTGATTCTTTGTCTGAAGTGTAACTTTCCTGGATCTATCTTGACCACAGTATTGAGACCAAAGGAATAGCCTAGGGGTTCTCAATCTCAGCACTATTGGCATCTTGACCACACATTTCTTTGTTGTGGGGCTGTGTAGGATGTTTAGTAGCATCCCTAGCCTCTACCTACTAGATGCCTACCTACTAGGAACTAGAGTTCTTTCCCAACTAATCATTCTGCTTCTTGCAATTTTCATTGTTCTTTTCACCTTTTAGGGTCAGCCCATTTCATATAGCACACTTTTATTAAATATTTTAAAAAACTGAATGAGAAACTGATGTACATGCTCTGGGTGGCTTACCAAGAGCAGTAGAATAATAACTTAAGAGATAGTATAATATACTGGTTGAGAGCTTTGAAGCAAATGTGTCTGGGTTTGGATCTACCACTTATTGTCTGTATGTAACCCAATGCTGACAGACACTTGGATGTTTGACAAAGTAGTTTTGTAATGAGCAAATAAAACTTCAATCTTAAAAAAAAAAAAAAGAAATACTAAAGGGAGCTCTGCAGGTTGAAAGGAAAACACAGAAAAGAATGGGTTGGAAGAGAGGATAGGGATATGGGTTATTGGTAAAAATTACTAAAAAGATAAAAAGAGGAATAAAACAACACATGACTTATATAAACATAAAGGAACTATGGCTAATGTAAGTAATGCCTTGACAGTAATAACATTGAATGTTAATGGATTAAACTCTCCAATCATAAGACACAGATGGGCAGAATGGAAAAGAAAATATGACCCATCTATTTTCTGTCTATAAGAAACCCACCTTAGACAAAGGAAGACAAGGAGGATGAAAGTGAATGGTTGGAAAACATTTTTACATGCAATGAATAAAGAAGTACTTGCTCAAGCACTTAGGCAAGAAAAAGATATAAAAGTCATCCAAACTGGAAAGGATTATATAAAAAAATCACTATTTGCAGATGACATGATCTTATACAAAGAAAACCCTGAGAAATCTACAGCAATGCTTCTAGAGCTGATAAAAAGAATTCAGGAAAGTGGCAGAATATAAGATAAACACACAAAATGCAGAAGCATTTTTGTACAGCAATAATGAGCAATCTGAGGAGGAAATTAAGAAAAAATATAATTTACAATAGCAACTTAAACAATCAAATTAGGAATAAATTTAACTAAATATATAAGGAATTGTGCACAGAAAGCTAGTCAATATTATTAAAGGAAATCAAGGACCTAAATAAATGGAAGAATATTCTCTATTCATGGACAGGAGGACTAAACATCATTAAGATCTCTGTCCTACCCAAACTCATTTACAAATTTAATGAAATCCCAATAAAAATGACAACAGCATTTTTTTACTGAGTTAGAAAGGCTTAGTATGATATTTATGTGAAAGGAAAAGAGGCCGTGAATAGGCAAAGACATACTGAAAAAGAAAAATGAAATTGGAGGAATAACACTACCTGACTTTAAAACATACGAAAAAGCTACAGTGGTCAAAACTGCATGGCATTGGTAAGAGAATATACATACCGAACAATGGAACAGAACTGAGAGTTCTGATATAGATCCTTGCATATATGGTCAACTGAAATTTGACAAGACAACTAATTTCATTCAACTGGGAAAGAATAGACTCTTCAACAAATGGTGCTTGGAGAATTGGATATCCATATCAAAAAGAATGAGAAAGTATCACCTTCTAACACCTATACAAAAATTAACTTAAGATGGATCAAAGATCTAAATATAAGAACCAAGACCATAAAGCTCCTAGAAGATAATGTAAGAAAGCATCTACAGGATCTTGTAGTAGGAAATGGTTTCATAAACATTACACCCAAAACATGGAAAAATATATATATAAATGGGACCTCCTCAAAATTAAAAACTTTTTGCTTCAAAGGAGTTTTTCAAGAAGTGAAAGGAAACCTAGTCAATGGGAGAAATGTTTTATAACCATTTATCTGAAAGGGGCTTACTATCCACATATATAAAGAAATCCTACACCTCGAAAATAAAAAGATAAAAAACCCATTTTAAAAATGGGCAAGTGATTTGAATAGACACTTCTCCAAAGAAGAAATATAAAGAGCTTAAAAGCACATGAAAAGATGCTCAACATTGCTAGCTATTAGGGAAATGCAAATCAAAACTACAATTAAATAATATCTTAAAACCATTAGACTGGTGGCTATTAAAAACAACAACAACAACAACAGAGGCCTACAAGTGTTGGATAGGATGTGGAGGAAAGAGAACACTTATCCACTGTTTTTGGGAATGTAGAATGGTGCAACCATTGTGGGGTACAGTTTGGCAGTTCCTCAGGAAGATAACTATAGAACTGCCATATGACCCAGCAAACCCACTGCTGGGTATATACCCAGAAGAATTGAAAGCAAGGAAATGAACAGATATATGCACAACAATGTTTGTAGCAGCATTATTCAATATTGCCAAATGTTGGAAGTAATCCAAATGTCCATTAACAGATGAATGGATAAGCAAATTGTGGTATATGTATACAATGGAATATTAATCAACTGTAAGAAGGAATGCAGTATTAACATACAGGATAACATGGATGAATCCTGAAGACCTTATGTTGAGTGAAGAAATCCAGAACCCAAAGACAAATATTATATGACCTCACTGATATGAATTAAGCAAATTGAGCAGACTCACAGAGCTAGAGTGTTGAAGATTGGTTTTCAAGAGATAGAAAGGGAGTAGAGAGTGGTGAGCCAATGCCCATATGGGCAATATCTATGAGAAAGTGGAAGGGTGTAGTTGTGCAGTGAATGAGCATGATGGTAGTGCAGTGATGAGATTGATTTCAGCCGTGCTGGTCTGTGAGGGGGAGTAGGTTGGTAGTGGTTGGGTTGGACTATCAAAGAAATTGGGTGTAGGGTTGAGGGAATGGGTAGGGACCTCTAGGGATTTGCAGGTCTGTGGTTAAAATTACAATGTTGGGAATGTTCTTTTGGCAAATATGGCAGGGTATGGTTCCTGGTGTAGGGTGTTGGATGTGGGGGCGGTACATGGGACAGGGTGCACCTAGGGTAGGCTTCTCTTTAATATGTAAGTGTTTATTTTGTCATAGTTGCTATATCTGTGGGTGGAGACCCACAAAATAAACAAGAAAATATCAAATTTCCATCCTGGGGATTCCTGCTATGTTCTCACTTAAAGTTTCAAAAATTGAAACTTTGTGGTTACCATAGGTTCTGAGGGGAGGTGGGTGAAAGAATAGAATAGATGTAACGTAGTGCGTTTTTAGGGCATTACAATTGTTCAGCATGATCTTACAGTACAATGCCACTTCAAATATCATCAAAACCTATAAAAATATATGGTCCAAAATGTAAACCATAATATAAACCATTGACCATGGTTAGTAGCAATGCTCCAATATTTGTACATCTATTGTAATAAGTGTAACATCCACATGTAAAATGTTATTAATAAGAGAGATGGGAAAAGGAGAAGGGTCTTGGGAATATGTGAATCACCTATGTTCTCTGCTTGACATTTTTTGTATCCAAAAACTTCTTTGAAGATAAAATAAATTAAAAAAAATAAGACACCGGGGAATATATGGCAGAAAATGTCACTGTACATACAAGACACCAGAAATTACAGTGATGAAAGATACAATGTCTAAAATCTTTTTTATAATTTTAATTTTTAAATTTTTTTGTATTTTCTTGGTGATTCTTAAATTTTTATTTCATTTCCTTATTAATTATTTTGTTGGCTTCATATTTGGGGAGGTTTTGGATCACAGAAGGGTCACAACAGTGACAGGGGATGAACTTTGGTATAGGGCGTCAGTGATGGCAGGATCCATGGGAATGGGTTTACCTGGCACATGAATCTAAGGCACATGAATTTGTTCAAGTGTTATTGGATATTATCTCAGTAGGTGGAGATCCACACAATAACCAAAAGAATATTGAGTTCCCATCCTGGGGAGTTGTGCTATATTCTCTAAGAGGACAGCAAGAATCACCTGAGTACAAGATCAGTTAAGGAAAGCAGACCATTATGCCAGGCCTTTCATATTGATGATTATACTTATGAACCTTTTCTTTTGAAATTGAAACAGCCTTGTATTATATACTGACTAAGAGTTACCTCAAGAAAGCCTCCTTCTTGCTCAAATATGTTTCTCTTTAAGCCAAAATAAGCATATAAACACATTCCCTTCTCCTTGGTGTGGGACATGACTCTCAGAGATGAGCCTCCTTGGCACAAAGGGATTATTACCAAGCACCAGCTATCAATTCATTTGGAAAATGGCCTTGACCAAAAAGGGGAAATGGTAAAAACAAATAAATTATTAAGCCTAAGTGATTTCAAAGTGAGTCAGTAGGTCATTCCAGATGTTCTGCTTATGCAAGTTTCAGCAGTATCTCATTGACTGCCACAGTGAACCTACCTTAAATAGCAGGGCTCCTGAGGGATCTAGAGACATCCAGAAATTATAAGCAGTCAGCTCAGAAATTCAGCAGCTTGTCAGTGGCCCTTACTTTGGAATTCATGCTCCCCAGTCTCATTTATAGGTTCTCTTCACATGGCTCTTCTGCCACTTTTATTTGAACCTATAATTAGCACTTCACTTGATAAATATATGTCCAAGAGACCTAAATCTTTTGTCCTTCCATTTGACATTTGCACCCTGAATATCAGCGGAGATGCCACATCTAGTCTCCAGTTCATTTGACTCACCCAGGAAAACAAACAAGGAGATGATTATATACTATACCCATTCCAAGGAACAGAGAGTGTCTGAAACTGCAAGCAAGATAATTCCATCCATCTGTCCCATGGGATCTAAGCTCCCACTCAATTAGAAGCAGAGTGAGCATCACCTTCACCAAATCCTCAAGGTTGGGGAATGAAAAATGGACGCAAGTAGATTTATTTTTATTCTACTATAGATTTATTATTATTCTAGTTATGGAAAAAACTCTTAGCATTGATATAAAGTGAGTGCCCACAATAGATTCTAACAGATGGGAGAGGGAAAAATAGGTCAAATATAGTGGCATTTTAGGGACATTGTATTTGTCCTGCATGACATTGCAGTGACAGATACAGGCCATTGTATATTTTGTCATAACTTACAAAATTGTGTGGTACTGAGTGTAAACTATAATGTAAACTCTATTTCATGGTTAGGAGCAATTTTTCAATATGTGTTCATCAATTGTAATAAATGTACCACACTAATGAAGGATGTTGTTAATGTGTGAAAGTGTGGGAAGGGGAGGTAATGGGGCATATGGGAATCCCTTATATTTTTTATGTAACATTTATATAATCTAAAGCTCCTTTAAAAAGTAATTTAAAAATTTTCAGTATGTCAGTCAACAATAAACTCCTCGCCTCACATCATGGAAGGAAGTGTCCCTTCACAGCTCTTCTCTCTCAAAACCACAGGATAAAAAAGTGTCATGAACCGAGCATGACATAGGCCAGACTGTTGGAAAAATAAATCTCTAAAGGAAAAAAAGAAAAGAAAGAGAAAATCAAAGACTGGAAAAGATATTCCACACATGCAGAAAAAAAAAAAAAGCTGGAGTAGCTATAAATATGTCAGATGAAACAGATATTAAAAACAAAACTGTTTTTAGGGCAAAGAAAAGATATTATATATTAATAAAAGGGGCAATTCACCCAGGAAAAAATAACAATCATAACTATATATACATCTAACCAGTATGCCCCATGATACATGAAGTAAACATTGTCAAAACTGATACATATGCAATAATAGTTGGAGAGACCTTAATACATCACTCCCAGCAATGTATAGAATATCTGAGCAGAAGATCAATAAAGAAACAGAGAGCTTGAATAATACGATAAATGGACTAATCTTAACAGACATATACAGAACATTGCACTGCATATCAGCAGGATATATATTCTTCTCAAGTGCTCATGGATCTTTCTCCAGGATAGACTGCCCATATATTGGGTTCCAAAGAACATATCAATAAATTCAACAGGATCAAAATTATACAAAGCAGTTTGTCTGATCATAATGGATAAAGTGGGAAATCAACAAGAGGCAAAAAAAGGGAAAATTCACAATTATATGGAGACCAAACAACACAAAAAATTCACAAATATATGGAGATCAAACAACAAAATCTTAAATGATAAGTGGGCCAAAGAAGAATTTGTGAGAGAAATCAAAATCTTGAGACAAATGCAAGTGAGAGCACAACATATCAGAACCTATGGGATGCAGCGAGGGCAGTGCTGAGAGGGAAATGTATAGCCCTTAATGCTTACATTAAACAAGGAGAAAGATCTAAAATTAATGGCCTAACTACATAGATGGAGGAACTAGAAAAAGAACAACAAAGTATTTCCAAAGCAAGTGGAAGAAATGAAATAAAAATCTGACAGAAAAAAATGAAATTGAGAACAACCACCAAAAAAAAACAAGATGGGATTAACCAAACCAAAATTTGGTTCTTTGAGTAGATTAACAAAACTGACACACGCTTTGCTAGACTGACAAAGAAAAAAAAGAGAAAAGATGCAAATAAATAAAATAAAAAATAAAAACCTGGACATTACTGCTGATCCCAACTACGAAAATAAAAGATATCATAAGAGTATACTATGAACAACTGTACAACAGAAAACTAGGCAACATAGATGAAATGGAAAAATTCCTAGGAATATACAAATAACCTACACTGACTCTAGAAGAAATAGAAGACCTCAACAAACAACCTCAAGTAAAGAGATTGAAACAGTCATCAGACATCTCCCCAAAGTGAAAAGGCCAGCACCAGATAGTTTCACAGGTAAGTTCTAATCTGTATTCAAAGAAGAGTTAATACCAATCTTATTCAAGCTCTTCCAAAATATTAAACAAGAAAGAACACTTCCAAACTCGTTCTATGAAGCCAATATCACCCTAACACCAAAGCCAGGTCAAGATATTATGAAAAAAGAACATTACAGACACATTTCCCTAATGAATACAGAAGTAAAAACCCTCAACAAAATACTAGCTAATAGAATCCAACAAACATTAAAAGAATTATTCATCATGTTCATGTGGGTTTTATACCAGGTATGCAAGAGTGGTTTAACAAAAGAAAATCAATCTGCATAATATACCACATTAATAAATCAAAGAAGAAAAATCACATGATCTTCTCAATTAACACAGAAAAGGCATTGGACAAAATAAAGCATCCTTTCTTGATAAAAATAGGAACTGAAGGAAACTTTCTCAACACGTTAAAGGCCATGTATGAAAAACCCACAGTAACATTGTACTCAATGGTGAAAGACTGAAAGAATTTCCATTAAGACAGGGACAAGACAAAGATGCCCACTGCCACCACTGTTGTTTAATATAGTGCTAGAGGTTCTAGTTAGAGCAATCAGGCAAGGAAAAGAAATGAAAAGCATTCAAATGTGAAAGGAAGAAGTAAAATTTTGTTTTTCACAAATGATATGATCATGTACCTAAAAAGTCCCAAAAAATTACAACAAAGCTGCTAAAACTAACAAATGAATTCATGAGACTGTCAGGATACAAGAGCAATATGTTTGATGCCTTGTGACTACTTTTAACACAAATTAGGCCTGGACAGCCCCAGTTCTCTCATAATAATCTAAATAGTTAGGTATAAAGAATTTAGGAACCCACACCAATATAATTCCTTGGAAATTAAGTTATTCCCATTTAATTTCCTAATTACTGGCTTGAAAGGAATGACATACAATCACTGCATTGTAAATTATTTGAAGAACTGAAAAACTGTTTTCAAAAGCAATTGTGGGGAGCATATACAGCTCAGTGGTCGAGCTTCATAAGTAGGGGGTCCTGGGTTCAAGCTCCAGTACCTTCTAAAGAAAAAAAGTAATTCTGTTATCTCTAATGTAATCATTTTTGTCAAATTGTCAACTATAACAATAAATTATCTTATTAAATATGAAAAAAATTAAAAATAATAATAATAGTAAATTCAACGTGAACTTGCTTGTAGAAAATAAAATCAATTATATAAATTAAAGAAATAAAAAAACAGCTTTTTAAAAAGTCAAATAGCATTAAAAAAAACCACACCACAATGAATTTGAATGAGTAGAAAAGAAATAAATATTCAATAATCCATTGGAAGTTCTTGGAAATGCACTAAAATAAAAAGAAAACATTCATAATAAATAATGGAATGCTCAGTTGAAACTATTACATATTAGTGACTATATATTTTAATTTTATTTGCACCATCCTTTTTCTGAAGTAGAGATATAATGGATGATATTGTGTATTGTTTCATAGTTTAACAACATTCCTATTAGTCAAAAATAATGGTAAATTTTTAAATTGATGGTGACAACACAGATGAATTGTGCCTTATCTGTTTTTTTTGATGTGTGACTCTAACATATCGCAAAAACTCAAGAAATTCTAATAGGAAAGTAGCAGAATTAAGAAGAAAATTTAGTATTCAAAATGAACAGATGGAAATTACTTAAAAATCAATAAACCATTTTTATGATATCATAATCACCAGAAAGAAATGAGCAAATATTATTTCAGGGATAAGAGTTACAAAATGTAATTTTCAAGATATTAAATTTAGTATGAAATGCACAGGGTAACTGTAAATAAAATGGACAAAAATGTTTAAGGTAATATATAAGTTGAGTGAAAGAAAAGCACTCAATATTCTTAAGAAATTTTAATTTCAGCATTTGTATATAAAGATATATTTATTTATTGTGAAAATATTCATTCATTTATTATTAGTTCATTTTTATATAGTCAACAAGCATGTAGAATATTAAGGGAAGGTTGTTTTCAAAGAGGGCTGTAAGTGGCAAGAATTAAATGATTCCAACAGTGATAAAATGGGTAGGAATATTTTTTAAAAATAGGAGTTTTAAGATGATCAAATTATCTGTGTGAGTTTATAAATAAATATATATATATACATATATATGTATATATACCTATATATAGTAGAAAACAAGCATTTTTTCAAGGATTTCAATTTACTAAATGAGAGGACCATCAAGTTTCTATTGTTTAACATCTATATCTTTGTGCCTAATCTGGTTCTCTTGCCCTTCATTCAATTGTGGTCAGAAGAATAACTCTGTATCAAATTCCAATCTTTCTGAGTTCATTGAAAAATTTTCTATGGCCTAGCATGTGGTCTGTCTAAGAGAATGATCCATGTGCACTTGAGAACAATGTATATCCCACTGTGTTTGGGTCTAGTGTTCTGTATGTTATTAGGTCCAGATCATCTAATGTATTATTCAGAGTATTTTCTTTATTGATTCTCTATCGAGATATTCTGTCTAAGGGTGATAATGGTATAATAAAGTCCCCTACAATAACTTTAAAGACATCTATTCCTCCACTTAGTTTCTCCAGTGTTTGCCTCATGTATTTTGAGGCACTCTGTTTAGGTCCATAAATGTTTATGATTGTTCTTTCTTCTTGAAAGATTACCCCTTTTCCTAATATTTAGTGTCTGTCTTTGTCTCTTGCAACAGTTTTGCATTTAAAGACTATTTTGTCCAGTATTAATATAGTTACTCCCATCTTTTTTGGTTATTGTATGCTTGTAAAATTGATTTCCAGCCATTCACTTTCAGCCTCCTTAAATCCCTGGGTCTAAGGTGGGTTTCTTGTAGACAGCATATAGATGGGTCATATTTCTTCTCCATTCTGCCAATCTGTGTCTCTTCACTGGTAAATTTAATCCATTAACATTCAATGTAATTACTCTCAAGGAATTACTTGCATTAGCCATATGTTCTTTGGGTTTATGTCATGAGCTGTTTTTATTTTCTTTTTGTTTTTTTAGTTGTTCTTACACTCTCCTCCAACTCTCTCTCTTTTGTTTTTTCCTTTAAACCTGCAGAATTCCCTTTAGTATTTTTGTATGGTGGGTTTCTTATTGGCATAATCTCTTTATTTCTGTTTCTCTGTGAATATTTTGGCATCATTTTTGAATGCCAGCTTTGCTTGATAGAGAATTCTTGGCTGGAATTTTTTTCTTTTAGTATCTTGACTATGTTATACCACTGCCTCCTTGCCTCCATGGTTTCAGATGAGAAATCAGCACTTAATCTTATTGAGCCTCCCTTCTATGTGATGATTCTCTTTTCTCTTGCTGCCTTCAGTATTTTCTCTTTGTCTTGAGCATTGGACAGTTTGACAAATATATGTCTTGGAGTAGGCCTGTTGTGATTTATACTGTTTGGGGTGCACTGTGTTTCCTGAACATGTACATCCATCTCCTTCAATAGGGTTAGGAAGTTTTCAGCCATTATTTCCTTCAACACTTCTACTGTCCCCTTACCCTTCTCTTCCCTTTCTTGGCTGCCTATGGTGCATATATTTGTGCCTTTTGTGTTATCATTCAAATCCCTAAGACCCTGCTGGATTTTTTCTCTCTTTTTATCTATCCACTCTTTATCTGTTTGATTTCAGATGTTCTGCCTTTCACGTCACTAATTCTTTCTTCTGCCTGTACAGATTTGCTGTTATGTGCGTCCAGCATATTTTTTATTTCTTAGATTGTACCATTCATCACCATCATATCCATTATCTCTTTATGCATGTTTACAATTTCTTCAGTATGTTCTCCCAGTGTCTTCTTAATATTCTTAATCTCTTCCTTCATTTCAATAAGTTGGTCCATGAAATTTGTTTGGACAGCTTTGATTAGTTGTTTATGTTCTACCTCTCTTCCTGGTTTTTAGTTTGTTTGTTGGACTGGGCTGTGTCTTCCTGTTTCTTAGTATGGTTTGTTATTTTTATTGCCCTCTGGTCATCTTTTTATCTTGATGGGTTTATTCAGTTGATTAGTTTCTCTTTATACTCTAGAGTTTAATTTAGCTGCTGGTTTTGTGTGTGTGTTAAGTTTTCTCTTTGACACTTTGTTCTTCCTGTTCTCTTTCCTTGCTGTTTTCTATGTTCCCTTGAAGAAAAAAGTTTACAGCCAAAAAAAGCAGAAGAGGTAAGTAAAGAAAAAGGTTAATAAATAATAATAGTAAAAGTTAGAAGAGAGACCGTATAAGACTGGGTTAAATGAATATTTAACTCATGTAAGCGGTGCAAAGTAATAAGAATAAAAAAAAGTGGAGTACCTACAATGAAATGGTAAAACTGAATAGAGAAAAATATATAGATTGATATAAAAAGTTAATTTTTAAAAAAGAGAACAGAATAGACAAAATAGAAATAGAAACCAGAAAAATTGAGGACTGAATAAAGAAAGGTGGAATGTAAGAACCACAACAGAAATAAGAATATAGAAAGATGAAGGAAAGAAAAGAGACACCGTTGGTAGAAAAAGTCAGTATACACGGATAATGGGAAATCAAGGAAGAAGCATAGCAAAGAAGAAACAAGCCAGCAGCACCTGATTTTAGAAAGGAGGGGGGGTACAAGGAAATTGGAAAGAAAAATAAGAAACAGAAATAAGCAAACAAACACACAAGCAAGCAGTCAAACAAAAACTGTGGAAGAATAGCATTCCTTCTTAGACCCCTGTGGAGTTCCTCAGGCTGCCAGTGTTCATCAATCAATTACCCTGCAACCTTCTCTCTGCATGTTTTGAAGCAGGTTTTAGCAAGTAAACTAAGGTAAATTTTTTTTTAATTAATCTTTTTTTTTTTTAGGGAAAATAAGGAACCCAAGAGAAGCTAATAAAAAAATAATGTCTGTTTTACCTGTCCTAAAGTATCAGCTGGATGTTTGATATCCTGGTGGATTACTAGTCTAAGAAGAGCTGGGAATTGAACTAGGGGCCTAATATATGTAAGGCAGAAAATCCTCCACTGAGCTAAACTTACTTGTTGGGTCAGTTAGCTCTTCAGAAAGCTATCCAGTCACTTTCCCTCAAGCAGGTTTGACTCTCCTAGGGCAGCAGGATTCAACAGGCTGTGTGAGCAGATCCCCCCTCCCCTCTCCTGGTCAGGTTGAGTTTGGGACCCTGGTGACTGAATTCACTGCACAGAAATGATTCTCAACCCTCTTCTAGACCACCCCCTCCTCCCAGGGGCCCCTAAATAGGCCCTTGGAAACTTATTAAGAGCTTCCTACTGCCAGGCTCCCTTAAGGGAGTTGAAATCTTGGTAGTTGTCAGCACTGAACTAGTCAATTGTCTGACTCTGTCCTTTTACCGGCCATGTTTCTCTATCCCAGAGTGGTTAGGTAAATCATGCTTCCTCAGCAGATTCTTCTCTCCCCTCTGCTTGTTACCACCTCCAGCCAGCTGATATGCTCCCCAAAGTTCAATGGGGGTCCAGACAAAGGACTCACAGAAAGGATATCCATCTCCTCCCTTTGCCAGGACCCTCCCACTCTCAGAGAATGCTTCCTTTCACTGGGTGGCTGGCTGGAATGGGGCTCACCCTGGCTCTTTGCCCTGAAGGTGGGCCTTAGCAGTCCATAGTTTCCAGTCACGGGGCTAAAAGCTCATGGTTTTATCTTGAGCAATCTATCTTCATGTCCAGCTCCCTCCAGGTTCATGCTCCAAATGCTTCTGCTTGGTGGGCTCCCAGAACAGCACACTTGGGCAGGATTTTGTACCCACTCAGCCTTCTTTTGGGAAAGAGATGGTGAGCACCCACTTAAACCAATGCCATCTTGCCCTATAATCCCCTAAACTAAGCGTATAAATGCATAACCTTCCCCCCAGCATGGGACATGAGTCCCAGAGATGAGCTGCCCTGGCACCGAGGGATTACTATCAAGCACTGGCTGGTAGTAAAACTTGAAAAAAACCTTGAAGAAAAAGGGGAAAGGGTAAAGACAAATGAGTGTATATGGCTAAGAGACTTCAAAGTGAGTCAGGAGGTCATTAGAGAGGTAACACTTATGCACGTCTCAGCAGGATTTCAGAGATTGCCAAGGTAGACACTGTCCCAAACAATGGGGCTCTTGAGGGCTCCAGATATACCCAGGTCCTGTGGTCATAGTGGATAGCTCCAGATTTTAGTGCTTTGCCAGTGGGCCTTAGTTTGGAGTTTGTGCTTCCGAGTGCGACAGACTTGGACTCAGATGTGACTTCTCTACACATGCCTCTTCTGTCCATTTTGTTTGAACTTATAGTTGGTGCTGGACTTGGTAGATGTATGTCCAGGAGATTTGAATCTTTGGGCTATCCATGTGCTGGTTGGACCCTGATCTTCAGATAAGTTGCAGCACCTACTCTCCAGTTCATTGGGCTCACCCAGGACAGCTGATGGGGAGATAGGGATAGACAACCACCACACCAAGGAACTAAGAGAGTCTAAAATTGCAAGTAAGAGAGTCCCATCCATCAGCCACATGGGATCAAAGTCCCCTCTCAATTAGAGGTAGAGTGGGCACCACCATCCCAGAGCCCCCAGGATTGGTGAATAAAATATGGACTAGAGTAGACTTACTGGTGTTCTACAATAGACTTATTGTGATCCTAGCAATGGAGAAAATTATATCATTGATGTGGAGACAGTGGCCAGTGGAGGTGTTTAAGTCAGGGAAAGGGAAAAAGAGGTATAATACAGGGGCATTTTCAGGACTTGGAACTGACCTGGATGATGTTGCAGTGACAGATACAGGCCATTATATATCCTGCCATAGCCTACAGAATTGAGTGGGAGAGAATGTAAACTATAGTCCATGCTTAGTGGCAATGCTCCAAAATGTGTTTAGCAATTGCAGTGAATGTATTACACTAATGAAAGGAGTTGTTAATATGGGGATAAGTGGGAGGTCTGGGGAGTGGGGCATATGGCAATTCTTTATATATTTTTATGTAACAATTTATGTAATCTAAGTATCTTTGAAAATAAAAAAATATATTTAATAAAAAGTATGTATTGCTATTTGAAGAAAAAAGTTGGCGTTCAGGACCTGTCATTAATTATGAAAGTATCTCAGTAAAAATAAACAAAAACTACACAAAGGGAAACCTCTATGAAGTACACATATTTGTATTAGCAGGGACACTGGTTTAATAATGTACATACCAAACTGTTAACATTAGTTATATCACTGTAAGAATAGTTAAAGAAGATAGCCTTTTATTGGTTTCATACATTGCAACCAGAATGACATTTCAAACATGAATGTTTTCAAAATCATAAAATATTTAGTTTAGGAATTGTTGTAAAACCAAGACACAAAGATATTACTTTAAAATTTTTATCAATAAGAAAACGTATGCACAATATATTCATCTTTTGAGCTACTCCTTTGCATTTAAAACGAATAAACAAGAATTTTATTTTTCAAAAACCTCATTGTTACTTGCACATTTGGCAAGATTATGTCTCATATGTGCTATTCTACTTAACTCATGCTAAAATATGAAAACCTAATAAAAGGATCAACTTCTAACATTTAAAATAAAAAGTACAATAAAAAATCAACTTATATAAATTCTCTAAATCACTGCAAGAGTGAACAATGTTTCCTAAATTAACTTATCAATTCATGCATACACACATATTTGATATATTTCATCCAAGCAGTTATTATCTTACTGGTACTCCAATTGTCTTATTTGAACAAAATAAGTCCTTTTGATAAATAATTAGTAGTCCTTCATATCTCCATGACTGTTTAGTATGAAATAATATTCCAGGCTTCTTATACACAACTGTGATAGACAGAATAAAGCCATCCCAAATAGGCCCAAGTACTAATCTCCAGTTTTTGTGAATATGCAATCTTAAAGCACAAAAGGAACTTTACAAATGTGCTTAAATTAAGGATCTTGAGATGATTATCCTGGATTATCTAGGTAGGCCAACTTACTCACAAAGGTCCTTATAAGGGAAGATGGAGTAGGAGAGTAAGAGAGGGAGATGTTATGACATATGCCAAGGTCTGTAAAGCAAACATGAGCCAAGGAATGCTGGCCGCCTTTAGAACCTGGAAAAGTCAGTGAAACAGATTCTCCCTGTTGGGAAAAATCACAGATTCATGATCAGCAGCTATGTCCAGGCCCTTGCCTATCCCCTACCTCATTTTCTATTGTGTGCAGATGTGTCAGTCTGTTCCATTCCAAAGACCTGGTGATACTAGGTCTAATGAAAAGGACTGACCATTCTTTGAAAAGGATCTTGGGAACAATCAGCTCCAGATGCTTATCAGGGATAGAACTCTCAGTGGCAGGGTCACCTTGCACTGGGGTATATAAATAATCAGCACTCAAACAGTACAGCATCTCTGCTTTCCAACTCTAAATTGGGTAAGCCATCCACTGACCCTGACACCACAACAAGCAGTTGGTTTCCCAAGGTTACCAAACACAATGGGATCTCTTCACCTGCACTTTTGGACACATTGTGTTGTGTAAGTAATGAAATAGTAATTTGTGGAAAGTTTCTATTGTACCAAAGTCTGAATTCCCACAGCACACTGTGTAGCAGTGTAAAATTGGGTGCAGTCGGATTTGCCTTGGAGGGTGTTGGGCATGTTGCTGAATTCATGCATAAACTCCATTCCTGCCAACTTGAATCCTTGTTTGGTCTCCTCAGAATGGGCCATCCTATTCACTTGATTATAAAAATCCTCACATGCTGTGGTCACACTTTGGCGAGCATTCACATGGGACAAATAGATCTTTACTATTTTGCCCACTCAGAAAGTCAGGTCTATCCAAATGCCTCTCTTCAAGACCTCCTTCTCATCAATTTTCTAATTATATTCCTTCAAACTCAGTAACCATCCAGCCAAATAGTTGGCTGCAATCCATGTATTACTAGTTAATCACATATCTGGTCATTTCTCCTTGAAAGAAAAGTGAACGGCCAGGGGCACTCCTTGAAGTTCTGCCACCTGGGAGGATTCCCTTTCACCACTGTCCTTCAGTGTCATCGAAGGAAAGGGCTGTAGATATTTCAAGTAGTGCCTGAAAATTGTGCAAAACAGTCTTTAAATCATGCCCAGGTTTCTCTCCCTCAGTCAACTAATCATAGAGAACTACACAAGAGCCAATGATGCATATTGGATGCAGAAGATAATAGGCAGGAGTAGGGACTATTGGCATTTGGGCCAGAGCTTCATGTAACTTACTAGAGAATTCAATGCCTACTTAAACCTTTTCATTTATATATCACGTCCAACTGATAGTGGTGGGTTGCTGTGCATGCCCAACTTTTTGGTGTGTTGAGTCAGACAACTCAACATTCATAATGGACAGTTCAGTTCTAGGGTATTTGGTGGCTAATAGTTATGTGTTTAGTCTCAGTAGAGTAAGACCCAGAGCAAGCCAATCCTCTTTCTCAAAATGAGGGTAGGTATCTACAGAGGATTAAGGTCTTTGCTCCAAAATTCCTATGGTCTATGCTGGGATTCACTTACGGGGATCTGAAAATTTTCTTAACAGCATATATGTCTAGCAATTAATCTGATAATATGCAAAAATTAAAACTTTGTGCAAGGATTCTTCTTGACTAGTTTATACAATTGTGAAAAATGTCAAAGGAACTAAGAGGATTTTGGGGGGATAAAAAAATTGATTGATAACCATAGAACTAAATTTAAAGATGGTCAAATATTGGAAAGAGCCTATATTTACAATAAATTTTAGTTTAAACATTGACATTAATGCACTGGACTGTGCTTAAATGGAATTAAACTGAGGTATAGCAATAATTATTGAGAAAGAAATATTTACACATCCCTAATATTAAAATAGCTTCTGACAATAATTATCTCTCAATATCCAAGTATAATTTTTAGCTTAATGTTCATGCATATGTAAATGTTATGTGTGCCATACATGGATATATTTGCAGGAAGAAAGTATGGAAGCATATGCTCAAAAATAATAGCATTTATTGCTACTTAGAAAAATTATTTTCCTTTTTATTTGGCCATGTGTACTTCTGTGTTTGTTCATTTGATCAACTCTCATACCAACATATAATTTTTCATTATATTAAAAATTGATAAAGGAGAGAAAGGAGAAGCATGATCTATAAATTATATTACACATTAGAAATTATAAAATTAAGTAGAGTAGAATTTGTAAAATTAAATTCTTATGGTTTTCCAACCTTCTCTATTATATGCTTTGCTTTCTATTTCCCATCTCTCTAGGCTATGTCCCCACTGTTAGTAGATTGGGTTTGATTTATTTCCCCAAAGTTCACTACACACATGATCCATCACTAAATTTTGAACCATGGTCACCAAGGGCCCTTTTTTAAAAATTTTTAAATTTTAATATTTAAAAAAATTTTTAAAGATACTTAGATTACATAAATATTACACAAAAATTCTAGGGATTCCCATATGCCTCACCTCCCAACCTCCCATATAAGAGTGGCACATCACCTGCAATAGATATACACATTTTGGGGCTTTGCCATTGAGCATGGACCATAGTTCATATTGTAAACCACACTCTCTCCCACACAGTTTTGGATGTTATGTGATGATATAAAATGGCCTATATCTGTCATTGCAGTGTCACTCAGGATAATTCCAAAGTCCCAAAAAAGTCCCTGCATTACAACTGCTTTTACCTCTCCTTGCCCACAAAGCATCAGGTGGTCACTGGCCCCACATTAATGTAATTACTTCCATTGTGTGAATAACAATATGTCTATAACAGAATACCAGTAAGTCCACTCTAGTCCATAACACTTCCCCCAATCCTGAGGAGTCTGAGATGGTGATGTCCACTCCATCTCCAAGTGAGAGGGGGCTTATATCCCATGGATAAGGTGGATGGGATTATCCTGCCTGCAGCTGCAGACTCTCTCCATTCCCTGGGATGGCCGTTGGCCATCATCATTTCCCCACCATGTATCCAGGGTGAGTCCATTGAGCTGTAGAGTAGGAGTTGCAGCTCCACTGAGATTCTCTGCCCAGCTGGCACGTGGACAGCCCAAAGACTCCAGTCTCTGGAAGTACACCTACAATCTCCGGCACCACATAGAGGTTTGAATAGAAGGGACAGATGGACCATGTGCAGGGAAGACATATTTGGGTCCATTTCTGTCACCATCAGGAGAAAGGATTCCAAAGTAGGCTCCAATGATAAGGCATGAAACTCTGGGGTTATCTGCCCTGATATAGGTCCTGGGTGTCTCCAGAGCCCTCATGAGCCCCTCTGTTTGGGGTGATATCCACAATGAAAGTCTATGAGGTCCTATTGAGATGTGCATAAGTGTTACCTCTGGGATGACCTCCTGATTCACTTTGAAGTCTCTTAACCATATGAACTCATTTGTCTTTACCTTTTCCCCTTTTTGCCCATTGACACTTGTTAGTAATCCATCTGTGCCAGGGAGGCTCATCCCTGGAAGTCATGTCCCATGCTAGAAGGAAAGTAATACATTCATATACTGAGAAACAAGGAGACTCTCAGGAGGCAATCCTTAGGCACCCCATAACAATAGGCTAAGTTTCAATTTCAAAAGAGCAAAGACTCATACTACATCAATAACAAGAGCCCATCAGTGGATCATCCTCCTTTGCCAGACACTGCTCCTGCACTTGGGGGACTGTTGCTGCTCCCTTAGAGAATGTGGCAGAGCTCTCCAAAACAGGAATTTAGTGTTCTCTCATGTATTGAGTGAGTCTCCACCCACTGTGACAATGCCCCTTGAACATTTGAACATTTTTATATACCTTGTATTTATACTCAGGTGAACTTCCTCCCATGCATCCTCCATCCCTGATACCCCACACCAATGATCCTCCCACAATGATTCTCCTCTAACCCAGTTGTAACCATTTTGTGATCCAAAGCTTCTTCATTGATGAAGCAATTACAATAGCTGAATACAATTAATAGGAAAATGAAATAATAATGATAAGTTTAAATGTAAGAGATAAAATACATAAAAATTAAAAAAATAAATAAATTTAAAAGATTGGGATATTAAAAAAATGAAAAATACATTAAAAAGTTTTTTTGACCTTTTGTCTTTTATCACTGCAATATCTGGTATCCAGTGTGTACTGTGGCACCTTTCCCCTCTCATTTTCCAGTGTCTCACTATTTTTCTTTTTTTTTTCAAAGAAATTTTAGGTCACAGCAAAGTCATACACAGAATATGGGAAACTTTTATGTACCCAACATCCTCCCCCTTTCCTCCCTCCCATATTAATACCTTTTTATATGTGGATGGTAGCATTGTTATAACCAATATACAAATAGTAAAACATAGTTTCTAAACATTGTCAATGGTTTACACTATGGTTCACATTTTAGATCATACTCTTTTATACATTTTGATGATATTTACCATGTCCTGTGTCCATCATTGTATGATAATGAAGAACATCTCCACTGACCACTAAATACCCTCTGTTTGATCTATTCTATTTCTCCCACCCCTTCCCCCTGGGGCCCATGACTACCCCCTGGCTTGACTTGTTGGATGACAAGATTCATAGTTACATGCAACAAGAGGTCTTGATAAACTGGTTTGTCCTCCTCTATTAGGAAATATCCTTGCTCTTGAGAGTCCCGCCTGTCTATTTTTGAACAAATCAGTCCTCCCAAAGATGGGTGTCCATCTCCTTCCCGCTCATTATGTGGGTCTCCACCCACTGATACAACACATTATGACAGAATGAACACTCGCACACTCCCTAGAAGGCTGCTCTAGGGTGCCCTGTCCCAAATGCCCCCCAACCAACACCCTAAACCAGTGGCTCTTCCTTGTCATTTTGCCATAAGAGCATTCCCACCTCTGTACTTTCAACCTCATACCCACAAATTCCCAGTGTTCACCTAGTCCCCTCCCAAACCTCCCCCCAGTATCCTGAACATTCTGAACCCACCTTCCCAATCTACCCACCTGTCCACACTGCAACACCCAACCCAATAATATCACTACCCTCCTGTCCTATCCCTTCAATATGCAACTACACTCTATCACTTTGCCATAGATTACATCCGTAAGGGTGATGGCTCAAAACCTTCTCTTCTCTTTCTATTTCTTGTAGACCTATCTTACAGACAATAGCTATCTGAGACAGCTCAATTTCCATAATTCATATCAGTGAGGTCATGTACTGTTCATCCTTCAGTGCCTGGCTTGCTAAGGTTGAGTAAAGCAAATTGAATTATTGATTCAATAAAATCCAAATCAAACTCGTAAATTCTATTTTTTGCAATAGGAAAATTTGATAAAAAATTTAAAGAAAAATATAAAGTAACTAGATTTACCAATACCTTCAGGTAAAGAAAGCAATAAATAAATAGTTTATATATTTATAAATAATATTTATAAATAGCATAAACTCAGATTTCAATAATTAATATAAAACTTCAACAAATAAAACAGCTGATATTGGTACAAAAATAAATATGTCAATGGAGCAGTATAGAATCCAGCAATAGATTGATACAAATGTAAGTACTCTGTTTACAACAACAGGGAGATTACATTCTACGCCAGAGCATCTAGATATTTTTGTGGGGTCAAAAACGAACTCCGAGTATTACTTCATACAATACACAATAATTTGACATCACTAACAAATCTACATGCAGAAACTAAAATAATAAAGTTTCTAAAGGAATATATAGGGACTGCACTTGTGGTAAAATATGTTTTTATGACAAAAATGCATTAAACATAAAAGGAAAAGTTGCTAAATTAACAATAGTAAAATTTAAAACTTATTTTAAAAAATATGATTAAGAAATAGAATTATTAAGCCACATAGTTATACATAGTTAATTTCCTATACAGAAGATATAAAGAATTATAATGATTCAAAAATAAATAAATAAGGAAAAGAAATACAATTTAAAAGTAACAAAAAACTTGAACAGGCATTTACAAAAGGTTCACAACATCATTACTCATCAAGGGATATGAATTAAAGCTATGATGATAAACAATTACAAACCCAAAAAAATGGCAGTTTTTTGTTGCTGTTGTTGTTGTTGTTTAATGACACTCCCAGGATTGGTGAGGACGTGAAGAAACTGTATCTCTGACTACCTGCTGATAGAAGTGTAAATTTTTTTGACTGATTTATTTGCAAAGGAGGGCTCTGTGCTTAAAGAAATTAAGTATCTGCATATCATACAACCCACATTTTCCAGACCTAGGTTAATTGCAGGGCAAAAAAAACACAAAAAACATTTGCACATATATTCACAAAACATCATGTACAATTATGTTCTTAACAATATTCTTCAAATTAACAACACAAAAAAATAGAACAAAAACCATCAAGATTAAAATGAATAAAAATATATGTGCATGCAATGGAAAGCTAGGAATTAATTAAAAAGTATATCTTATTTATGAATAAAATGTCATGGATGAGTTTTAAAGACATTGTGTTGAATCAAAGAACACAGAAACAAAGGAGTGCCTATTGTGGGACACCAATTATATGAAGTGAAAAAAAAGGTAAAAATAACCACTGAGATGGAAGTAAAAATAGTGGTTATTTCTATGCATAGAGGCACATATGAAAGAGGAACAGTGAAAACTTTCGAGGTGATGAAAATGTTTTATATCTTGATTTGGATAGTCAATATTATGCCAGTGTATACAATGTAAAATTCATTGAGATTTACACTTACGTTTTGTAAGCTTAGTGAAAACTATAAATGTATAACAAACATTGAACAATTTACCTTTTCAAAAACCAGGAAAAACAATATATATCTCTGTCACAAATTGGGGAATGAATATTGAATCCAGTTTCTTCAAAAGGAAAAATATCATTTGACTCTGAAATTGGGATTGAAAAAAGAAGTGTTAACCTGTTCTATACTGGCCTATTAGTCCCCTTGCCTGGTGGGCCTTCCTATAGAACAGGGGTTCTTAAGCTTTTTTTTCCATAGGCCCCTTTACCAGTCCAGTGGAAACCATAGACCCCTTACTAAATCCACAATATACTGTGTATTATTTAATCAATGTATCACACCAGCACCAAGACGTCCCCATAAGAATAATGATTTTTTGAATTTCAATTCAACCTCACTGACCGTTTTTTAAAATCCCCTGCTATACAGGCTTTAACATATCAAGTAATCTTGAGCAATCAGAGGAATCACCTGCTTAATTGTTGTTATCACACCGTCAAATTCATATGGTTATTTGTCAGGGAAGACTTTTACAAAGAGAGTGAAAATGAAAACTCATCCTTCAACCATTTCCTCAAGCAGAGAAGTGATCTTTTGTTGTTTCCTGGAATTTTGTATAACTCAATATTTATTATTGAGAAGGGCTCAGGGAATCGCATAGTTTCCATTTAACAAGGTCACTTAAAATCTGGAAAAAGGTGGAACAAATAAACATGCCGCAGGAAAAAGCTAAAGTAGAAAGCTCCAGCCGTCTCCATCTTTGACTATCATACCTTAGACATGACAAGATTATAGAATTTTATCTCCAGTGACACTTTACAACTTATAACTAAGCCCATAAGTAGTCTCTTCTGCATGGCTTCTCCATAACTTCCAAATTTCAAATTCAGCCCTTTTAGAATGCCATCCCTATCTCATATAGGAATCATTGAATATCGAGTGCTTATGTTTAGCAACCATAAAATGTTTTGCAAATCCACCACATGGCCACTTTACCCAAATCATTGCAAATGGATTAAAATACTAAACAGGAGCTTGGGCAAGTAGATGTTGGTCCCTCCGTCAATCTTTTTCAATTTCATAGGTTTAACTGAGGAGATAAATTAAGCCTTCTGTTAAAAAATGTGCCATTCTCAATCACAATATTCTACTAAATTTGGATTCTCATCATCAGAAAGAAGCTGAACATTTTTAAGGAGAGCTTTTAGAGGTGCCTGTGGAGCTTAAGTAGCTTTCTCACATCCCACAACTGATATTTCCTATTAATTCTTAATGGCATCCTAAAAATTCCTCTTTTTTTCATACCAGTTTTCAAAACCTGCCTGAACTCTTCACCCGTTCATCCAATTATCATTTCCAACCTCATTTTTTAATTTCTTCCCTATGATTGACTTTAGAATATAGCATAAATCTTTTTTCTAACATGCAACATCAGCATATCATAACTGAAATAGCAGTTCAACTACTGCCTTTAGTATATTATTTTGACCTTCTGAGAACAAAGTAATAAATCATGCCCATGATTGGGGACCCTCCTCTATTATAGCACTTCCCTAATTTCCTAAATTAATCCAAAGCAATAAGACCATCAATATCACTTCTGTTCTCAAACTTTCTAGCCACATGGATCATCAATCTAAATAACCCCTTCTATTCAGCAATACCAAGATTAATGAAGTACCTTTATAATTTATTCCAAGAATATATGCTAGTAAAGATTCATTAAGCTTTTGCTGTTATTTCTCCATAAAACATTCTAGCTCTTTAACAGAATACCTTTGGGTTTCTTTATTCACCTGGCCAGAGCCTTGTATTGTTATTCTAGTTAATCAATTGTCTTTGAGTCTATTACTTTGAGAGTGATAGAATTTCTGCCCAGAAGTATGTGAAAATTTTCAGTAATAGGAAGTTTTTGTTCTTTTTGTCCTATTACTCAAGGTTCCCCCTTAAGATATGGGAATAGAATATTTTGCTGATTTCCATAATGCATTGTGTTCTCTGTATTTCCAATTACCTAGTTTCCCTTGATTTTCATCTATCTCTTCCAGGTTTCATTGGTTAAACTTGTCTGCTTTATCTCATCAAAGCTTTCATCACTTGATACCAAGAATGATTCAATAGCCATCCTGGCATCAAACCCTCATTATGTTTTGCCCTTCCCTCTCAATTTAATTTTTTTTTTTTTTTACTAAAAGCACCTCAGTCATTATGATTTTTGGCCCTAAAAGACCACCATCCTCACAGCACAAATCTGAGGTACCAAAAATGTTGCATTATTAAATAAGATATAATATGAAGTATAAATCTTTCTCAACAATTCTGTGACAGTTCGAAGTTTTTGTGATTCCAGTAAAAAATCATGTTCTGTGAACTAACCCATTTTTGTGTTTTGGGGCCTTTTAATTGTATTAGTATCAGTTAAGGGATCTTTTGGTTAGATTACTTTTGATTAGATTGGTTTAGGGCTTTGATTGGTCAGACTTGACTCAAGTTAGGTCTCCACCCTCTTACTGGAGTCTTATAAAAACTAAGAACTGAAAGCATAAACACACAGAGAAAGACAGTTGCCATTTTAACTTGCCATGTGAGAAAAGACTCCAGGGTCCCCTACAGCTTCAGAAAGAAAAACTCTGAGAGGCTGAGAGGGAGACTGGATGTTAGAGTAAGTGGAGTAGCTGAAGCTGAAGAGAGAAGGCTGAGTCCAGGGAGAAAGTGAGACTGGAGGAGAAAGCAGAGAGAGACTAGTAGACTTGTCAAATTTGCTACATATGTTTTGTGGCTCTGCCATTAGGTATATATATTTATTTATAATTGCTATGTCTTCTTATTGAACTGAACTTTATCAGTATATAGTGACCTTGTTTGCCCCTTATAACAGTTTTTGACTGAATGTCTATTTTATCTGATATTTATATAGGTATTACAGCTCTTTTTTGGTTTCTACTTGCATGGTATATTTTCTTTTTCCATCTTTTCACTTTCAGTCCACTTGTGTCTTTGAATTTTAGGTGAGTCTCTTGTCAGCAGCATATACTTGGTCTTGCTATTTTATCCATTCTACTAATCTCTGCTTTTAGAGTTGAAGTTTAATCCATTTATATTTAAAGTAACTACTGGTAATATAGGACTTTATTCTGCCATTTTTCTACATAGCCATTGTGATGGTTAGGCTAATGTGTCAACTCGACCAGGTAATTGTGCCCAGTTGTTTGGTTAAGCAAACACAGGGCTAATTGTAAAACAAGGACATTTATGGACTTTAGTCACCATAAGTTTACTGCATAGATAGCTGATTACATCTACATCAATCAGGGAGATTGCCCTCAGCAATGAGTTACTTTTATCCTATCAGTTGAATGCCTTAAAAGGGGAAGTGATTTCTACATTCAGAGAGAATTTCCCAGCTCGTCTTTGGACAGCCATTGTCTCCCAGAAACTCATCAAGAACCCTCATTGGACTTTTATCAGAGCCGATTGTTTACAGCCTGCCTGCGGCACCTGGACTTGTACAAAACCACAGTCATGTGAGAGACTCTTATAAAATCTTATATTATTGAAAGATAGCTCCTGTTGATTCTGTTCCCTGGAGTACCCTGACTAATACAGCTATTGTTTGTTTTATATCATTTTAGCCCCTCAATTCTTCTGTTTATGCCTATTTAGATATATATTTGATGCTGCACACTGTTCCACTAGACTCTGGAGTTCCAAAATAAGTTGATTCAGTTTCTACTAGTTCAATAGATGTTTTAGTTAATTCCTTCTTAGTTGTCTTATGTACTATGTTAGGTACTCCTCATATATGTCCCCATTACACTTTGTAGAGTTAACTATTACTGAATAACAAAACACTCCAAATTTCTGTGGTTTAAAACAATAAACATTTATAATTGTTCTCATGTCTCTGGGTCAACTGAGTTTCTGCTATACTGGACAAGGATCAGCTGATCTCAGCTTGGTTTGTATACAGGTTTGTCATTGTGGATGACTGGGTCTTGCTGGTCTAGAAAGGCTCATCTACAAATATAGTAGTTAGCTGGCTGCTTGCTGAGACAATTGACCTCTCCTCCAGTTGATGCTTTAGACTTTAGCACTGTATCCCAGCCTTGTTCACCTGGTGATTCCTGGAGATCCAGAGAAGAGCAGAAGAAGGTAAGGCCTCTATGGGCCTAGGCATGATAGCCTTTCTACTGTATTATATTAGCCAAAGCAAGTCATCAGACAAGCCAGATTCAAGGAGCTGCCAAGGATGTGGATAGAGGTAGGCACAGCCATTTTTGTTATCAATCTTCCACAGTCACCATGCTTTTTCTGTCATTTCAAATAGCACATTTTACTGATTCATATTTTAAATTCCATGATGGCAGAGCTTTCCTATGTGTAAGGATCCCAGAAAAATTAATGGTACTTAGTGTTAGCTTTCAAATTAATTTTTAATAAATTATAGTTGGAAGAATCCCATAGAAAACAATAAAGAATAACCTCTTACAGAGGAAAAGCATGTAATGCCCTATCATTGAATAACTACATAAAAAGAAGCACACCATGAATGTAATTTAGTTAGAATTAAAAATGGAATTTGATTCATAATGAAGTGCTTTGCAAACTTTTTGTTTTAATTATTCAATCATTTATTTTTCAGTGATTATGACTGATAATGTACCGAGAGCCAAGATGCCACTTGACATACTTTTTACTAATCTTCAAATAATCTCTGTTTGATAGAGAGCAAAAACTGAAGTTGAAGGACTTTCTTTTTCCTGTTCACATGTAGAGGGTTGAAAAACACTTATTTTGGTTGAATTTTAATTGTTATTTGTAAACTCGTTTACTTATTTTACTGGTTTATTTTTTTTTTCCTCCTTTATTCCCATTCTTGAGCCTCATTCTCCTGTCTTCCATTGGCAATCATTCTAATAATTTTAAATTTAATCTTAATCTTAAATTCCATCTTAAGTCTTCCTTTCATTTAAATTCCTTTAAGTAACAACCCTAATTTCTGAATGGTGATATAATAGGTTTAAACTCTTAAACATTTCCTCCCATCCTCTCAGAGCCTTTACTGACAATTTCCACATTCCATATCCCTAGTTGTCAGCCCCATAAAATTTCTTGGGTTTCCCATAAAATTTATTTTTCATAGGAAATAAGGATGCTATCTTTTTCAGCTGAGCAAGGTAAAGTCTTTAAAATCCTTTAAAATTGAAATTTAAAAAAATGAAATAATCCTTTCAGGTTCTGCTAGGCTACAGTGATTTTTAGGACACAGACTTGCTGGAATCTCATTGAACGCATTGTAAACATTAAAAATGTCCTTGCATATTGGTCCAAGAGCAGAGACCTAGATGGTCATGTGAGCAGGGACACTCTGTCTTACTAAGAAAGTTTAATTTTTATGGGCTTACTACATGCCTACTTTATATGCTGTTCTTCCTTCTCTTGACAGCTAAATTATAATGAGTCTCTTACAACTAAAAGTTTATTCAGAAAGTCAAAGCTGATGAAAAAGGCCTGCCTGATATTCTTAAATGAAAAGAAATGAATTCACCATTTACTTAGACATATTAATCTCACATTGGGTAAGTAGCCATCAACTAGACCACTGGGAAATCTTTTGGCCAGGTCTATCCGTGTGTAGACAGATAGAGTCTACACACACACACACACACAAACCAAAGCACAATAAAACCTGAGTTATGTAGTAGAAGGAAAAGAGACCATAAACAAGAAAATTTGAAAACCGATGGTGGAATAAACCAATCAGGAGACAGATTCTTATTGTACGGACTGATACTCAGTTGCTTCATCCATATAGAACCCTGCTGTTTTTTAAATGGAAATGCTCTTGAATTGCATCAATGATCCTATATGGCCCCTTGCATGCTTCGGCTCCACTGCCTACAGATACACAGTAACACTCTAGATTCCAAGTAATTAGGTGGAGCTGAATGCCAGTATAGCCCTACCATAAATCATATAATGGCCATCTTTACCTGAAGTATTATTATAAGGAATTGTTATGCTAACAGAAAGGAAGCCCGGAGGGGAAGGAGAAATCTGGACAGAGATCAGCAACACGCCAGGATCAACAGTAGTTGACTGTAGTGAGAAAGCATCTCTGATGATGCATAGAGTTGGACTTTTATTACATCCCGGGACCTGTAAGCTTTTACAGTTTTGTAAAAGCCAACAGATTTCTGGTACTTTGCATTGGCGCCCCTTTGGCAGACTAATAAAAACTCCAAACAAGATTTTTGTAGAAATAGACAAGCTGATACTAAAATTAATATGGTAATACAAAGGACAAAGAAGAGTAAAATAAACTTTAAATAGGGTGAACATATTTGGAAAACTTATATTACTTGACTTTAAGTCTTAGTATGTACTACAATAATCAAGATAATATAATATTGATGTAAAAATGACTGTGTTAGGAGCTCATTAAAACTTTCCCTGAAAAAGAAACAAAAAGACTGAACAAGAATTGGCAAAAAAAAGAATTTAAAATAACTGAAAGTGAGCAAAGAGCATACAACAAGAAGCATTTATTCAAGAAAAATCTAATGAATATAAGAACAGTTGGAGTGTGTAAATTTTAGGTGGGAGCTGCTTCCCCCTCCCAACCTCTCCATGGCATGGAAATTTTACTCTGTGAATGTAGTGCAAATCATGAGAATTGGAAGCTTTGTTGGTGTACACCAGGGGCTTGTCTTTATTTGAACCAGAGCCTGGAGAGATCCAAACCTACTGGCATTGTAGAAAACAATAGAGATCTCAGTTGTAAATAATCACATAAGGTTAAATTCAAGACAATACAAGTTGAGGCAAGCAGCAGAACATTGGAACAGTTAGAAGTTTAACAGGGAGATAGAGTAAAAAAGACTGCCTTGCTAAAATTACCATTTTCCTTAGGGATCAAAAGTCTGTGTGCATGTGTAAGGTTGTGCTTACTCAGAACAGACTGGAGAAGAGTCTTGTGAGCTACTAGTCCTTAGCTGAATGCTGGGCATTCCCTTAACTTTGAAATTTCCTCAAGTCACACAAAGATCTACCAGCAAAAAGTGGAAGCCTTAGTGGCTCATAGTATTTAAGCAAAATCTCTATTTTAAGCTCAATGATCCAGAGGTGATGCTTAAGTCACCAGGCTTAAAAATAAATTTTAAAAATATCTAAGCAGAGACAGAAGCTACACACTGCAAGGCAAACATTCTCAAGAAATGTTTTAGTTTGTTAAAAGTTTCTGGGACCAATATACCAGAAATGAGTTGGCTTTTATAAAGGGGAATTTATTATTTTAAAATAAATACCTTATTTTAAAGTTTAAAACCTTACAATTCCAAGGCTGGGGAAAATGTCCGAAATCAAGGCATCAGGCAAAGCTTTCTTGCCAAAGATCAGCTGCTGGTGATCCTGGACTCCTGCCAAATGGTAAGACACAATGTGGGTTTCTGGTTTCTGCCTTTTCCTCCAGACTCACTTTCTCCCTGAGCTTAGCTGTGGGCAATTAGGCACATGGCAAGTTCTGCTCATCTTTCCCTTCCCCTCTGGCCTCTTTGCTAGTTCTGCTTTATGCTGCTTTGTCTGTGTCTTTTCTCTCTCCCATATTCACTGATTTCAAATTCTGGAGGCATATATCACTGCAGCTTTTTTCCTGTGTCCTCCACACTGGGTTACGCCCTACTGTAGCAATCTAATCAAGTGGCTATTAATTGGGCTAGTCTAATCAAAGGTTCACAATAGGTTCAATTTAAGAATGTAATTTTCTGGAATCTACATAAAAGACTCAAACAACAAAACAAGAATTAGTTCAGACAAGTAACTAAAACAATCAACAACAAAACCAACAACAATAACCACTTTCAATGGTGGTATGGGGATCAGAATCCAGTTGCTAAACCAGATTATCTAAAATATCCAGTTTTCAATGTCCAGTTATATGGGACATATAAAGAAATGAGAAAATGTAATCAATGCACAGGGAAATAAGCATGTGATAGAAATTATTTTTGAGGGGACTCAGGTTTTGGATTTAGCAGATAAAGACTTCAAATTACTATTATAAAAAATGTCCACTGCAAATATTCTCACTGTCTGATTTTGTGATAATCAAGGTAGAATAAACATTAGCTATATTAGAAACCATGTATGTGTCCCCAGACCTAGTTTTCCTCCTTAGGTCTGGTTTTTAGAATGCTGCTGATAAACTAAGCCTGATTTATTATATGACCATTCTATAAGGGAAAAGACTGTAATTTTGGGTATCTTTGGTCAACCTTAAGAGATACAGCAGGGAGAGTGATGTGGCTCCTGTAGTTGGGCATCCGTGTCCCATATGGAGGGAGCTGGGTTTATTCCCTGGGACCTCCCGGTAAAAATTTAAAATATATATAGAAGGCACTTGGGCCATCAGGCCCCATGCGCGTGTGAGCCGCCAGGCCCCACGAGCCACACAGCAAGATGATGATGTAACAGGAAAGTGACGTCAAGTGAAAGCTGAGAAGAGACACACCGAAAAACCAGGAACTAAGGTGGCGCATGCAGTAAGACTCCTCTCTCCCACATTGGAGATTCCGTGGATTGAATCCCAATGAAGACAGGAGGAGAAGGATAAGAAGATAGGGCAGGAATTGGACACAGAGTTGCCCAGTGAATGGACACGGCGGGGGCGGGGGGGGGGGTTAAAAATGGATAAAAGTGAATAAATAAATAAATCCTTAAAAAATTGTATAAAGGAGGAAGATACAGATTATAATTAGTAGTAATACTTTGTCTATGCTCTTTCATGATTTGTTAACAAATGTTTCATAACAATGCAGGGTGTTTGGGGGGGATGATGTGTGGGAGCCCTTTATGATGTTATGAATGTTTGTTTTGTAAAATCACAATGTTCACTGAACACTTATACTTTATGTATGTTCATGTATGAATGATATACTTCAATAAATTGTTTAAAATTGTTTTTAAAAATACAAAGACGTGTCCAAAGAATAGAAGGAAATCATGTTTAAGGAATTAAGGAGCCAAAATTCCATCCATAACACCTTTTATGTGAAGCATGAGGGAGATTCAATATGCTGTCTCCAGTTTGAAGATGAGGAGGCCATACGGAAAGCATGAGAAGGAACTGAATTCTGCCAACATGTGAGCTTGGAAGGGGACAGCTCTCCAGATGAGAACCAAAGTCCAAGAGGATTATCTTGAGTCCAGCCTGATGAGAAACTGAGCAGAGAATTCAGCCATATCATGCTTGAATTCTCACAAACAGAAACCATTAGGTAATAAATTTGTGCTTTTTAAGTTGCTACATTTGTCATAATTCTTTGCATAGTCATAAAATGCAAAAATAGGGAAAAGTGACTATGCATGTGGATTTGTGAGATGTCTGTACTTTATACATGGTTTTTTAAAAATGTACAACAGCTCTAATTATAATAATAATAATAATAATAATAAATAAAAGTAATACAGATTTGGACCTGGAAATGGGATGTTGCAGTAACAAATATCTAAACAGGTGGAAATGACTTTGGGATTGAACAGTGGTAAAAGAGAGAGGGAAAGAGTGCAAGTGAGAGCAACAGTGAGTGAGAGGGAGAGAGGAAGATGATAATGACAAATGAAGAATTGTTACCAGGAATTCTTGGACATTTCAATTCATCATACTTATTACACTGGCAACAACTTCCAGAACCATGACAGATACAATAAAAGAAGTACAAGAATCCTCAAAATTATAAAAGGTTTTAGAAAGAGTGATTATTAAAAAACCAATGACAGCTAGAAAAATATCATGGAACAAGTTTCTGTTCACAATAGGAAAATTATACTAGAAACAAGCAAATGTAATATGAAATTTGCAGGTCTTTTTAAAAGAAAACTGCAAAACTTCGCTGAAAAATATAAAAGATATTTGAAAACTGACAATTTCTCCTGAATTTATCTCAAATCCAAGATTCACAATATGCTTTTTAATAGAGGAAAATTACATATATTATAAACACAAAATGGAAAGACAGATCGATGACACCAATTAGAAAGCCCCACCAAAAAGCCTTGAGTTTGTGTATATATTATATATTATATATATATATATAATTTTGTCATGAAGATAGTATTTTAAATTAGAGAAGAGACATATCTTTGCATAAGTCTGTTGGATCAATTGTCAAATAAAAATTAACAATTTTAATTGTTAATTTAAAATTATCAAGTGGACCTATGTTATGCTCAACACATAGTTTACACATTGCATAAAGGTATATTCCAAATTAATTAAATATTTAAATACCAAAAACAATAATAATAGTGGAAAAATATGAAATTCAATATATATATCACTCTAAGGTGGGAAAATAATTGCTGGGCATGATATCAAAGTGTGAGGAATAAGTAATACTAGATTTGGGTGAAGTAAATTAGGAACACAACTCTGTCAAAACTATTAGTAACAAAATTCAAAACAATATCACATACTAAGAAAAATATTTTGCATTTAATTCTAAAGAATAACACAAACTGTCATAAAAATCATCATAAAAATCATCAGAATTCCTAATGTTTTCCTAAAGGTGAGGAAATGGAACTTTCATTAAATATTTAGATAATAATAATTTTGCAGCATTGCCTGGAGGGAATGTCCTGCTTGACATTGCAGTGATGGATATAGGCCCGTGTATATTTTATCATAACCTACAAAATTGTGCAGGACAGAGTGTTAACTGTAATGTAAACTGTAATCCATAGTTAGCAGCAATGCTTCAATATGTGTTCATCAATTTTAACCAACATACCACACTAATGACAGATGTTGTTGGTGTGGGAAAGGGTGGGAGGGGAGATAGTGGGGCATATGGGAACTCCTTACATTTTTTAAGTAACATTTATGTAATTTAAAGCATCTTTAAAAATAAAAAAATAATTAAAAAGTTGTTGTTAATTGTTTTAAACCTTGTATATGATATATCTTAGTAAATATTCTGTGTACATTTTAAGGAAAGTGTGTTCTTCTGCTGTTGGGTTGATTGTTCTATAAATATCAGTTGGGTCAAATTGGTTAATAGTGTTATTCTGGTCTTCTGTAACCTTATACTGCCTACTCTTTCTATTAATTATTGGGAAAAAGGTTTCAAATTCTCTGACTATAACTATAGATTTGCATATTTCTTTTTATGGCTCTATCGGGTTTTACTTCATGTGTTCTGAAAGTCTGTTTTTCTTTTTCAAATGAGAATAGTTTTATCTCCTTTAATAATTGACTCATTTAGCATTAGGAGAGTACTCTCCTTTCCACTAGAAATATTTTTTGCTCTGAAATCTACTTTGTCATTTCAATATGTTTACTCAACTCCTTTTCATCAGTGTTATAATAATCAATCCTTTTCCATCCTTTCTACTTTTCACTGGTTTAAATGTTTATATTTAAATTGTTTTCTCTATTTCTGCCTTCTTTGAATTAATTCGCTATTTGCATCTCCTTTGTTGACTTATTTGCAATAATAAGCACACATGTGTTAGCTTTAGGGTTTATGGTACACATTCTTCACTTATCATAGTTCACCTTCTGGTAATATTATAAAACTCCACCTATAGTATAAGAACTTGCAACAGTATAATACCCTTTCTCCTTTCCTGTCCTTTGTAATACATTACTGTTGTACATTTTATTTCTATATGGATTATAAGCCCCACACTATATTGCTACTTGATTTTTCTTTAAATAGTTAATTTCTTTTTTAAACGATATAAATAAAAAGATGAATCTTCTTTTTAATTTATCCATGTATTTACCACTTCTGGAGTTCTTCATTTCTTTGTGTAGATCCAACTTTCTTGTGGTGTTATTTTATTTCTGCTTAAAGAATTTCTTTAGCATATTTTGTAGAGCACTGTTACTGGTGAATTATTTCAGCTTTTGTGTTTGTAGAAAGTCTTATTTCATCTTCTTTTTGAAAGAATTTTTCACTGAGTATAAGAGGCATCCTATTCTATGGGAGAAAATATTTGGAAATCACATATTCAATAAAGCTTTGATTTCCATGTTATATAAAGAGATCATACAATACAACTATAAAAAGACAGGGAACCCATTTAAAAAATGGACAAAAGACTTGATTAGATATTTTTTCCAAAGAGGAAATACAAATGGCCAAAAAGCACATGTACAGATAATCAATAGCACTATTAGGGAAATGCAAATCAAAATTACAATGAGGTATCATTTCATACCTTATAGAATGACCATTATTTTAAAAATCAAACAAACAGAAAACTACAAGTGTTGGAGAGGATGTGGAGAAATAGGAATACTCCTTCACTTTTGGTGGCAATGTAAAATGGTGCCTTCTCTATGGAGGATAGTTTGGCAGTTCTTCAGGAAGCTAAATATAGAGCTGCCATGTAATTCAGCAATCCCGCTACTAGGAATATATTCAGAAGAACTGAAAGCAAGGACAGAAAGTGACATTTGCACACTGATGTCCATAGCAGTCTTATTCAAAATTGCTAAAAGATAGAAACAATCGAAAAGTCTGTCAACTAATGAATGGATAAACAAAATGTGGTATATCCATATCACGAAATACGATGAAGCTGTAAGAAGAAATGAAGTTGGGATGCATATGACAACATGGATGAACCTTGAGGAAATTATGTTGAGTGAAATACACCAGTCACAAATATTGTATGGTCTCAATGAACTAAATATGATGAGTACACTCATGGAGTTAAAATCTAGAGTATCAGTTTCTAGGAGAGAGAATGAGGATTGAGAAGGGCAGGCTGATGCTTAATGCAGATAAAATGGCTTTTTAAATGTCTTTATATACTAATTATTTCATGTATGTCATCTCTGAGTCTCTAATAATTGATTTCCTCTTTTTTATTTGTATATTTTTCGTGCTTGTTTTCACTGCTGGTAATCATTATTATTGAATACCAAATGTTGTAAATCAATTTGTGGAAAGGGGGAATGGTTATTTTTTTACTGTTACAAATATTCTTGAGCTTTGTTCCAGGGCTCAATTATGGGAAATGGTAAGAGTTTGATCCTTTAATGTCTTGCTGTTAAGTGTCTGATTGTTCAACCTAATACCTCATGGATTATGTGATTTTCATCTGACTTTTTAAAGGAAAGTAGAACACAGAAGAGAAAGGAAAGGGCAATGTAAGAGTCAAATCACTTCTCTTTACTACACATCACTGTGTGCCTTGGAAAAGAGATATGGAGGTTTTTGGATTATGCATTCAACCAAAGTTTTAGAATGATCAGGAATGAGTCATAGGAATCACAATGATACTTTTCTAATAAAAAAGAACTGACTGAAATAGTTGTGGAAACCAACTGAAGTATCTTTAAGGAGCTCAATGCCTAAAATGGAAAGCTCTGGGAACCATTTGAGAAAAATCTAAAGGAACACATAGTCTAGTAGAAAATATCTACAAAGAACAGTTCATAAGAATTACTGAAATTTCTAAAGTGTTTATACTACAAGTTCACTCATTTCTTCAGTATTTCAATAAATATTTGATTTGGTTATCGGATGTTTATATTGGTCATCTAACATGAGCCAGGGTATAAAACTGCATAGCCTAAATTCACTCCTTGTCCTTATAAAAGTTTTTTTTATTCTAATGGTCAACTTAATAAACTGATTGAAAGCATGTTACAAAAGAGTAAGCATACTCTATTTTGTATGTACAAAAAATAGGTTCCTGCTTGGAGCTTGTCACTTGAGCTTCACTTATTATGCACTAGAACTATGTTTAATGCTGCTGAATAATTATGTGTCTGAGGACACAGTTCTCTCTGTAGCTTTGCTGGGCTTTCTGCCAACATTTAATATGTAGTGGATTCATTAGTGACTTTTAACATGGGTCCTTAGGGATGCTTTTGTTGAGTCACTCAATCTCTTTTGTTGGTTGAGCAGACACAATAAATGATTTTCTTGTTATTGTAGAATTTTTCTCTAGTCAGAGATATATAAACCTTAACCTGTTTAAACCAGAGAGAGTTTATGGCATTTAGCACACCTTTTTTTAAACAAGAATTCTTTCTTTTAGCTATCAAGAATACAAGTAAATATTTCTTGGTTTTAAAATTAGATAATAATTGTGTTGTATAAATGTTTTTATATGATGTGACAAGAAATCGAGAGAACTCTATATAAGCACAGGTGGCCTTCAGACTAGAACCAGGGCTCATGGGAGAGCATGCTGAGTAAACTAATAAGCTTCCATAAAACTCCTGCCAGCTTTGATCAGACTTTGAACCTTGTGGGTTAAATTGCATATAGGAGCATGGAGAATTGCTGTTTGAGTAAGTATGACAATGTTTGAGATCTCAGAAAAAACTGTATCATCAGATCTTTATATTGTCTTAGAAAAGAAATAGTTATTCCAAAATTTGCCATGTTGAAAATTAGCAAATTTCCTAAAAGGCAGAAACAGGTTTTTTTTTTCTTAATACAACTTTTACATCTGTAACGTACAGACCTAAGAGAGATCTAAGTAATTTGGAAAATAGAGTTTACATGTGTATAGTAACCACAAGAGACGTAGTTTTAGGTATATGCCCACAAATGCTTTGTATTTTCAAATGCTAAAAAATGAAGGAAATACATGAATAAGATATTGGTCTATTGCATCTGAATGTCAATCATGCTTTCATCCTTTCCTCTTATGGCTTGATGAGAAAGCAGTCTATGGAAATCAAGTGTTGATGATTGGAAAGTGAGGACAGTTTGGGAGCATGGATCATTGACCTGATGGGGTAAAGAGGACTAAATATTTTCAGTTGGCAGGAACTACCTTTGTAATATTTCACTCTCCAAATGTCCAGCTGATTAAGCATACTAGATTTTCCTATCTAACCTTTGCTGGATATAAACTGGTTTCCTAGTGATAGCGGACAATTCTCAACTCATTAGAAAAAGAAGAGTTAGATTTCACTGGAACCAGACTAATTAACTGCTTTCTATGGAAGAGATAAATCCAAGCTTCCTTGATAGTGTTTTACTTACTTGTTGTTTTTGTGTTATCTTAATATTAACAGCATTTGAGTTTTAATCAATAAACTTGGTAAAAGATGAGGAAACAGCTATTGAATAGATATTAGTTAAAATCCCAAATTAGGTAAGAAGGACTTCAGGTCTTAATAGGTTTATGACCAAATTACTGATAAGGCATAGTAATATCAACAAAGAAAAAGCACATTATCTGATAAATTGATAAGGCAGAAAAGTGAAGTCAGTTAGTATCCTGCTCATTTCTATCTCCATCATAGCTTATATTACACAGAAGGTGGTTGTTTTCAAGATGTGATTTAGGAGGCATTAGAAATGATTGCTTTATCAAGGGAGAAAATATCTAAGTGTTAGAGAAAGGTGCATAACACCTTAGTGTTGAATATCATTTTGAAACAACAGTGCATTTTATCCTGAGACAAAATAGGAATTACAGACCTGAAAGGAAATTGAAAGCATTATATATACACTCTTTCAAAGAATATTTACTTGATATTTGCTATGCCCCTGGAAATGGACCAGATGATAGAGATAGAATACTGCAAATGTACGGCGACAACTTCTTTTATTTCTCACTTCGGGTTAAAGATGTCTTGCCAGAGCATGTTACAAGAGGATAATTGAAGCAGAAAGAATGACATAGGCAATCATAGGATGAATCTCCTTCAAAGAAGAGAACACCATATGCTAAGGAGTAATGGGAACTGTGCTTGGAAAGTATAGATGCAGGGAATTATTGCAATAAAAAGTTATTACTTATTATTGCTGAATTTCTCTACTGCGAAGGAATGACAAACATTGAAACATTCTATGCATAGGGGAGAAAAAATCACATTTATCTTTAGTCATATAGTTAGGCAGCATAATGGCAAACATATTGAGAGGGATCACCAGTATGTAAATAAAAATTGCACTGTATTTAACAAAACTACATAGCAGAGTTGATAAGAAGTCCTAAAGAAATTCCAGCAGAAAATTCGAGAGGGAGGCAGATTAGAATGTCAAAAGTTTGGGTTTAAAAAATGTCAGTAATATCATTTACCCTTCGTTTGTCTGGGGGAAGTGCTCAGAGATATTTTTGCTAGAAAAGAAAGCCCTTTGCATGATATGTAACAAATACACAGAACAAGAGTGAGGTTCCTCTAGTCAACTATATTTTCCACTTACCCAGGGGCCAAACAGTTAGGAAAATACGTAAGTGGAAATTTGTTGAGTAGTAAATTAAGGGTAAGTACTCATGAAATCACATAGCCTAGAGAGTTGAATTTAACCGCATAGTTAAACTAAACCAGAGTGAGCATTTAAAAACGCAAAATAAAATGGAAACAAAGAACTGTAAATAAAAATCCAAGAAACGCTGGACTACAGTACCCAAATAAGTATCTTCAAGCAATCTCCTCTTGCCAATATCCTAGAAAACGCTTTAAGTGACCTCAGTCCAACTATATTCAAAAATGTTGATTTTTCAGATCAAAGAATGAAATACACTAGTTGCTTAAATTCAAGCCTGTATACGATAGTACTACTTTTCCTATCTGTGTATTCATTTCCACTCTGAATTTTCCATGAAGATTTGGAATATTTCCAAAGTCAGTAATGAAAAATCATACATCTACAATAACATTCATCCTTCTGTGGTTGACTGATGAACCACGATTGCAGGTTATGTTTTTTATGTTTCTATTTATCACCTATATGTTGAGTATAACTGGGAATCTGACCATCATCACACTCACCTTTGTGGATTCTCACCTAAAAAACCCCATGTACTTTTTCATTCAAAATTTTTCCTTCTTAGAAATCTCATTCACAGCTACCTGTGTTCCCGTATTTCTTTATGGACTTTCAATTGGGGATAAGACCATTATCTATAATGCTTGTGCCAGTCAATTATTTTTTATTGACCCTTTGGGATAACAGAGTTTTTCCTCCTGGCCACCATGTCTTATGACAGATGTGTGGCTATTTGTAAACCTCTACATTATATGATCATCAGGAGCAACAGAGTCTGTAGCATCTTTGCCCTCTGCTATTGGATAACAGCTTTGATGCTGATCCTTCCACCCCTGAGCCTCGATTTCAATCTGGAATTCTGTGACTCAAATGCCATCGACCACTTGTGCTGTGATCCATCGCCTCTCCTGAAGCTCTCATGCTCAGACCCATGGCTATTAGAACAGATGGTTATGATTTGTGCTGCACTTGTACTAATGACTACACTGGTAGGTGTAGTTCTGTCCTATACATACATTATCAGGACCATTCTCAGATTCCCCTCTGCTGAGCAGAGGAAAAAAACCTTTTCTGCTTGTTCTTCCCATATGATTGTAGTGTCCATCACCTATGGCAGCTGCATCTTTATTTGAAACCTTCAGCAAAGGATGAAGTAGATGTTAATAAAGGTGTGTCAGTGCTCATGTCTTCTGTTTCCCCCATGTTGAACCCATTTATTTAAACACTGAGGAATAAACAAGTGAAAGAAGCCTTTAATGACTTAATAAAAAAGATTGCATTAATCTCAAAATAAAAATAGAATTCCTAAATTGAAAGATGAAATTTATAACTTAAATATTTCTCCTAAAGCTTATAACCTCTTTTAGCTTTCACTTCTGAGTTGAGTAACGTTCAATAATGTTATCATCCTCAGTTTAGTCGCACACTATTCAGTCAGTCATTTAACATTTAACTACAGAACATGTAATATGTGTTAAATTATATGCATTATGTTTATTTTATTTCCCTGATTAATTTACCTATTAAAAATATCTTTTCCAAACTAACCTCTTCAGGAAATCTTCACTTTTTAAGATAATATGGAAATAGATATACATAAAATGAATTTGTATATTTATTTCTAAGATCTTCTAAGATAATCTCACAATTTTTACAAAGGTAAAACACGTATTTTTTCAACATATTTTAAAGATTTAGTTAAGGTTTTTCATGTGAATAAAGCTTATAATATCTTCATACCCAAGTCTTCAAAATGAAAAATAATATCTTGAAACAAACAAATCAAAGAAGTAAAGTTGAATATCTCACTTTCATTCGTAAGTTTCCTCTAACATATGGAGGCAATGTTATCTGGAGTGGAGTGAGAGAGGAGTCTATTGGAGATGACACAGGAAAGAGAATGGGTTAAGAATATACTAGTAGCAAAGGAAAAGAGTCTAATTTATTTGAAGTGATAGGGGAGCAATGGAGGGATGTTAAAAAGAAGTATTGTTCTGACTATATTTTAAAAAGGATAGCTCAGCCTGCTACATAGAAAAAGCTTGTGGGGAGACCAATTTTGGAGTATCATAATGGGATAGAATAAAGTTACAAAAGTCCACGAAAACATGGTTATCACTTGGGCCAAATAGTAGTATGGTGGAAGTAGCAGGAAATGGCCAGATTTAAAGTATATTAAATGATGGCTCTAACAGCATTCGCTGATGCATTGGAATCTACAAATGAAGTCAAACTTGACTCTTAGGATTTGCAATAAACAAATAGAAGAATGGAACTGCCATGAAGAAGAATTCTGGAGGATCAATTTTGGTAGGGACATGAAGAATTCCCTTTCTGTCATATTAATTTTGAGGTCCCTATTAGATATTCAAGAGGTTATGCCAGATAGGTAGGTGGTTTATGAATGCAAAGGAAAGATCTGGAAACAGAATATATAATTTCTAATCATGTATTTGTTGATCACATTTAAAATTTTAAGGTTAGATCAACTTTTTTGGGAAATGATTGTCTAAAGATGAGAAGTTGTTCATGGACCAAAATCTGATGAAGATGACAATTCTGAAGTGGCTAGGGAACAATCCTGAAAAGGAGCAGTGAGATAGAGGAACCAAAAGAAGTTGGTGTCTCAGAACCCAAGTGCCAAGTGAAAAGTAAAACTCAAACAACAACAACAAACAAACAAAAAAGACTTCATAAAGAAGGAGAGATTGGCCCTTATATTTAGTAAAACAATGGTTTCGGTGGGTAACATTAAACACAAGTAGTATGAGTGGAGTGAAGGGAACCAAAGCTTAAGTTGAGTGGGTTCAAGTATATGTTTATGTGAGAATATGTATGAATGTAAAGGCATATAGGCATGAAAAATCCTTCAGAATCCAACAAATAGAAATAAGGAGAAGTTAGACTAAATGATCCATAGTAAGAAATATTTAGAAAGTGATTGGAGTGGGAAGTCAAAGGAGCTTTGTTTGTGGCTGTTCATATTTAATTTCCTGAATGTTTTAAAGTCATAATGTGTTCATGCATTCATGTGCTGTTCTATAAAACATAAGCTGATAAAATGAAAACTATAGAGGAATTATTATAAAATTATATACATAATTCCTAAATTGAAACTTTTATTTCTGACAAATCCATATAACATTACTAATATCCTTAAAAAGGACTGTATGCCTCTTCTCATTAAGATCCTCAACAGAAATAATCATTTTTTTCTTTCTGTCATTTGATGCTCTAAATATAAGAAATTTAACAGTCCATAAGATTCTGTGTTTTGTGTTATCTCCAGCATTTGTATGTGCTATTTCCTTTGCTTTGAATATTAACTTTATTACTCTTTTTCGGCAAACACTGAAAAATTATTCAGAGGCCTCATATCCACAGACACTCTGAAAAAAAGAAAAGCACCCAAAGCCCTGGTTTTGGACCATCTCCATGGCAGTAATGATTTAATACCTGAGTTTCTTTCGTGCTTTCATTGTCTCTCTTCTTGTACCTGTGAGCTCTTATGTTTTCAACAACTTTGGAAAAATTGCCAGTTGTAGTAAATCGGGCTTCTTGTGAAGTAACAGTTTCATATGTATCTGGAAATAGCACAAATGGAAATGGTCCAATAAACCAGGTAGTAGAGAAATTAAAATAGTTCAGTTAAGTCCCGAGACTATAATCTTCATATTATTTACTCTCATTTCTATATTTCTTGACAGAGGGATGATGCTTCTTTTAGCAGCAGAGGGTTGGATTTATTTACATTCCTTATATAAATGATAATTAATGTGATAATGACATTTCCTATCATTAGATTATTAATTGATATGGAAATATTATTTGAAGATTTTTTTCTCTGTAGATTCTAATTGGATACAATCATTTATAACCAAATTTTAGAATTATTTTTCTGTCCACGAGGTGAAAAGTCACTCATTTTCAACATTTGATCAGCCCTTAGTTCCTTTGGTTACTTCAAATACAAGATTCTAAATCTTTAAACAGAAAGCATATAAAATAGAATTACATACCCAAACCACAGCTTAACATGGCTACCACCAATCAATATTCCATGCAAACAAATTTGAGAAAAATATTAATTCACGAACTCCACTAAAAACTGGAGTACAATAAGGTATGTTAAGATGCAATTGACTCTCTTTACTAATGCTGATATTATAGGGGCAGTTTGTACACAACACAGGGAAATTCTGAAATCAAACCTTGAAATCATTTCAGTATACACACAGATTATGTAAATTAGTATGACTACCAGAAAATCTGTTGATCAAACAAAAGCTGAGTTTATTAGTCTTGCTGCAAAGAGAAAACACCATCTTGACAGTCTTACTAGAGACTGAAAAGGGGTTTACACAGGAGGCTATTTGTAGGTTTGGGGGATCTGGGCTTAAGTGATTGTTGGTGGGTCTTTCAAGTAAGGGTAATGAATGGGATTGATCAAAGTTCATGGCACAATAGTTTTGACGTATTGGACATAGTGACCCAAGGGTCTTAAAAATTGAGTCTTGATAAGATATTATCAGTTCTCTTATTTAAGATTTAAATATGAAAACTGACAACCAATCAGATGCATAAGATTGGAAGAGAGAACAAGGAATTACAATTTCTGAGTTAAGGAGGATTGTAAATCAATAAGAAAAGTTTTTTTTGTTGTTGTTGATGTTTTTAATTCCCAACTAAGAACACAACATAAACAGTATTGTGGGATGTATCCAAATGTGACATTAGAGAAATTAAAGGAATCTAAATATTTAATTTAACAAGCAAAACCCATAGATAGAAGAGTGTGCCAGATACATAATTAAAATAATTTAAAATAAAATCCTAATAAATCAAAATTGAACAGAAGGTGAAAACTTAAAAAGTAAATTTAAGACTGTTTGTATTGGAGTATTAGAAAACAATAGGACTGATAATTAAAATTGATTTTGTTTTTGAAAATGTTATGCAAAAAGGTAAACCACTAGTACAACCATTTTATGTTTTTAATATAACCTACTGAAATATAGGCAGTGAGGACTAAGGAAGCAAGATGAAAGAGAAGAGAAAAGCACAGAAGTAAGATTGACATTAGACATCAACGAGGTGAACTTTAGGCATTTGTAATTTTCTAAGAGGAGGTCCAAAGACTGAGAACCTCTGTGGCCAATAACCATGGAGCAGAAATGTTGAACAACTGGGAAACTGGTGAGAAAGAAACAATAAAAAGTCTAAGAAGCTTAAAAAAGGTTTTAGCAGTATCATTGGACAAAGGGTATAAAAACACAGAGGTTTCAAGGACCAGTGACCCAGGTAGACATCCCAGACTTTTAGTACGGATCTGTGAAAATTACTACACCCAAGAATAAGACCCCACACCAAAATGGAAGTGTATAATATAATTTGAGTTGATGTCCAGAGATCTTTACCCACTAAGTAAGAGTAGAACTCATATCTGGCCTTTGATGAATGAAAGCAAAGAAATCAAATTTCATCTACCATAATAAGAATATACTTTATATAACAGTCAAGCTTGGCTCTAACCATTTCATGATTCATTGGATTATGCAAATATGGGTTCTGATCATGAAGGATTGATTTACTTAGTTCTGTTCTCTTTTTTTCCATTATTATCTTCTGTCACAAATTTTGCTTTCATGTGCCAAAGCTCTAAATACTTTATTTTCTTCCACTGACATCTCCTAATAATGTTTTCCTCTAGATCTATTTCAGCTTTTCTTTGACATATCACTTATCAGTATGGCCCTGTATTGTCTATAACCCAGGCCCCCTTGTTAGCTGGCTTCTGTTTGGATATGATCAATGGAAGTCATCAAAAGGAAATCAAAGTCATGGGAGATATACTGGGCTATTTCCTCCCTTGTTTGGTAATTTGTCTCTGGCAGTAGCTCCATCCTTTTAAGAAAACAGTTCCAATTCTCACTAGCTTTAATATCAGTGAAGTCACCCCTTGTCTCTTCAGCTGTAGGGTGGTATTGTGCATTGTATCATATCCCCAAAAATGATAATAATCAAGTCCTACCTCCTAGTACCTGTGAATGTGAACTTATTTGGAAATAGGGTCTTTGCCAATGTAATTAGTTACGATGAGGCCATACTGGATTAAGGTGGGCTCTAAACAAATATGATTTATAAGATGGAAATTTGGATTCAGGAAAAGACAGACACAGTGTGAAGATGACCATGTGAATAGGAGGTCAAGATGGGAGTTAGGCTGCTACAAAACAAGGAAAGCAAAGGATTGCTGGTAATTGTCAAAAGCTAAAGAAAAAACAGGAATGATTGTTCCGTAGAGTTTTCAGTGAGAGCATGACCCTGCTGACTCCTTGATTTCAGACTTCTAGCTACTAGAAATGTGAGAGAATAAGCTTATATTGTTTTAAGCCACCAAGATTGTGGAAATTTTTTACTTCAGTCCTAAGAAACGAAACTAGGTGGCAACAATTTTCTGCTTTGTATAGTCTCTGGGTATCTTACTGTGTGTAGTTTGTTCCCTTAGCCTGGCCGAAGCCTCTATATGTAATGTCACATTAAAATATTTTCATCTGAATTAGTTGTGGTAAATTCTGTTTCATGGCTTGACTTGAATTATATATTCTTATGTATAATACTTTATATATTCTTATATAGCAATACTTGGTACCACTGATTGTGTAGGATAGACACTTGAGAGAAGGAATTTTGGGACTGAGTTAATTCAGAATTGAATTTTATGGGAAAAGAGAATGAGACACTTGTAATCCGTGACATAAGGTGGCACTGCAGTTACAAAAAGGATCACATTTGGAGGTATGAGAAGAATGCAAGTCGAAAGAGATCCAGTAATTTTATACGTACTTGACTGCTATAAGAACACTTCTGATTACAAAGATAACTGGTGGGATATTTGATTCTGACCAACATAAATAGTTAAAAATACAAGAGTTAAGTCTAGTTACTGTCTTCCCAGTTCAAGGCAAAGATGGATAAATAGAAAGTTGCTAGATCAAGTTCAAAATTGTCTTATCTCCGAGGGGATTGGGAGGGAAGAATAGATGGAGCATGGGGCATTTTTAGGGAATTGGATTTGTTCAGGATGCTCTTGCAATGATGGATAAAGATAATTATGCATTTTGTCAGAACCTATGAAAGAGTATGATGAAGAATGTAAACCATAATGTAAACCATTGACCATTGTTAGTGGCAATGCTTCAATTTTTTTAAACAAATCAATTTTATTGATACATGAAAATAAAGCATAAATCCATCCAAAGTGTACAATTAATGGTATTCAGTATAATCACATAGTTGTGCATTCATCACTTCAATGATTTTTAGAGCATTCCATTATTCCAGTAATAATAATAATAAAAACAAAAACTAGCCAACCAAACAAAACTCATCACTTCTCAATTTCTCTGTACTTCTCCTTTTGTACATAGTTGCTATTCTGTTTCTGTGTTCCTTCTCTCTAGTTTATTTGTATTAATATTTCATAAAAATAAGTAGAATATCACCCATATTCATATTTTACATAAGGTGTCTATAATAGTCCCAAGTTACATCTTTTAGCTTTCATTCTAGTAATATATATGACCTTAGACTGTCATACCCATATAATAGCTCTGCTAGTCACAAACGCCATGATGTGCTTTCACCAACTTATTTCCAAAGGTTTACAAACAACCTTTTAACCAATTCTGCACAGCTTTCCATTCATTACCCTCATTCTATTTTCTGGTGACCTATATTCTGATTTTTAATTCCACGAGTTTACATAATATATTTAGTTCATAATAGCACAAATATTTGCCCTTTTATGTCCTGCTTGCTTCACTCAACATAATGTCCTCCAGGTTTATCCATGTTGTCATATGCTTCATGATTTCATTTTTACTTACCAATGCATAATAATCTATTGTATGTATAAAGCTCAGTTTGTTTATCCATTCATCAGTTGATAGACAACTGTTTTCCAACATTTGGCTATTGTGAATAACACTGCTATGAATATCAGTGTGCAGATGTCTATTCGTGTCACTGCTTTCAGTTCTTCTGGGTATATTCCTTGCAATGGTATTGACGATTCATATGGCAAGTCTATATTCAAACTTCCTTAGGAACTGCTAGGAAGTCCTCTACAGTGGCTGTACCATTCAACACTCCTACCAGGAGAATAAGCATTCTTATCTCTCCACATCCTCTCTAACATTTAGAGTTTTCCGATTGATTTTTTAGTAGTGGCCAGTCTAATAGGTGTGAAATGATAACTCATTGTAGTTTTGATTTGCATTTCCCCAATCACTAGTGAAGTTGAATATTTTTTCATGTGTTTCTTTACCATTTGTATTTCTTCTTTGGACAATTGTCTTTTCAAGTCTTTTGCCCATTTTTTAATGAGAGAGTTCGTCTTTTTATTGTTGTGTTGTATGATCTCCTTATATCTCATGGATATTAAGCCCTTTTCAGATACATGATTGCTAAATATTTTCTCCTATTGTGTTGGCTGTCTTTACACCCTTTGACAATATCATTTGTGGTACAAAAGTGTTGAATTTTGAGGAGGTCTCCCATTTACCTACTTTCTCTTTTGTTGCTTTGTATGTAAATTTTAAGAAACTACTGCCTACCACAAGATCTTGAAGAAGTTTTCCTATATTTTATTCTAGGAGTTTTATGGTTGTCACTTTTATATTTTATATTTAGTCCTTGATCCTGTTAACTTAATTTTTGTATAAGTTGTGAGATAATGGTCCCTTTTTTTGGATATGGATATCCAGTTCTCCCAGCACTGTTTCTTGAATAAACTGTTCTTGTCCAGCTGGGTAGGCTTAACAGCCTTGTTAAAAATCACTTCACTATAGATGTGAGGGATTATTTTTGAGTTCTTGATTCAGTTCCATTGGTCAATCTGTCTGTCTTTATGCCAGTACCATGCTGTTTTTGGTACTTTAGCTAAGTAATATGCTTTGAAGCCAGGAAGTGAGATTACTCCAACTTCATTCTTCTTTTTTAGGACATTTTTGGCTTTTTGGGACCCCTTACCCATCCAAATAAATTTAATTATTGGCTTTTCCATTTCTGCAAATAAGGCTTTTAGGATTTTTATTGGGATTGTGTTGAATCTGTAAAGTGGTTTCAATAGAAAAGAATCAATTGGATAGAAACTTAATCATTGGTTAAGTTTAAGAAATAAACTTAACCAATGATATAAAGGTCCTGTTTTCACAAAACTACCATATATTGCTAAAAGAAACCAAAGAAGACTTAAATAAATGGAAGGACATTCTGTGTTCATTTATTGGAATGCTTCAATACTTGTTCACTAATTATAACCAATGTACCATATTCATGTAACATGTTATTAATAGGGGAGAATGTGAGAAGGGAAAATGTGGTATATATGGGAATCTCCTCTATTTGCTATGTGACTTTTCTGTAACCTAAAGCTTCTTTTAAAATAAAGTGAAATAAAATAAGATTTTGGGAACATACAGAAGAAATTGTTACTGTACATAAAAGATAGAACTTATAGTGATGAAAGGCACAATGCAAAATATTATTTTTATTTTATTTTTTATTTTTTGGCTTTGATTTTAAGGAGGTTTTGGATTGCAGTAGGGTTGCAACTGTGACAGTGGAGATCACTGGTAATGGGTGTCAGTGGTGAGAGGATGTGTGGGGAGGGGTGCACTTGGCGCATGCCTCTATGGAATATGAATGCATTCAAGTGATCATGGGATGTTGTCTCAGTGGATGCAGACCCACACAATAACCAAAAGAATATTGAATTCCCATCTTGGGAGCCCTGCTACATTCTCTAATAGAGTGACAAGGATCCTTAGAGTATATGGGCAGTGCCTAGTGAAGGACGACAGGCCCTTGATATTAATGCTTGTACTTATGAGTCTTGTTCTTGTGAAACTGAATGTTAGCCTAGTGTTATATATTCTCTAAGAGTTACCTCCTGAAAGCCTCCTTGTTGCTCAAATATGACCTCTCTCTAAGCCAAACTCCATATATATACTCACTATCTTCCCCCGCTGTGTGGGACATGACTTGTAGGGATGAGCCTCCCTGGCACTGAGGGATTATTACCAAGAACCACCTAGCAATGCATCTGGAAAAAGACCTTAACCAAAAGGGGAAATTAAATACAAATGAGTTTTTATGGCTAAAAGATTTCAAAGTAAGTCTCGAGGTCATTCCAGAGGTTATGCTTATGCATATAGGAGTATCTCACTGACTGCCACAGTAAAGAGTATCACAAGCAGGGGTGCTCCTGAGGGCTCTAGAGACATCTAGACACTATAGGCAGGGCAGACAACCAAAGGAATTAGGCACCCTCTCAGTGGGCCTTACCTTGAAGTATATGATAACCTTTCCCCCATTAGACTCATTTATAATATTCCTACACAAGATTTGTCATTCCCTTTTATTTGAACCTGTAATTAACACTATACCCATTAAATATGTGTCCAAGTGACTTAAAACTTCCTGCTGTTCACATACCAGTTAAGCCCTAAATCTCAGCAACGTTGCAGCCAACACTTACTCCCCAGTTCATTTGACTCACTCAGGACAATTAACAAAAGTATGATGATGGACAATGCCCATCCACAAAAAACAGAGTGTATCTACAACTGCAAGCAAGACAATTTCATCTATCTGTCCCATGGGATCTAAGACCTTTCTTAATCAGAAGCAGAATGAACATCACCATCCCAAAATGTACAAAATCAAGGAATGAACAAATATAAGGGGTGAAAACAACTATGGACTTAAAATAAACTTATTATTATTCTAGTAATGGAAGAACTTGTAACAATGATATAAAAGCAATGGTCACTGGAGGTTCTGAGGGGAGAGGGAAGATTATGTATAAACGGCACATTTTTGGGACATTGGAATTGTTCTGAATGACATTGCAATGACAGATACAGTGCACTATACATTTTGTCAAAACCTATAAAATTGTGCCATGCAAAGTGTAAACCATAACATAAAACCATAGACCATGGTTAGTAGCAATGCTTCAATAGGTGTCCACCAATTATAACAAATGCACCATACTAATGAAAGATGTTAATGGGGAAATGTGTGGGAAGAGGAAGGGTGGAGTATATGGGAATCCCCTATACTTTCTATGTAACATTTATGTAATCTAAAGCTTCTTTAAAAATAAAATTTTAAAAAAATGGTCTTACCTCATATAGCATTAAGGAAGAGGCAGTTGAACATCAGTTCCCAAAACTAATCTGTTGAGTGCAGGATTGGAATCCCAGTTAATTGCACAACCTTCTCAAGTGTCTTACACTAAGATTTGGACACTGATTTTTAAAGGGTGGACCCTGTGATGTTGGATGGGACATTTGTGTGGACACAAATGAGGTTGAAAATCTTGAAATCTTATTATTCTCTGAGTCTCTATTACTGATGGAAACAGCTTTTCCTCTCTTATATAAGGAAATTAGTTTCCTTAGCCTAAAAAATGAAGTTTTAAATGAGTTCAACTAGGACATTTGCTTCACAAGGACAAGTTTATTCTTCTAAAGCTTGGCATTCCCCACCCTTCATTGTCTCCATGATGATAACTTCAAGGAATTACATACTAGCTTGAACCCAGGGTGAGAATAGCCATTTAGTTTCTATACACATGAGTGTAATCATAATATCGTGCTAGTTATGTTGTTGAGAACATGAGAACATGTATGGAATATAGAGGAACATAGAAAACACTGGATAAGGACTAATTTAGCAATAAACCTGCATTCAGCTAGGATTCAATATTTCATTTCTAGTCCAATAAGTTGTGAGTGACTCTAAATTTGTTAATTAATTGAAGTGTAACTATAATCAATATGTTTATATGACAGAATATATCTATCATAATATAATATAAATCAGAAGATTTAGGGAAATAGACATGGTAGCAGGAGCTGTTATGTGCATTCTGCTCAGCCCTATGCTAACAATACTATCTGTATTAGACAACCAAAGGGGTGCTGATGCAAAATACCAGAAATCTGTTGGATTTTATAAAAGATATTTATTTGGGGTAGAAGCTTACAGTTACTAGGCCATAAAGCATAAGTTACTTCCCTCACCAAAGTCTGTTGCCTCATGTTGGAGGAAGACGGCTGCCGATGTCTGTAAGGGTACATCCTTCCTCCTCCTCTTAATGCTCTGTAGTCTCAGCTTCTTCCAATATAAGCTGTAGGCTGGGATAAGTCTTGTCTCTCTTCTGGGGCTCCTTCTTCTCTGGGCTCAGCTTCTCTGTTTTCTCCACAAGGTCAGCAATAGACTATCAATCTCTCTCTCTTCCTGGGGCTTCTGCCATGTCTATGGAGCCGTCTCTATTCCTCTGTGATCTTCTCCTGTGTGTTTATTTCCCTGGGTTCCAGCATCCAAAACTCCAACCTCCCTCCTCTGTCGAGTGGTTTTCTCTGTGTGTCCCTGCCCAGCAAGGGGGAGGGGACTCAGTGTCCTACTGATGTGGCCCAATCAAAGCCCTAATCATAATTTAATCAAACAAAAGTGAAACCTCTGAAGTTAATACAAATCTAATACGCCCAGAGGAACAGACCAGTTTACAAACATAAACCATTATCTCTTTTTGGAATTCGTAAACAATATCAAACTGCTATACTCTCTAAGAGAAGCTTATAGAACACTTCATTCACCAAGACTTAAGAAATATTATTTAATACTGGAGGAATACCAGTATTTTCAAAAAAACCTTATAATGGCTGTATTCTCCAGTTATGACTGTGGAAGATGTTACTATTTAATTCGGCTTCCTGATTTCATTAGGAATAATGCATTCACTGAGGGGCAGTGTCTAAGCTGTGTCACTTAATTTTAAGAGAAAAGGTAAAAGAGAAAAGGTAAATATAACTATTGCAATAAACCACAGGGACATATCAGCACTCAAAGTGTATTAATATGCAGGGATCTGTTGCAGTAACTAAATGATCATTTGGTCTCAAAAAAATGAAATATTTTTACAATAAACCTAAGTGCTAAAATGAATAGAGTAGATGGTAACACGTTATGGTGAGTATAATTAACATTACTGATTTATAAATAAAATTGTGGCAGAAAGGGGTAGTCTAGGGATGTAAATGTCAATTGAAAGGAAGTTAGAGAATAATCGAGGGAATGTATAACATAGTGATTTTGGTGGTAGATGAAGATTATGGCTAATGGTATAAATATAAGAATGTTATATTACAAAGTGTTAAGAATATGTGAACATGTGAAAATTACAACTAATATATCTTATGGATAATTGTTAACAGTAATATCATAATATTTTTGCAGCAAGGACAAAGAAGATACTGTATTAATTCTAAGGGACAAAAATAGGAGATATCAGAAGATATGGGGTTTTTCCTTTTGGAGTAATGAAAATGTTCTAAAATTGACATGTGATAATAGCACAACTCTGTGATGAATACGAGAGCCACCAAGTGTACACTTCGAGTGACTTGTTCAAGGCAGATTCAACACAGTGAATCCTGTGGTGGATGATGGGTTGTAGTTAAAAGAACAAATACGAGAACATTCTCTCATGAATTATATCAAATATATAATACTAATACAGGATGTTAATAATTGGATGGGTTGGGGGAAAATACACCAAATGTAAGATAAGGACTATATTTAGTAGCAATATTCTTACAGTGTTCCTTCACAGTTTGTAACAAATGTTTCACAACAATGCAAAGTGTTGGTGGAGGGGTGATGTATGGTATCCCTGTATGGTATGCATGTTTGTTTTGCAAGGTCACAACTTTTACTATACACTTATTGTTTATGTGTGTTTATATATGAATTATAAACTTCAATAAAATAAATGAAAAAAAAAATCACTCAAGTGACCCTATTGGGAATACACAAATGTTCATTAGTTCTCAAACCTAAATCAGTTAATGGATCCAGAGACTCTCTAATGAGGGGGAAGCTAAGTCCTGTTGAATGATCTCATAGTGTAATTACAGAAATATATTTTAAATAATCCTCTGAGCCTTTCCCACAGGGAACTATGGCACTTTGCACATGTGTATGAGAAAAACAAAATATTGAGCCTTAAAGGAATATTGGGTTATGAGTTGACACTAATCCCTGGGAAGCAGAATACTACTAAGAGAAGAGATTTGTAGTGCTGAGAAGAAAAACAGGAGATTTTTTTGTGTGCTTCTCAAAGAAGGTCCAATGTTTCTGAAGGTCCATACTGGTATTATTTCCCTACTTCCTGAATACATAGTTGGAATATAAAGAAATGACAATTTGAAGAAATTCCCACTTTCATTACTTCACCTGTGCAATAGTGCTTTTGTGGAAGGAAGGGTTAATGGAAATTCCTGGAAATGTTCCTCTTTCCCACTGCCAAAATAATAACCCCAAACAATACTACATCTCTAAAGGAATGACAGTGATTGATGTCACCATCAACGATTTGAAAGATTCAAGAGTGTGGAGGATAAACTGTGATGTTTCTATGGACCCATTTGCCTGTGGCATTTCAAAATATCACCTTTAAAGTGAAAGGAACTTATTTTCACCTTGAAATTTCCTCAACAAATAAATAGACATGATCTTTGGCTCTCTTTTGGATTGTTTGAAGACAACATTTACCTTGCTTGGGTATGCAAGGGCATATTTCCTGAAAAACTGATAAGTTTGACAGTCCTAAGGAAAGCAAGAGGAAGAGGGGCTTGTGGCAGTTTGCCTCTACAAATAATCCAATAGTACTTGAATCGTCTCTGATACATAGGGATTTTGTTTTTTAAAAAAAGTCTACAAAACTTCAAAAGGTGAATCAGAATGAAGACTCCTAAGGTTTGGGAGCATAGGCATGCCTTCTTTTGCTCACAACTATTCTCTATTTGAGAATCAGCTGCTGGAAGAAAATAAATACCAGACTTGAGAATGCCAAGTGACTGTGAGTCGAGTTTCCTATTAGGAACTACATGTCATATGTTCCATTATTTCACAATTTTGGACATGGATAAGCAGCATTCCATCTTCATGTGGAAATACTATGTATGAGCCCAAGCTTGAGCAGGCACAACTACATTGCAAAAGCAAATGCTTAGACTCTTATGGTCCCTGTATATATAACTTTGTCCCCCCTTTTCCACCCATGCACATGATTTTCTAGGGAATTTCCTATGTCCAGTTAAGAAAACTGGGATAAAAAGTACTTAACTTACAGATGGAACATACAATATGCAATCCCTAAAATGGTTCTGAATAGAAAGAACTTTAGCAGTATATCTGGTTGTCCACTTTGGGTTGGCAGGAGCATGGCCTGAGGTGTGAACTTATACTATATTGAAGGCAATTGCTAATGAATCAGCTAGATGTTCATTGATATGAAAAGAACACATTTGAAAGACTGGTGACACAGAGATGTGGAAAAAAGGTTTGTGATGGATTCTCAGAATTGACACAACTCATGAAGATAATTGTGACCCATGTGAAGAGATTCTAAAGATCATCCACTGCAGAACAAGTTCTTAATGATCAAGTAGACATGGTGTGCACTACATCCACCTTGGGAACTTGTGAGGGTGGTAGGCAGAAAAAAGACTTTAAGCGGAGAGGGAAGTTTGCTCATATCGGCACAGCTGTAGTCTTTCCAGATGTACAGGCACACTCTGCAGTTCTTTATTAGCAGGGTTATTCATACACTACTGTTATCACTCAAATGTTACACAGAAGGAACACAAAATACAACTCATCAGAATCATTTCTGCTGTGCCCAGAGACCATGTGTGATGGGCTGAGGATTTTGTGAGCTAATAGCTGCTGTCTGAGTCTTAACATTTACACTTCACCCACGAGGGCAATAGCCTTAGTAATTGTGGAGTACTTATTATGGGCTAGAGCGTTAATATAAAAGTTTTTAAAAATTTTTTGCTCCTGATGATGGCGTCAGCACTTTTACCTGCAAAGGTTAAACATTGGTTAATTTCTTTTGTAATCCTGTTCTCCAGGGAGCAATAAAAGTGAGCCACCCCACATGGGGTGCCTTTAAGATCTAAGGCCACACCCTGGTTTTCGTTTTTTCTACCATGGATCACTGTTACAGCAGGTAACAGAATATGTTTCTGTGGATCTATCAGGGCTTCAGCAGGGGATCCTTGGTTAGAATTTGCAACTGGACCAGAGCCACTGCTTTATGCACTAGAGCTTCTATGGGCATTACTCTACCCCATTGCAGACACTCATTTAATTGTTGGACCATGGTTCACAGCCACTTGCGCAGGGACGGCTCAACTATCAGTACAAAGAGTTAAAGGGCTATTTTTTCCCTTATAACAAGCTACACAGCTCACAGTTCAGCCCACTGGCCACACTGATTAAGGCCCATTTTATACCACATGGTGCTAGCCCTGGGCTGGATGGACACAGCCATCCACTGGCCTCAACTGGCCTCATCTGCACATTACGCAGATACTGGACTGTTTCCCCACCAAACTCTCAAGGGGGACTGTGCATCCTGGATGAGGGTTAACCCTGCCTCAGGACTCAATGCTTCTGCATATGTCAGTAGACCTCTGGCTGTGTCAATGGCCATAAGGGCATATTGGCACAGCCAACTCAAAGGTAATGGCCTAATAAAATTTACGTGCAATCTTGTGAGCGGGATACGTCCTCAATTTGACTCACAGTCCTGGGCAGTGGTCTCCAATGTAACAGAGAACATCAGGGACACACATGGTACGCTGTCCAAGTGGCCTCTGTGCTCAGAGGTAAACCCTAAAGGCGTGAAGCCTTCATCATTGTGGGGACTCCAGCATGTAGGAGTTTCTGGTGCAGCCACACAGTTGCGTTCTTAGCACTGTTTACCTGCAAGGTAAGCTTAATTAATTGTTCTGCTTCATCATTGCCTGGATGCAAAAAGGGGCAGTGAGCTGCTCCATGGAACACTGTCACTTCTTTAGACAATACCTAATCTCATAGGTTTTCCTATGAGAAAGCCTCACATGGATTTTTCCCACAGGGGTCGATGTGGGGCTGGCCTTATGGCCAACTATGAGCCACATTACTTGCAATTTAGCCCATTGGCTACTCTGACTAAATCTTGATTTATACAAAATGGTATCAGTTTGAGGATGCACTGTTCCAGCGGTCTATTGAGCCGCCTGTTCTCGGCTGGTTCTATCCGTGTATTATGCTTGTTCTGGCATGGTACCTACCCCAGCTTTGTAAAGGAAACTTCCTTCATAGGAACTTGTAAGGGGGCCTCAGGGTCCAGTGTCCCAGCATATGTTAAGGAACCTAAAATTTGCTGCAATACTTTGCACAATGTACTTGCAGCAAACATGCTCTTCTGTTCTAAATAGGTCATCCACTTGGCCAGGGTCACCGTCGGGTCCATGCCACTTTGTGGCCAGGTGATCCAATTTTGCACCCACCCTTTTATGGGGTATGTGGTAAATATTTTTACCAGGGGTTCTCGGGTTATGGTTTCAGTACTCTGCATGCGAGCGCACATGGCTGCCAAAGGCTTCTCTATAAGACTATAGTGCTTCTCTGCTTGTCTACATAGCTGACTCTAAATCTGCAAGAGAATCAGAGGTTAGCATTACATTATCAATGTAATGATACATCCAAACAGCATCGGCATGCTGCCACTTTTCTAGGTCTAAAGTCACTCAACCATGCCAAATTGTGGGGTTGTGAATACAGACCATAAGCAATACAGTAAAAGTTCACTGTTGATCTTCCCACATGAAGGTAAACTGATCCTGTGCTTCATCAGCAATGAGGATGGAGAAAGAGGCATTTTCCAAGTCTAAAACAAAATGATAAGTTCCCAGTGTCAAAGTCAAAACATCCATTAAGTCAAGAATAGAAGGCACAGCCTCATGGTGGGGAGGAACCACCTTGTTCATCTCCCGATAATCAACAGTAATAGGCTACGTCCCATCAGGCTTACGTATAGGCAACACCGGAGCATTAAACGGGCTCCGGGACTCACGGAGGATTTGTACCTTGACCAGTTTTTTCATAGTTGTCGATATTCCTTCACGCCCTCCTGGCAAACAGTACAGTTTTATGGTTATTGTCCTGCGGGGTTTAGGCAGCACAACAGAGGCGTGTTTCCCTGTCTCCACCAGACCAATCTTGGTCTGTTGGCTGTTGGACTTGCCGAGACTAGCTATCATGGCTGCTCCCTCAAGGGGGCAGTAGCATGTCGTATAAACAGGTTTCTCATTTAACTTGTCAGGTCCCTGGTTATTGATGTCAAATACAGCACCGAACATGCCTATTTCTCGGACTACTTGTACGAGGTTAGCATATGTAGTCCACTGACTCACCAAGTCTGGCAATTCTCCCGCATCATTCCAGACTATATGAACGGCTGTCTGGAGCCACTCCATCAATAAGTGGATGGGATTTCCTCCAGCATTCCGTTGCATTTGTGAATTTTGAAATGACTTATTACCATCATGATATTTATACATTTTTTTCCAGCCAAGGAATCATTTTATGGTGAAAATCATCTTAATGGGCCCATATCCATGAATTCTTCAATTTCTTTACATATCTTATCACTCAAAGAAGAAAAAATATGCCATATTCTATAGGTAATTATTATCCTTTGGGAAATGGCTTCTAGATTAGATTATAATGTAAAATATTATCCATGGGCTATCAAACTACTATGCAACATGAATTTTCTTTCATTGCCTGGGTATTGCCTGACTACTAAATCATAAATTTTGACATGTATAGCAGAATCTTTTCATTAACTAGGAAATGCATATACAAGATTGAGCTCAAACATGAGTAAGTCCCATGAGTAAGTGGCTCCAGGATTACTTATTTACATTGTTTTCCTTTCCTCAACCCACATCTATGGCCTCATAGACAGTTTTCCATGGCTAGTTGATCAAGGAATGTATTAGTCAGCTAAAGGGGTGCTAATGTGAAATACCAAAAAAATGGGTTGGTCTTTATAAAGGGTATTTATTTGGGGTAGAAGTCCACAGACACCAGGCCATAAAGCATTAAGTTTCTTCTCTCACCACAGTCCATTGCCACGTGTTAGAGCAAGACATTTGTCAGCGTTTGCCAGGGTTCAGGCTTCTGGGGTGCCTCTCTTCCCGGGGCTGCGTTTCTCTCTGGGCTTAGCTCCTGTTTCCTCCACAAGGTCAGCTGTAGATGATCAGGCGAACAACTTGCTTCTCTTCTCTTCTTTCCAACATCACAACTGCTTCTCAAAAGACTGCTTCAACTGTCCTTTGCCTTGCTTTTTATATTCAATTCCCCACCCACCAAGGGGTGGGGCTCAACACCCTAATCCTAACCTAATCATGCCCAGATTAACAGATCAGTTTACAAGCATGATTCAATTATATTTTTGGAATTCATAATTACATCAAACTGCCACATTCCACCCTCTGAATTCCAAAAATACATTACAATATTTAAAAAAACTTAAATCAGTAACATCCCAAGTACAAAATCATATCAAAATCATTTTAAAGAAATACAGTTTGTCTTCAGGCAAAGTCTCATCTGCTATAGACCTCTGAAACTTACAGAACCATTTAACTGCTTCCAATACACAAATGGAAAGACAAAAGATAAATTTTTTCAATATTATAAGGAGAAATTGGGATGTTAAACATTAGTTATGGATCCTTTACAGTTCAGTAAACTTGCAGGGCATCCTCCATTCGAATTCAAAGTTTGAGAGTTATTTTTAAGAAGATGTTTTCTTTTCCTTGGGGCCACATGGGAACCCACCTTTTCCACAGGCTTGCCCAATGGCCATTTTTTTGGTTCCACCCTCATCAAGCATCTGGGTGTCGACCAAGCTCTTAACCTCACCCTCCAAGAGTGTTGGGGTGATTGTCACACCTTACCCAATCTGTGGATTAGAGTTTTAGCCCCCTTAGTACAGTGAGGTGAAGACAACATTCCCCCTAACCTTTGGCATACAGGCTCAACCCCCTCAGAGAAATGAGTTGACCACCCGGCTTTCCCTAACCTTTGGCATACAGGCTCAACCCTCTCAGAGCAATGGGTTGACCACTGGCCTTCTCTAATCTATGGGGGACAGGTACACCCCTCTCAGACCAATGGGATGTTGACCTTAACCACCCTAATCTTTGAGGAATGTGCTCCAACCTCCCTGCACCCTGGGGTGGCAAAACTCTTCCTGAACATCAGGTGGGGACATCCACCCTCTTCAACCGCTGGGGAAAACTCACTCTCTGTATATATGGGTGGGGCTCCTCTCTTGGTCCAAGGATATGTCTTAATCCCAGATCTCTGCTTCCACGGTTTTCTTCTTAAAGCTTTTTCTCCTTCAGTCTCTTCTTTCCATGTCCTCTTTTGTCCAAGCTGACAGTGGTTTTGTTCATACAGCTCTCTCAAAAACTTTGTTGGTTTAGCATGCAAGAAGCAGGGGTCCAAGCCATCAGACAGTAAGACTTTCCACAAGTCTTTCTGAGATAACTGCATCTTCAATTCTGAGTTACGAGTTCCAAGTTTAGTAAAGTTTTCAAATAGGGCATTTTCATCTGGGACTTTGATTTCCAGAAACTTGGAAGTTCCAGAATTAGTTTCTGTTTTCTTTTTGCCCAAAAGTTCAGTCCTTAGTGTATTTTGCTCATCTAGTATTTTGCTATAAGCTGCAAGGAGAAGCCAAGCCACATTCTCCGGGTTTACTTTGGAAAGTACTTCAGCAAAATGCTCAGGTTCGCCATTTCCAAATTCTGTCTTCCATATAACACCAGGAGTTAATCTTGCTAAAATCTTTGCAACTTTAAAACATGGATCACCTTTCCTCCAGTTTCCAATAATAGTTTCATCATTTACTTCTAAGGCATCATAGAAAGTCTCTTTATGTCCATATTACTATCAACAGTCTCTTCAAAATGATCTAGGCCTTTTCCATCAAGCATTTCACAAGGTCAGCTGTAGATGATCAGGCGAACAACTTGCTTCTCTTCTCTTCTTTCCAACATCAAAACTGCTTCTCAAAAGACTGCTTCAACTGTCCTTTGCCTTGCTTTTTATATTCAATTCCCCACCCACCAAGGGGTGGGGCTCAATGCCCTAATCCTAACCTAATCATGCCCAGATTAACAGATCAGTTTATAAGCATGATTCAAATATATTTTTAGAATTCATAATTACATCAAACTGCCACAAGGAACAATAATTGGGGCTTGATTTACAGATAGTTTTGAATACTATCTAGTACATGGCTGTTTAATTTGCTTGTAAAGAAAGATGACTAGATGTACAGACCTATGTTTATATATGGACAATGGCTAATGTTTGCCACTTAGAAGGACTCTGAATATAAAATTAGTCTTATTGTAAAATTGGTGGAAAATAGTTCCCAGGAAGAGGTATGTAGGTGGAATTCTACAAATGGGTACTGAGGGTAAAGGCATTTGTGTTTCATGTGAATGATAAGCGAAGAATAACTCCAACAGAGGAGGAATGTAATAATCAGAAGAAAGCTATAACTTGTTCTGTGTTTGTCAGTTATCCACATTCCTTTCCCAGTGGAAGTTTGCACCACTATGAAGTAGCCATGATAGCAGTGATGGGCATGATGAATGGGATCAACAATTTAACTATGACTCAACAAAGTCAGTTTGGCTACAGAAATTACTTCAGAGTGTTCAACATGCCAATAGCAGAGAAACACACTAAACCTCTGACATGGTAGCATTCCCTGGGCTGACCAGTCAGCTCATGGGAGAAGGATTGCACTAGACAACTTCCATCATGGAAGAGGTAGCACTTTTTTCCTCTAGAATAGACTTTTCTTAGGGATATAAGTTTGCCTTACTTCCTGTGATGCTTTTGCGTCTATGAACTTAATGAATTCCTTGTTGAAAATCATATTGTACACAACATTCTGACTAACAGGTGCACTCATATTGCAGAAAATACTGAGTCTACTGCCTGTCCGCTTTGTGTTCATCATGTTATTGAACCAACAGGTATAGAAGGGAATTACTTATTGGCTGGAGTGAGCAATTATAATTATCAAGAGGAAATTATGGGGCAAGGAATGGTATCTCTGAAATGCTAGGTCACCTCTTCATCTTCCTATGCCTTGTCATAAATGATAATGGAAAACTACAGACCTAACATAATGAAAAGGGCTCTTCAAGAATGAAGATTATGGTCACCTTACCAGGAAAACATTATGACAAACTTAAATGATTCAAGGAAATATTGAAACATAAGTAGAAGAAAATTTTAAATATCACCCAAATTGCTAGTCACAGAAATCAAAACTATAGTAGTTATGAGTGTTTTTTCCTTTTTTCTCTTTCCAATTCCTCTATAATTTAACATAAGGTGAATTAACAACTTTTAATTTTATATCTCAGTAGTTAAGTGACAGACAATCAGAGGGGATGGTGTCTCATTTAGAACAGGAGTACCTATTACCCAAGGAAGAGTAAAGCGACATTGCACATGGTGTGTCCTCTTCTATGGAGAACGTTACAGTACTTTGGTTGCACAAGAGACAGTTGCATCATGCTACATGGAAATATAATTTTCCTTTGTCTTTATTTGGAAGTTAATTATAGTTAAAAGTGGTATATATTGATATTAAATTGACAAGGCGTGCACTGTGCTGCCTTATTCTTTTGTCAAACCGATCCCAGGTTAAAGCACTTATGAAAGATTTGGATGATGGTGGCTAAGTTGTGATAATTTCTGTAGCAATGTCATGGTAGTTGGTTGTAATATCAGAGGTTCATGGACATGACTGCAGGTTCTAGCTTGTTCATTTTTTTTCTATGCTTTGCATCCAGCTCTTCTGGATATTTACAGTGGCCCATTTCCAGATGCTAAGCTGTGTATCCTAGTCATTCCCTAGACTTTGCTCCCTTTTGTATCCCGACTTCACACTGGACATGCTTGGCTATTCATGTCACCTATATAGTGATTCCTTTGATCCTCCAACTCTCTCTTTCAGACCTGCACTTCCTCAACTCCTCTCATCATTATGTAAATCTTAATTCCTGTGTTAAATCCCTAAATGACCATATGTGACAGTGACTCTGATTCCTGATTTAGATCTCACTGGTAATTGGAATACATATTTTCTTATCTCTTTTCAGTATATTTCACCTAATTCCATTGCTTTTTTGTCACTTCTTCATTTAATTTAGGTTTTATTTGATTTTCTTGGAAAAAAGTAAAACATAGGAATTAGTAATGCAATATGTGAAATAAGGCAAAAGCACATTTAACTCATAGTAGAGTCACTTAGAAGCTGTGTGATGTTGGGCAGATTACCCAAGAACTATAAAAATGATATTTTTATTTTTAAAATGGTAATAGCAAAAATATAAAACAACTTAAGTTGTTGTAGGTAAGATAATATGGGGGAGAAGAAGTTACATAAATGATTGTTTAGTATATACTACATCTTCTGGTATATTGAAGATTTATTATGTGCCCAAACCACTAAATGTTATTTTCCTATTCTATTTCTACTTTTGTGATTATGACAAGAAGTAATAATCTAAATTCTTCTACTGTGTTCAGGAATAAATTTGTCAAAATATTATCTTTTACCAACGAAAAAGAACTTATTTCTTTCTCAAGCCAGATATTATTCAGTCATCATTTATTTATTCAATTCAGGACTTACTAGAATTTCTACATTTCTCAATCATAAATACGTGTTTCCAGAACTTTGTTTATAGAAACTTTGTATTAAATTATGTTTATATATCTTTGTTTTCCACTTTGGTTAAACTAAATCTTAAAGTTCTAAATACTATATTGTTTGTTTTGGTTTTGTTTATATTAACGTTCATCTTGTTACTGTCTGAAATTAAAGATGAAGATTTCTTATATATATATATGGTTTTTAACTATTTTGAAAGATGTAAAAAAGAGTCTTTACATTATAGAGCTCTAACAATTTCCTGAATGTCACTGACACTATTTACGTCATGCTATTTAATTTCTCTTTAGATCATGAAAGCAAGTGAGTGATACGGGAGGGAAGACTTTTGTTTTCTGGAAAGATATTCTCATATTTTTTTATATATATTTGTATCAAAGAACTTGTGAGCTTACAAAACAATCAAGCATAATGTGGAGAATTCCCATATGTCATCCCTCCACCAACACCTTACATTGTTCTGCAACATTTGTTACAGATTATGAAAGAACATGATCAGACTATTACCACTAACTGCAGTCCACAGCATACACTTGGTATATTTTTTCCAAACATTCCTTGTTTATTAACACCATGTATTAGTATTTTACATCTCTTATAGTTCATGAGAGAACACTCTTATATTTGTACCATTAACCATTGTTTAACTTTCACCACATGGTTCACTGTGTTATACAGTTGCATGCCATGTACATTCTAACCAGAATGTACATTCAGTGGCTCTCATTTTCCTCATAGAATTGTGGTCATTGCCCCAGTAAACCTTTGAACATTTTCCTTAGTCCAAAAGAAAAAATCACATACCCCTCTATTATTGACCCTTAATATTGTTCTAGTAACTTCTTTGACAATGATGCTAGAATATTATAATATTGCTGTTAACTTTAGTCCATAAATTACATTAAATATGTTTTCCCATGCATCACTATATTCTTATTACCTTGTAATAGTGATGTACATTTGTTCCAGTTCATAGAACATTCTTATATTCATATTATTAATCTCAATTCTCATCCACTCTGGTTCACTATGTTATTCAGTCGCTAGATTATTCTCTAGTTCTCTTTCAATTGACATTTACATCCCTAGACTACCCCTTTCATTCACAATCCAATTTATAAACCAGCTGTGTTAGTTTTATTCACTGTAATGTGTTACCACCAACTCTATCCATTTCCACAGAATTGCAGTCACACTAATTGAAAATTCTGCACACATTTAAGCATCAGTACCCCTTCTCAGTCCTCATCCTATCTCCTAGGAACCTATAGTCTAGGTTTTAACTCCATGTGTTTATTCTTCATATTTAGTTGATATTAGTGAGACGATACAATATTTGTCTTTTGTGTCTGGCTTATTTCACTTAGCATAATGTCCTCAAGGTTCTTCCATGTTATCATATGTGTCCCAATTTCATTTCTTCTTACAGCTGCATAGTATTCCATCATATATATATATACCACATTTTGTTTATCCACTAATTAGTTGATGGCCACGTGGGTTGTTTCTATTTTTTGGCAATTGTGAATAACGCTGTTATGAACATCAGTTTGCAGATGTCTTCTGGATTTATTACTAGTAGAAAGATTGCTGGATCATGAAGGCAGTTCCGTATTTAACTTCCTGAGGAACTGCCAAACTTTCATCTACAAAGGCTGCATCATTCTACATTCACAACAACAGTGAAGGAGTGCTCCTATTTCTGCACCTCCACTCTACACTTTGGTTTTGTTAATTCTATGGTTTTATTTTTTTCCTCAGTTTCATTTATTTCTACACTGATCTTTGTTATTTGATTCCTTCTGCTTGCCTTGGGCATGGTTTGCTGTTCTTTTAATAGTTCCACCAGCTGTGTAGTTAGATCATTGATTTTAGCTCTTTCTTTTTTTTTAATGTAAGCATTGACGGCTATAAATTTACCTCTCAGTCCTGCTTTTGCTGCAATCCATAGACTCTGATATGTTGTGTTCTTGTTTTCACACATCTTAAGACATTTATTTATTTATCTTGCAGTTTCTTCTTTAACCCACTGATTACTTAATAGTGTTTTGTTTTTGTGAATTTTCCCTTTTTCCGCCTGTTGTTAAGTTCCTGCTTTATTCCATTATGATCAGAGAAAGTGTGTTTTGTATAATTTCCATTTTTTAAATTTATTGAGATCTGTTTTGTGACCCAACATATAGTCTATCCTGAAGAAAGATCCATGATCACTTGAGAAGAATGTATATTCTGCTGTTTTGGGATGCAATGTTCACTATAAGTCTGTTAAGTTTAGATCATTTATCATTTTATTCAAGAACTTTGTTTCTTTATTGATTCTCTACCCAGATGATCTATCCAATGATGTGAGTGGTATATTGAATTCTCCAACTATTATTGTAGAGATATCAGTTTCTCTCTTCAGTTTTGCCAGAATTTGCCACATGTAATTTGGGGCAACATGGTTAGGTGCATATACATTTATGGTTGTTCTTGACTCCTGGTGAATTGCCCCTTTTATTTGTATATAATGACTTTCCTTGTCTGTAATAATAGCTTTGCTTTTAAGGTCTAATTCTTCTGATATGATTATACTTACTTCAGGTTGCTTTTTGTTTGTTTGTTTGTTTTGGTTACCAGGTGCATAGAATATATTTTTCCAACCTTTCACTTTCAATAGATTTGTATCCTTGGGTATAATGTGTGTCTCTTGTAGACAGCATATAGATGGCTTATATTTTCTCAACCATTCCACTAGTCAGTGTCTTTTGATTGAGGAGTTTAACCCATTAACCTTCAATGTTATTACTATAAAGGCAGTTCTTACTTCACCCATTTTGATCTTTTGGTTTTATGTCATATATTATTTTCAACACACTTTTTACAATTTTAGTTACTTTTACTGATATAATCTTCATTTCTATACTCTCTTCCAATCCTCTCTCTCCTGTCTTTTCTTTTCACTCCTTTTAGTATTTCCTGCAAAGACGGTATCTTCATTACAAACTCTCTCAGTTTCCATTTATCTGTGAATATTCTAAACTTGCCCTTATTTTTAAAAACTGTCTTGCTGTATATAAGATTCTTGGATGGCAGTTTTTCTCTTTCAGTTTCTTAAATATATCGTACCACTGACTTCTTACCTACATGGTTTCTGATGAGAATCAGTACTTAATCTTACTGTGCATCACTTATATGTGATGAATTGCTTTTCTCATGCTGATTTCAAGATTCACTCTTTATCTTTGGCATTTGACATTCTAAATAGTATGTGTCTCAGAGTAGTCTATTTAGATTTATTCAGATGGGAGTATATTGTGTTTCTTGGACATGGATATCTATATCTTTCAATAGGACTGGGAAATGTTCTACCATTATTTCCTCAAATATTCTCTCTGCCCCTTTTCCCTTCTCTTTTCCTTCTGGTATACTCATGACACGTATGTTTGCATGTCTCTTGTCATCATTTAGTTCTCTGAGTCCCTGCTCCATTTTTTTCCCCATTCTTTTCTTTATCTCTTCTGTTTTATATTCACTTTCAGAGGCTCTGTTTTCAAGGTCACTGATGCTTTCTTCTGCCTCTTCAAATCTGCTTTATATGCCTCAAGTGTATTTTTAACTTCGTTTATTGTGCCTTTCATTTCCATAAGATCTGCTATTTTTCTATGAATCCTTCAAATTCTTCTTTGTGCTTACTCAGTGTCTTTGTGATGTCTTTGATCTCTTTAGACATCTCATTGAATTTATTAAGGCAATTTATTTGAACACCTATGATTAGTTGTCTATATATAATCTGGAGGTTTAGTTTATTTCTTTGACTGTGCCATATATTCCTGTTTATTGTTATGGATTGTAAATTTTTTTGGTGTCTCGGCATCTGATATACTAAATGTATTTATTCTTGGCTCTTTTTCTATCTTTATTCTAGGGCTTTCTATTTGATTGGCTTTGTGCTACAGCCCCTCTTTGATACTTGGTTCAACTTAATTTGGAACCTTATACTGGCTTGTGTTTAGCCAATCTGAATTTTTTTCAGCTCTTTCTCTCTATTTCTTGCCCTTTCTCTCTTCCTTGTTGCTAAATAAGAGTCAAGAATGTCGTTGGTATTATAAGCCATGGAGGTTTAAGCTGCCCACATTGTCCCAGGACTGATGAATCTTCTTCCACTTTTCTACCTTGCCAGGAATAAGGATGGAGCTGCAGCTGTGTGCAGTAATCCAGGCCATGAAAACCAAGACCATCTGTAGTTGGCCAGAGAGACTGATGTGACTCCACATCCCTTTTTTACTTGCCTGGTGTGGGCAGCAAACTAATCTGTGCAAGTCAAAAACACTGCAGTTGCTGAGGTAGACTGATGAAGCCCTGGCCCCCCCTCCTCCCTTGCCACTGATGGGAATGGAGTCTCTGTTGCACCCAGCAATCTAGTCTGTGAAGGTCAAAAGTGACTTCAGTTGCCCTGAGAGGGTGAGGGTGCACCTTCCCTCATCCTGCTCTGTCAGCAGTGGGGATGGAGCCACAGATGTGTCTGATAATCTAGTTCATGCAAGCTGAAAGTGGCTGCAGTTGTCTAAAGAGACTGAGGTAGTACTGTCCCTCCTCCTGCCCTGTCAGGGATGGGAATGGAGCCAGAGATGTGTCCACCAGTCTAGTCTATGCAGGCCAAAAGTAGTCAGTTAACTAGAGAGGCTAAATTTGCTCTGTCTCTCTGGCCCTTTCAGGGGCAGAGATGGAGCCTCAGGAGTGCCCAACACTAGTCCTGTTGGGCTGAAAGTGGCTGCAGCTGCTCAGAGAAGCTTAGGAAACATTGCACTCCTACTGTACTATCCAGGTGGGGATGGAGCCACAGGTGTCCAACAATTCGGCCCATGTTGTTGAAAGACAATTCAGTTGCCTGGAGAGAATGAGGGAGCACTGTCCCCTTTGCCCTGTCAAGGCAGGGATGGAACCACAGGAGAGCCCAACAGTCTAGTCCATATTGGTTGAAAGAGCCTGTAGTTGCCTAGAGAGGCTGAGGAAACACCGCTCCCCTCCTATCCTATTGGGAGTAGAGATGTATTCACAGGTTTTCCCACCAGTCTAGTTCATGTAAGCCAAAAGTGACTGCAGTTGCCCAGAGAAACTGAGGATACACTATCCCACTTCCTGCCATAACAGGGGTGGGGATGGAGCCAGAGATGTGTCCAGCAATATGGTCTGTGTGGGTCAAAAGCACCTGCAGTTGCCCAGAGTGGATGGGGAAACACCATCCCCCTCCTAGCCTATCGGGGTTGGAAGGGAGCCACAGGTGTGTCCAAGAATCTGGTCCTTGCAGGAAGAAAGTGCCTGCAGCTGCTTGGAGAGGCTGGGGAAACAAGGCCTATTCCTGTCCTATGCAGTGGGGAATGGAGCTAAATATGTGTCCAACAATCCTGTCTGTGCAGGCTGAAAGTGCTTGTAGTAGCCCAGAGAGGCTGGTGCAGGTGTCCCAGCTTCTTTCCTGCTAGAGGTGGGGCTGGAGCCCAGGCTAGAGCAGAATGTGACCTGGGTGGAAAGAAGCCAGTTTCTAACTTCAATGTGATTTTCAATCAGCCCTTCTTCCACTCATGCCAGGGGCAGTGTTAAAATAGAGGCTACTTGCCTCTTTCTGATTTAGACACAGTCAAACTTTAGCTATTCTTAGGATTGGACTTTAGGCAGCTGAATTTACTAATCAGTAGCTGAAATAGGTACCTGATCATCTCTTCATCCGTTTTTGGGAAATGGAGCTTCCAACTCCCGCCAGGGAATAGCTCCCAGCGCAGCTTGAGCTGCCAGTGGGGGATGAGCTCTGGTTTCTGGGGCATGGAGTGCTCTACTCATGAATCTTCCCTGCAGATGGGCAGTCTCCTTCTTATATTCTTCCAAGTATGTTGCAGGTTGTTCTTCTGGTCTCCTAAGTCCCTGTCTCATCATGTTCTTTTTATGAATTAATTCATCCTGGTTCTGTTTAATTTGAAAGTGTTGCCATAAATAGGGCTATTTCCAATAGAAGGCCCTGCCTGATGCAGCACCACAAAGGAGAAACACATCTCTCATTGGGAAGTTGATTTATTGCAAGTGCACAAGCAAGGAACTGGGGAATCTTTCCCAAACCAGTTCAAAGTGAGGATTTGGAATAGGGTTTTTAGAGGTAAAGGAGAGGGGTTAGGGAAGAAGAAAAATTAGTAAAAAACAACAACAACAAAAGTGATGATGTTATATCTTCCATGTGTCTTGTGAGGAGGGTACATGCAATTTCTCAGTCCTGTGTTGTCTCAAGCACATCAAACTTGTCTTTGGTTTCAGCAGCTAATTAACCACAGTTTAGATATTGTTGTGCAGGTACAAGGTCTTTATGACTGCCATTTAGGTCTTTCTGGGGAAGGAGTCACTGATTTACTGAGTCATAGGGTATTCCTGATGCCATTCTGTCTGGTTTTGTTTTGAGGCGTTATCTTATTCCTTTAAGCAGAACTGAGATCTGGTTAATGTTCTTCAGGAAACTAAGTACAAAGAGTAAACTAGTAAGGTTGGATTAATAGAAAACCAACTCAGTTAGTTTTGGGGAAGGGTATTCAATGATCCAGAGCTGCTTAAATGCAGACATTTTAATAAGTATATCTTCTAGCTATCAAAAAGTCAAGAGGTACGACTTGTACATAGTAAGTTTCCAAAGCAAGATTTAAAGGCCTATGAGAAGGCTAACCTGACTGGGCTACAGATAAATAAGTAAAATTAAGTTTAGGGTTTTCAGGAGAAATTTTGAACTATTATTCTTTTCTACACAGGTATTGATCAAATTCACTGCAACCTTACTTTTTTGTGTGAAATGCAATTCTTTGGATTGTGTCACTGAAAGCTTGTTTCACTTGCTTATTCCTCAAGGTATAAATGAAATGGTTCAACAAAGGGGCAACAGATGTAGTGAGCACAGATACCCTTTTATTGATGCCCATTTCTTCTTTTCCTGAAGGTTTGATATAGATGAAAATGCAGCTGTCGTTAAGTGATAGAAACGACAATCATGTGAGAAGAACAGGTGGTAAAAGCTTTTTTTCTTTGTTGAGCAGAGGGGAATCTTAGAATTGTCTTGATAATATATATATAGGAAAGAATCACACCTATTAGTGTGATAATGAATGTCAACACAGCACAAATAATAACAATCTGCTCTATAAACCTTGTGTCTGAGCATGAGATCGTCAAAAGAAGAGCTGCATCACAGCCAAAATGATCAATGGCATTAGAGTCACAGAATTCCAGCTGGAGGCGCATCTAAGTGGTGTGATGATGATCATGAAACCAGGGATCCAGCAGCAAAGGAAAAACATGGTACAGATTCTGTTGTTCATCATGGTCATATAATGAAGGGGTTTACAAATGGCCACATAGTGGTCATAGGACATTGCAGCCAGGAGAAAATCTCTGTGGCTCCGATGATTCCAAAGAAAAATATTTGACTGGCACGGGCATTATAAGTTAATGGTATTGTCCCCAGTTGATAAGCTGTCCAGGTATCTGGGAATAGAGACTGTTGTGAAGGAGATTTTTAAGAAAGAGAAGTTTCAAAGAGAAAAACACATTGGTGTTTTAAGATGAGAAACCATGAAGGTAAGAGTGATAATGGTCAAGTTTCCAGTTACATTCAGCATGTCAGTGAGAAATGAAAAGATTAAAAACAGGTCTTGCAGCTGTGGCTCAACTGTAAGTCCCAGCAAGATGAATGTGGTTATTGCTGTTTGATTTCTCATTATTTCCTTTCATTTTATATACAATCTGCATGCAACAATCGGGGAGAAATGATCTGAGGTCTCTCAGTGATCAAATGCAACATAACACACCTGATAAAACAGATACCAAATTATTCCTTCCTGCTTCTTATTATGCATTCCAGTGATCTCTATACAACTTAGTTACAGAGATCTCTCCTAAAAAATGATTTGAGCTCAGTGTTTCTCTTCTGCCTGCAGGAATCCTAATCATCTCTTTCAAAATGTGGGTTCTCCATTCTGCACTAACCACCCTTTAAAATATATATTTATTTACATTTGTTCTAACCAAGAACTGAAATCAGTCCACTTCATCTTATATTTATTACCAAATCTTTTCCCCTCTAGTATTGGATACACACACACACACACACACAAACACACAAACACAATATTTCGATGTACGACCAGTTTCTACAATGTAGGTATGTTAGGGACAAGGTATCAACTACATTTCTCTTATTTCATTTGGCTTAGCTTAAATTAGAAGTCACCTAACTAGTATGTTTTCAAGTTCATTACATGTAAATGAAATTTTAAAATATTAAGTACATTATCCCAGTCATTATGCTTTACTCCCTCTAATCTCCATGCTCTCTATAGCTATTTTCTCCTCACATTTACCTATTATTGGCTGTCCAGCCTACTTAAATCTGGATTCTTTATCCACTAATAAATTGACATTATCCTTGCCCAAGTAATGATAATCAGGTTTAATGCCAAAGTTACTAGAGACTATATGTATATTTCTGATCTTTCTTGATTTTTCATTACATTAATCAATATTGAACTAATTTTTGAAACTGTGTATGTCTTATTGCTTTTCTTTTCCTCCTCATTTCTATTAGAATTCTTCATAATTCCATTTATTTGCACAGCATAAATATTGGTACTACTCGGTATTTTTCTGTATGTTTTCTTCCCACTCTACACTCTCTTCTGTACTTGAGTTTCCTGGTACCAATGACCATAATATAGTACTGTCTACAGCATTAGATTTCCTCTGAATTCCAGTCCCATGTATCCATGTAAAAACAGGAATTTTTATTTGTATATCCAACAAGAACTCCAAATTTAATATGATAATTGAATATGTCATCTCTGCCTCCTCCACTGTGATATATCTTCTTCAGAACTTGATTCCCTTCCCTGCTTACATAAATATTGAAATTATTTCTCCATTTGTTTTACACATTTCAGTAAGTGAAATCATTGTGTACTCTCAATTTTTAAACCAGAAACTCTGGATTTCATCCAGAACCCTTTACTTTTTCAATTTTGATTTTTAGTTGGTTACAGTTACCTTTTGATTTTATTTCAGCCATATTTTATGAATCATTCCATCCTTTTCATCTGAAACCAGGTAATAAACCAATGTTTATTGAAAATCAATAAAATCACAACTCTTAAATTGACTCACATGATGATGGCCTGTGGCTAAAACTGAATGATATTGAATAAGTCTATAATGAGATGAATGGATGCTGAACTTCAGTGCTTTTAACCAAAATCTTAGTAATAGCTTATTTATTTTTGTTGTCTGCAATGAAAAAAAAAAAAAACCATATTTCCACAAAATAGGGACTCTCTTATATATGTTTACATCCTTGCTTATAAACAGAACATTTCTGGAAGAACACACAGAAGAATAATGATACTGAGTTGACTCTTGGATGGCTGGCATAGCCAGAGGAAAATGGTGAAATGGTGAGAAAGAGACTTACTTTATACTGTTTGCTGTTCTGTTTATTTATTTTTTTATTTAATTTTTGGTTTTATGACACTTGCCTGTAATCCATTTTCAAAAGAGGTTGAAATAAAAACCCTTTCATCCTTTCATATGAAAATTGAAATCAAACTTTACATTTTCCCCAGAAATATATATCAAATTACATATTTTAAATAACGTAATTCCAGTGTAAAACTTCATACTAGAGGAAACAAGAAAATGAGAATCAGAGAAGGGAGTGTCTATTCAAGAAAATTATCCTGAAAGAGATAATTTCCAGTCTGGTCTTGAAGGACATTTTGAAGGAATAATTATTGACTGAGGTAAAAAGATGCCTCATATATCAAAGACATGTGACTATTTTATCTACATGCTTATTACGTGTAGGTGGAAACTGGAGGAAATGTACAATGCTTACCTGAGGCCAATTAGGGATGATCAGATATTAATCATCAAGGACAAAAGCTTTGCCAATCTGGAAAAAAATTGACATTTTGTCTGGCAAGCATTATTAAAGGTTAAAAATGAGGATAAAAGAGAATTTAATGATTGGCAAGAGAATAATTGAAAAAGTGGTCCACATATTCTCCATTATATAAGAAGAGGAGTAAATCTAGGTGTGAGTTGATTGAAGTAGAAATGAGATGTTTCAATCTTCTGGAACTTCTATCTAAGTCAAAGAAAAGATACAGGGGAGCAAGAGTGTAGGAATTCTAATCCAGACTCAATTTAGAGGAAATGGAGACTATTCCAAATCCAGTCCACATTGTTATGTAAAATATGAACATGGGATAAAAATTTTGTGATAGAACACAAAATTACCTGACCAATTAATTATAATGTGATTATAAATTATATGAGCAATGTATATTATACTGATTTAAGAAATCACATAAGCAATGTAAATTAGAATTAAAAGCAAGCCATATATCTGTTATTTTATATAAATATAAACAAGTATTAGTTAACTTCATGTATTTCAGTTGGAGAGAAGTGCTAGAATGAAAGAAAGTGAGGCCCAAAGCCAGAGTTAGATGAATCTAAATTTTATTTCATTTCATGGGTAAAATATTTGGGGTGTAATTAATATTTTATTGTAATCCTTCATAATATTATTTTCTTTCATTCACTCTTATTCTGACAATATTTTCACTTCCCACAGCTTCATTCTTGACTTTTTCTTTCCTTCAATTCCCAGGTTCCATTAAATTTTTTGGTTTTTAAAATTTGGTATCATTATCTTGGAACTGACAATTTATTCTATAGGGTAACAAAGACAGAAAAGCATAATAGAAAAGCTATAATTCTCTTTATCAGATGTTCATAAATATTGCCCTGTCACATAGATTATGTTAAGTCTTGATTAATGTAGGTACTAAATTAAAAGATGAATTAAGCATCATATTCAGGATGCCTAGTTAAATTTTAAGTTTAATTATAACATTTAATTTTAATATAATAAGTCCCAAATTATTGCATAAAACATACTTATACATACAAGTAATTCATTGTTTCTATTTCCTAAATCTGGTGAGCCAAATTATATAATGATCATGCATTATGGGAATAGCTGTGTGTCTTTTCTGGAAGTGGAATAGGGAGGACTGAGCATGATATTTGGAAGAGGAGAGAGAAGTTGATCTGTAATTCACCATTTACTAGTTGATCTGTAATTCACATTTACTAGATACGTGAAATGGGGCCAGAAAAATAAACACCCACATGATTAATGACCCTACCCCCTTAAAAATGGGTTCACCACACATGATATCCAGATTTTCTGTAAGACTGACCAGTAATGAATTTACAATGCTTTATATACTGTAACTGTTAAATAACACCAAGTGATCATTTACCTTTCTACAAAATAAAAATGATTTAACAGAGAACCAGCAAGATGGCAGCAGAGTAAAAAGCTCTGAGAATCAGCTCCTGCTACGGAGCAGTTGGTGATCACCCAGAACTAACTAGAGCACTTATTTGGGGGCTGCAGAAGACCAGAAGTGATCCTGCAACATCCTTGAAAGAATGGAAGAGGGAGACTGCCCATCTGCAGAGAAGGTTCATAAGTAGAGCCCTCTAAACCATGGAGGCCTGTGCTCATTCTCCCTTGGAGGCACAAGCTGCCTTAGGAGCTGTTCCGTGGCTGGAATTGAAAGCTCCACTTGCCAAAACAGGGGAGGAAGAGACAGTTGGGCACCAAATTCTGTTACTGATTAGTCAATTTGACAAGCTAAAGTATAACCCTAAGAACAGCTAAAGTTTGAGCCTTTCCAAGTCAGAAGGAGGCCATTAGCTGCCATTTTGACTCTACCCCTGGCATGAGGGGAAGCCAGGCTGACTGAAAATCACAGTGATGGTAGAGAACAGTTTCTTTCACCTAGATTGGCCTGCAGCCCTAGCCTAGGCTTCAACCCCACCTCTAGCAGGGAGGAAGCTGACAGGCCCTGAACCACCCTATACAGGTAAATGCAGGTACATTTAGCTGGCACAGACTGAATAATTAGAAATCTACCAGAGCAACTGTGGTCATCTTGGACCTGCACTGCATAGAATGCTGCCCTCACCTGTAGCTATATCCCTGCCCCAGGCAGGGGAGAAAGGGACAAGAAGCTTCATCAGTCTCTCTGGGCAACTACAATCTAGGCCAGCATGACTTGGACAGCTGTGGCTCTGTCCCTACCCCTGGCAAAGGAAAAAATTGGAAGAAGCTTCATTGGCCCTTGGGGCAATAAGTGTAGCTTGATCCTCCAAGCTTATGCACCAAGAACATCCTTGGCTCCTAGTACACAACCAGCAAGGGAGAAAGGGCAGGAAGCCCTAAACTAAAGAGAAAAACTGCATGCAGAATAAATACTCTAGTAAGCCAGATGCCAAGACACCAACAAAAAATTACAATCCACATCAAGAAACAGAAAATATGGCCCAGTTAAAGGAACAAGATAAGCCTCCAGATGACATAAAGGAGTTGAGACAACTAAACATAAATATTCAAACAAATCTCCTTATAAATTCAATGAGATGGCTAAAGAAATTAAGGATATTACAAAGACATTGGATGAGCACAAAGAAGAATTTGAAAGCATAATAGAAAAACAGCAGATCTTATGGGAAATGAAAGGTGCAATAAATGAAATTAAAAATACAGTGGAATCATTTGATTTGAGATTTGAGGAGGCAGAAGAAAGGATTGGTGAGGTTGAAGAAATGGTCTCTGAAAATGAACATACAAAAGAACAGATGAAGAAGACTGGAAAAACTTGAACAAAGTCTCAGGGAACTAAAGGATAGCAAGAGACATGCAAACATACGTGTCATGAGTGTCCCAGAAGGAGAAGAGAAGGGAAAGGGGCAGAAAAAAATATTTGGAGAAATAATGGTAGGAAATTTCCCAACTCTATTGAAGGGCATAGATATCCATGTCCAAGAATCACAACGTACTCCCATCTGAAAAAATCTGAATAGACCAACTCCAAGACACATACTAATCAGAATGTCAAATGCCAAAGACAAAGAGAGAATTCTGAGAGCAGCAAGAGAAAAGCAATGCATAACACATAAGGGATACCCTATAATATCTCTCATCAGAAACCATGGAGGCAAGAAAACAGTGGTATGATATATTTAAGATACTGCAAGAGAAAAATTTCCAGCCAAGAATCATATATCTGGCAAGATTGTCTTTCAAAAATGAAGGCAAGTTTAGAATATTCACAGATAAACAGACACTGAGAGAGTTTGTAACCAAGAGCCCTGCTTTGCAGCAAATACTAAAGGGTGTACTATAACCTGAAAAGAAAAGACAGAAGAGAGAGGTCTGGAAGAGAGTCTAGAAATGAAGATTATATCAATAAAAGTAACTAAAAGTGTCAAAAGAGTGGTGAAAATAAAATATGACAGATAAAACCCAAATATTCAGGAATAAACTTAACCAATTATGTAAAGCACTCATATTCAGAATACTACAACTCCTTGTTAAAAGAAATAAAAAAAGACCTAAATATTGGGAAAAATTCCATGCTTATGGATTGAAAGACCATATATCATTAAGATGTCAATTCTACTCAAATTGATATACAGATTCAATGCAATCCCAATAAAAACTCCACCAGCATTTTTTAAATAAATGGAAAACATGATTGTCAAATTTATTTGGAAGGGTAAGGGGTCCTGAATTGCCAGAAACATCTTAAAAATGAAAAGCAAAGTGGGAGGACTCTCATCTCCGGACTTTAAGTTGTATTACCTAGCTACAGTGGTAAAAACAGCATGGTACTGGCATAAAGACAGACACATAGACCAATGGAAATGAATTGACAATTAAAAAACAAATGCTCACATCTATCGTGAAGTGATTTTTGACTAGCCTGTCAATCCCACACAGCAAAGGCAGAACTGTCCATTCAACAAAAGGTGCTGAGAAAATTGGATATCCATAGCAAAAGAAGGAAAGAGGACCCTTTATTATTCTGCCAAAGGGGTACTAATGCAAAATACCAGAAATTGGTTGGTCTTTTTAAAGGGTATTTATTTGGGGTAGAAGTCCACAGTTACCAGGCCATAAAGCATAAGTTTCTTCCCTCACCAAAGTCCATTGCCACATGTTGGAGCAAGACAGCTGCAACATTTGCCAGGGTTCAGGATTTGTGGCTTCCTCTCTTCCCGGGCTTTCTTCCTTTCTGTCTGGGCTTAGCGCCTCTGTTTCCTCCACAAGGTCAGCTGTAGACTATGAAGCTCTCTAGGCTTTGTTTCTCTCCACAAGGCCAGCTGTGAACTCTCAGGCAAATGGCTCATCACTATCCCGAGGCCTTCTCTCCTTCCTCACAACCAAGCTCTCTTACTTCCCAGGGATCCAGCTCAAGACTCCAACATCAAAACTGCTCTTTGCCATGCCTTTTATATTTTATTCCCCACCCACCAAGGGGTGGGGCTCGATGCCCTACTGACATGGCCCAGTTAACGCCCTAATCATAACATAATTATGCCCAGATTAGCAGACCAGTTTACAAGCATAATCCAATATATATTTTTGGAATTCATAATTACATCAAATTTCCCAACAGCTACAGACTCCTATACAAAAATTAACTCAAAATGAATCAAATACCTAAATATAAAAGCAAGAACCATAAAACTTCTAGAAGAAAATGTTGGAAAATATCTTCAAGACCTGGTGGTAAGTGGTGGATTCTTAAAGGAAATAAGAGGAAGACTGAGATGGACTACTAGTATTTAATGTATGTAAAAGTTTTAATTAGCTTTACTGTAAAAGTGTGGAAATGTACAGAGTTGATGGTAACACATTATAGTGAGTAACAGCTGGTTTATAAATGGGGATGTGAAAATATTAGTCTAGGGATGTAAATGCCAATTGACAGAAAGCTAGAGAATAATCTAGGGACTGAATTGCACAGTAAACCCAGAGGTGGATGAGAATAGCGGTTGATGGTACAGATGCAAGAGTGTCCTTTGTGAGCTAGAGCAGGTGTACATCAGTATTGCAGGGTGGTGGAATGTGGAGAAGCATGGGAAAAATACAACTGGTGTGATCTATGGAGTGTGGTTAACAGTAATAATGTAATATTCTTGCATCTATGCCAAAGATGTACTGTGTTGATAATGGGGGAGTATGGAAAATATGTGCCAAATGTATGCTGTGGAACTGGCAATAATCAGATGATATTATCTCATAATCTGTAACATATGTTACACCATGGTGTGGTGTGTTGATAGATGGGTGTTTTTTGGGAATTCTGCACATGTGCATGATTGTTTTGTAAGTTTATAACTTCTTTTGTAAAAATATATTTTAAAAAACGAGATTGGTTGGGGAAAAATACACTAAATGTAAGATAAGAATGATAATTATTAGTAAGATTTTGACAATATTCTTTGATAATTTGAACAAATGTCTCAAGACAATGCAAGGTGTTGGTAGAGGGTTGATTGTATGGGACCCCTGGATGATGTGATGAATGTTTGCTTTTTAAGTTCACAACTTTTATTATACATTTATTGTTTATGTAAGTTCATGTATAAATGATATAAATGATAATAATAACAGGGTGGGTTGGGGGAAAATACTTTGGTTAGTAGTAATATTTTGAAAATGTTCTTTAATCATTAGTTAAAAATGTTTCATAACATTTGTATTGGTGGTAGGGTGAGATATGAGAGCCCTGTATGATATTATGTATGTTTGTTTTGTAAGTTCAGAACTATTACCATACACTTATTGTTTATGTATGTTCATGTATGAGTGATATATTTCAATAAATTTTAAAAAATGATTTAACAGAAAAGTTAGCTCTTGATCAAGACCCATCTTTATAAAAGATCATTTTAATATAATTAAAAAATAAAATTTCACCCCAAATTTTGAAACTATTTTAATACTTCCCTCTTTCAATAGGTACATTCTATCCTTTCTTTCTTTTCATTAACATTATTTCTCTTAGGAGATTAAGAGCATTAA
>JAKSZT010053891.1:368192-387489 GCA_026826555.1 Tolypeutes matacus
TCCTTATCACTAACATTTTATCATGACTAAATCAGTCTAACTTAAAGAGGAACTATTTCTGCATAATCTGAGTAGCTAAACATAAAGAAAGTAAATGTGTAGGGAAAATCCTGAAATCCTCATTGACTCTTGAAAAGTTGAGGATCTGACCCAAGGTCTTAACACAGGGCCATTCCCTTGAAAATTTCACCACAGACAAGGCTGATATTTTATATGGTCACATTTTAACAGGTGGGGTCAACTAAGTTAAAAAAAAACAAGAGTGTCCTTGGTGACTCTGCTTCAAAGTCACCAATGAATTTAAAATATAATTAATATACACAGTAAAACAAAACAAAAGCTAGCTAAAGCAATTAGGAATTGGGATGGTGTCCATGGAGACTGGAAGATGCATTAATAGCACCCAAGTCAAGGTACATATCTTTGTACCATATGGTACCAGTCTACCATATCTTTCCCAAAATGATGACTTAAATAATATTTTGTTCTTTTTTTACTTTGATTCACATTCTATTTATTGCTAATGACATGGAGCAATTTTTCAAATGTTTAATGGTTATTTACATTTTATTTATGAATAGATTGTTACAGTCCTTTGGTCATTTTTGAATAAAGTGTTCACTGATTGTTTACCCTTTTCTATGATAGTTGCATAAATGAAGGATATTTTCCAGTTATATATGTTAAAATAATATTTAATAATTGCTTATGTAGCATATCAAAGAACTTAGGATGGCATTATATGCAGGCAATTTTATTATTAGGTAGTAAAATACACTCATCTTCTGGTTTATTATTTCTCCATTTGCTGCCATTATTGGAGAGTCTTTATTTACACTGCATATATATTTACTTATATTTCCTTCCGATTTTATGATTTCCTTTATTTACCTTTACATCTATAGTCTCTGTGGTATAATTTGGTATAAAATCTGAAGATACTTAAGTTTTGCACAAATGAATAGCCAGTGGTTGTAATGTCATTTAATAAATAATCAAACACCATGTTATTTATTTTGTCTCATTTTTTAATTTGATTTTTGAATTTATCATAATTATTTCATTCAGAAAGGAAAAAAGGAAGCCATTATGAGTTCACTAATTTTTTAAAATCCTCATAGCCAGAAAGCAAGAGAGGTTTCCCACTGTCTTCCTCCTCATTTCACTCCATATTTATATCATCTTATTGACATCTCTTGTGGAAAAAAAGAAAGGAGATGTGAGATCTAATATTGGATTATCCAATATTAACCATTAACTACAAGAGTGAAAAGATATTCATTCTTTTTCAGTGGAACTTGATTTCTTTAGGTGGGAAGATTGAAGTGAAAGAAAAACTAGATAATAAATGAGAGTGGTGGTCAAGATAAAGCAAGGGATGACTTAATAATTGGAATATATATTCTCTGTTGGCTAAGAAGGGATTGAACTAAGAGAACAGAACTAACAGAAACAGAGATTCGATGAGTCAATGATTTGGAGTTTCTAAAAGTATGAAAGAATCGATGTGAGTATTTATTAGGAATCCAAATCCATTGATCTGTCAAAGTAATAGGAGAAATCAAAACACCTTATACTATCTACCCAACATCCCGTATCATTACAGAAAATCTTGATGTCCAAGATAGGTGTGTTGGTAGATAAATAAAATAATAATGGAACATTTGTAATGTTATTTAGATGTATTTTGGAATATAAATTAAGTTGCAGGTAAACTAGTTTCATTCTTATACCAGAGAGTCTGAAAACCAGAAGCTGTCACTGCAAAGTCTAAAATTGAATAAATTTTCCTGAAAAGAATAATAAGGGTGTAATTCACAAACCACTGCCACAATTCATAGACTCTCTTTCTCATTTGTGTTTCCTTCCATCACCCTATTTTCACCTCTACCACACTCTGTAGTCTGGTTCTATTCAGAGGTTGAGTAAAATCAAATCTAAGCTGAAAAACCAGTTATATATGCACCTGTCACATAAAAATATTATTTTTTTTTATCACTGTTGTTAACTAAAGTTGAAAATAAAGCAAGAACTATATATGTGGGAAAATACACATAATGCAAATAATTGATGACAGAGATAATGATTTTAATAATCTTTCAGAAAATATAACAAATGTAACCAATGTTAAAAATAGTACAATTATAGAAAAAGTGCTATCATCAATAGTAACAAGTGTTCCACACCTATACAAGATGTTGGTGGTGAAGTGGTGTATGAAAATACTGTATTTTTTGCATGATTGTTTTGCAAACTCAAAACTTCTCTAATAAAAATTCATATTGTGGATGGAGGGATTACACTAGTTTTTCCTATGATATGAGTTCAATTTCAACATTTCTACCCACTTTAAAAAATTATTAAAATATCCAAAAATTTACGGTAGTTTCAGCCAGAAAATTAACATTGGGAGTGGTGAGGTATGGTCCAATTCTGAATATACTTTGAAAACCCCACAATATTGGTAATGGAATACATGTTGAGTGTAAATAAAGGGAGAAGATAAGGATGAATTTGTGGTGTTTGGCCCTGGTATTTGTAAGGAAGGAATTGACAGGAAATAGATGAGAAATTTTTGGAAGTGTTGGATTTGATTTAGTCAAGTACACATGTCTGGAGCTCAGAGGAGAGATATGAACTAGAGATAAGAATTTGGGAATTATCATTACATAAATATGGTTTTAAATATGAGGGTAGACTAGAGAATCCTGCAGGTAAGGATCGAATAAAAAGATAGCAGATCAAAAGGCTGCTCCTTGGGCCCATTCTGCATGTAGTAATCAAAGAAATGAGGAGAGAGCAGTAAAAAAGCTGTAGAAAGAGCTCACAGTGAGGTAGGAGGAAGGAACACCAGGTGAGTGTGGTATCATGGACATCAACTGGAGAAAGGGTTGCAGGCAGATGAAAGGATATCTGTGCTCTCTGGCCCTTGAATCAAAATAGAAAATGTGTCGCAGACGGAGATGAAATCATGATATGACTGAAGTTCTTTCTGTACATAATTTTTCAAATCCAGCATCTAATAAATGTTCAGAGACATGAAAGGAATAAGGGAAAATGGAAATACAGAAACAAATTAACAATATCTACAGATTTGGAAGTATCTGACTAACAAATCATGTGTGTATGTTCAAGGACAAAAGCTAATCTAACCTCTCTATAATCTCTTTCTTAAAATAAATCCAAATAAAGACTCACTGATGGTTCAGGCATCAGACTTGTTTTCCTTCATTAACAACCCTTTCACATTTGTTCTTTTCTCACAATTTAAAAGAAAAAACCACTTCTCCCCTGTCTTCAGTTAATGTTTTTACATTGATCTAAGGAAGAGACTATTCAAAATATTGATGAAAATTGGCCCACTTTATCTAAGGGACCATAACCAACTCCACTCTTTTTTTTCAAAGCTGATTTCCCATGCAATTTTTATTTATTTATTTTTCATGAAAAAGCAACTTCCACATCATAAAATGTAAAACATTAGGTGTAAACAAGCAACATGTGTTGTAAACAGCATTGATTATTAGGAGTGTAAATGCATTAATAAGGATGGTGTATAACTTTGAACCAATAGAATAGAAGGTACAGTGGAAAGCTCCAGAAAATTACTTAGTATAAAAATCCTGGGCTGCACAAACAATTTTGAAACATTATCTTTCTGGGTCTGTCTACTGGATCTACTGACTGTAGATTACTTCTTCTCTGCCATGAGGTCACTCTGACCCACAGCTAAGTTTGTAGCTAAAGGACACATGTGAGTAAATGACCACTAGTGATGGTCCCACTGGGTAAAAACAGCAGTCTAAGGCAGTCAGTCAAGGGGCTGACCTAACAATGAGAACTAAGTAGTGCTTGCTCATTCCCTTGCTGTCAGCCCTGAGTTTTGTTTTTTAATTAATTGATTGATTAATTCACTTGTATCTGAATTGATTCATTTCTTCAATAACTTTTAGAATAAGAACAAATGTGGACTTCCAAGTAGATGGCATCTGAGTAGCTAGGCAGCACTCAACTCTCACACAAAACAACAGAGGAAGGCCAAAAAGCTGTCCAAGGGAGCTGCTTTGGGGATTTGTAGACCAGGAGAGTGGTGTGCCTCATCCAGGAGGGAAAGGGACAGAGAGAAAAAAAGGCGAAAGGAAAACCATGAGTTACTCACTCCTGTGGCTGAGAATGGCACATATCCTCCACCCAAGGCAGATAGCCTCAGTAATCCCTTGGCTCACTGCAGCCAGCTGAGAGGGAAAAAAGGTCCTCCCTGGGAGGAAGGGGGTGAAGAGGAGGGCAGGGTGTGGTTACTCTGCAGTGAGATTGGTCAGCTGAGCCCTCTTTGAATGTTGGCTATAGCCAGCCTAGCAAGTGGAGGGAGAAATGTAGGGGTAGGGGAGTACGGCAGGTAAAATGGAGTAGAAAAATAAATAAAATAAGATAAAATAATAACATAACATAAATAAAATTAATAAAATTAAATTTAAAAAATAAAAATAAAAGCCCCAGCCAGAGCTGAAATGGCTCCAAGGAGAGGGTAGGGAAGATTTGATCAGGCAGGCTGTCATACACATTGGCCCTAGGAGAGAGAGGAAATAAGTCAGTGAGGGTGTGGGCTAACAGGGGCCTAACAGACTTGGAGAGAAGGAAGCCAGGAAAGATGGGCAGCAAGCTGTTTTCTGGCCAACTCACCTGAGGAGATAGAGGGATGGAATAGCCTGATAAGCTTTCAGAATCCTACCCAAGCTGTGGAGTGGAAGAATGTCTGCCTCATATGTACCAGGAAGAATATCTGCCTCATATATACCAGGTTTCTGGTTCAATTCCTGTTATTGCTGAAGATAAGGAATTCAGAGAGATATCCAACAGCTGGTGTCAGGCATATTGCTGTGAAAGAGAACTTATAGACTGAGATTTTTTTTGGGGGGGATGGAGGATTTTTGATCTGTAATTTTAATTTTCAAAAAAATATTACTTTTTATTTTTAAAATTTTTATTTTTATTTTTTAATTCTTCAATTTACTCTCCAAAACCAAGTACCCTACCTTGGAGGGGAGGCTGCAGGGTATTGATGAGTATTGGAATCCTGAGATAGTTCCTAGTTGCCTAAGAGAGAAGACTGTTTTTCCTGGGTTGTGTTTTGTAATTTATCTTTCTTTACTTCCATTTTTTTTCCTTTTCCTTCTTTTATCTCATTACTGTCTTCATTGCTTTCCTTTCTTACATTTTTTTCCTCTTCCATTGCTTTTCTTTCATTCCTCCTTCTCTTGTTTGGTCTACTTTTTTTTTTTCACTTCTCTTTTCATAGTTATTTTATTCTTTCTTCTTTTTTTCTAGTTTCATTTTTTTATTCTAAGTTTTTATTCTTATACCTTTGTATTTTTTTATGATTTTTCACTCATTAACATTACTTTTCTTTTCCTGGCCTTTTATCATTTCTTTTTTTTTTAAACTATTACTATTATTCTTTTTTTCTTCTATATTTCCTTTTCTATTGTCTTAAATTGTTTTCAGGAAAACACGGACAACTACAAGGATATAGAATAAGTGGAACCAAATGTGAGAAAGGAAAATTAACAGAAAACAAAACAAAATGAAACTCTAAGGTAGAAAGAGAATCTAACCATTTGAATAAGCCCATCAAGGTAAACAGATGCCCAGCACCAGCAAAAAAAATTACAAAACATACTAAGAAACAGTAAGACATAGCCCAGTTGAATAAACAAAGTAAAAACCAGGAGGAATAGCAAAATGCAGAACACCTAATCAAAGATGTACAAACAAAGATCATAAATCAACTTAATGAAGTGAAAGAAGAGATAAAGGATTTTAAGAAGACACTGGGAAGACATACAGAAGAAATTGTAAGCATATGTAAAAAGATAACAGATCTGATGGTTAAGAATAGCATAATGCAAGAAATCAAAACTAAGCTCTAAGAACTTAACAGGAGATTTATAGGGACAAAGAAAAGAATTAGTGATGTCAAAGTTAATATATATGCAATCACACAGATAGTAGAAGAGACAGATAAAAATACAGAAAAAAATCAGCAGGGCCTTACAGAATTGAATAACAACACAAAACACACATATGCATTATAGGCATCAAAGTGGGAGAAAAGAAAGGACAGGAGTCAGGAGTGTTGGAGGAAAAAATGGCTGAAAATTTCCCAACTTTTTTGAGGGACATATATGTACATGTCTAGGAAGAGCAGTGCACCCCAAACAGTATAAATCCTGACAAGATTAACATGAGACATATACTTATCAAATTGTCAAATGCTCAAGATAAAGAGAGAGTACTGAAAGCAACAAGAGAAAAGAGATTCATCACATACAAAAGAAGTTTAGTTATATTAAGTGCTTATTTCTCATGTGGAACAGTGGAGGTGAGAAGGCAGTGGTATGACATAGTTAAGATACTAAAAGAAAAATAAAGCTGCCCACCATAATTCTGTATCCTTCAAAGCTGGCATTCAGAAATGAGGGAGAGTTCAAAATATTCACAGGTAAACAGAAATTAAGAGTGTTTGTCAATAAGTAACCAGTCCTTCAAGAAACACTAAAGGAAGTTCTGCAGTTTGAAAGGAAAAAAAAAACAACAGGAAAGATACGATTGGAGGAGAGTGTAAAAGAAAAATTATTAGGAAGAATAACTAAAAAGATAAAACAAGAAATGAAACAATATATTACATATATAAACCCAAATAAAAAATGGCTAATGTAAGTAACGCCTTAACAGTAATAATATTGAATGTTATTCAATTAAACTATCCAATCAAAAGATGCAGATTGAAATATTATATAATGAAATATGACCAATCAATATACGGTCTACAAGAAACTTATCTTAATCCTAGGGATACAAGGAGGTTGCAAGTGTATGGCTGGAAAACAATTTTACATGCAAACAATAAACAAAAAAGGGTGAGTGTAGCTATACTAATATCAAAACAAAATAGACTTTAAATGCAAAATATTGTAAGAGACAAGGAAGGACACTGTACATTAATAAAAGGAGTGATCTTACCAGAAGGAAAAACAATCATAAACATTTATGTAACTAACAAGGGTATCCCAAAATTCATGCAGCAAACATTGAAAAATTAAGAGGAGAAATAGTGGCCTCTACTAATATAATGGGGGACTTAAATACACCATTATCACCATTAGACAGAACATCTCAACAGAGGATCAATAAAGTAACAGAGACTTTAATTAATATATTAGAGGACTTAGACTTAATAGAAATGTACAGAACACTACACAGAAATAAAGCAGGATATACATTCATCTCATGCACACATGGATCATTCCCCTGGATAGACCACATGCTAGGTCATAGAACAAGTATCAACAAATTCAGAATATTTTGACGATGCTTTTTCATAGTTTGTAACAAATGTTTCACAACAATGCAAGGTATTGGTGGCAGAGTGATGTATGGGAGACCTGTATGATATATACATGTTTGTTTTATAAGTTCACAACTTTTACTGTACATTTATTGTTTATGTAGGTTCATGTATGAATGATATACTTCAATAAAATTTAAAAAGTGTTTTTCCCCCCCAAAAAAAAAGAAAAACTGAAATTCTTAAAGTAATTTCTCTGACCACAGTAAGAAATCAGAAATAAGTAACTACCTTGAAAAGAATGAAAATGAGAACAAAATATATCAAAGCATATGAGATGCAGCAAAAGCAGTGCTGAGAGGGAAATTTATAGACATAAATGCTTATATTAAAAAAGAAGAAAGAGCTAAAATTGAAAACATAACTGCAAACCAGGAGGAACTAATAAAAGAACAACAAACTAATCCCAAAGCAAGTAGAAAGAAGGAAATAACAAAGATTAGAGTAGAACTAAATGAAATTGATAATTTTTAAAAAATCACAAGAAAAAAATTAATGAAATCAAAAGCTGATTATTTGATAAGATAAATAAAATTGACAAATCCTTAGCTAGAGTGACAAAGAAAGAAAGAGAGAAGATGCCAATACATAAAATAAAAAAACTAGAGAGGGGCTATCACCACTGATCCCACAGAAATTAAGAGTATAAGAGATACTTTGAGATATTGTATGCTAACAATATGGATAACTTAGATGATATGTACAAATTTCTAGATACATACAAGAACCCACATTGGAAAAAGAAGAAATTGATTAATTCAACAGACAAATCACAAGTAATGAGATTGAAATAGTCATCAAAAACCTCCCAACTAAGAAAAGCCCAAGACCAGATGGCTTCACAGGTGAATTCTACCAGTCATTCTGGAAAGAGCTAACACCAATCCTGCTTAAATGTCTTCCAAAAAATAGAAGTGGAGGGAACAATGCCTTAATAATTCTATAATGCGAAAGTCACCCAAATACCAAAGACACATAAAGATGCCACAAGAAGAGAAAACTACAAAGTAATCTCTCCTATGAATTTGGAAGCTAAAATCCTCAAGAAAATACTTGCTAATTGTATTCAACAATACATCAAATGAATTATACACCATGATCAATGGGTTTCATCCCTGGTATGCAAGGATGGTTCAACATAAGAAAATCAATGTAACATACCACATTAAGAGACAGGAAGAAAAAAATTACATGATCATCTCTATTGATACAGAAAAAGCATTTGACAAAATATCACATCCTTTCTTGATAAAAACATTTCAAAAGATAAGAAAAGAAGGAAATCTCCTCAACATGATAAACTGTATACATGAAAAAGAAAAAAACCTAGCATACTATTCTATGAAATGTTAACAGCTTTCCCTCTAAGATCTGGAACGGGACATGGATGTCCACAATCACTACTCTTATTTAACATTGTGTTAGAAGTACTTGCTCAAGCAATTAGGCAAGAAAAGAAAATAAAGAGTATCCAAATTGGAAAGGAAGAAGTAAAATTTTCACTATTTGCAGATAAGATGGTCCTATACATAGAAAGCCCTGAAAAATCTACATAAAGATCCTAGAACTGATAAATGAGTTCAGTAAAGTTGCTGGATATAAGAGCAACAAGCAAAAATCAGTAGCATCTCTGTACACCAATAATGAGCAATCTGAGGAATAAACCAATTAAAAATGTCATTTACAATAACCACTGAAAGAATCAAATATGCAGGGAAAAAAGTTAACTAAATTAGTAAATGGGGAGGGTTATCAGAAGATGGCAACAGACTAACAGGCTGAGCTCAATGCTCTCACAAAAACACTGGGGAAAGAGCCGAAAGCTATCTGACAGACCTACTTTGGGAGTCAGCAGACCAGGACAGTGCTGTGCAGCTCCAGGACGGTGAGGGACACAGAGATGAAGAAGCTAAAATGACAAACTGTGAGTTATCAAGCCTTTGCAGCAGCCAGGAAAGGCTTCCCTCTCTCACCCCCAAGATATTAAGCTGGGTTAAAACCCCTGGCTCACTGCAGCTGATTGAGAGTGGAACAGACATCTCCCTCCTTGACAGCTGTTTCAAAGGAAAAGTGAGGAGGAATCCAGGGATTTTCTTCAGAGAATTTGTCCAGAGGAGCCTGCTTTGAAGCTCTGCTCTGGATATTCAACACAGGAACACAGAAAGCCCAGACTGAAATGCCTGCATGGAAAGGTGCGCTGGTGTTCGCGATCTGCTAGCTCTTTTGGAAATTGCATGAGCAAAATCTGTTTTTTAGGGTACTCTCTGTTTCCTACCCCTGGGATAAAATCTGTATCTCATTAGTGAGTCCCTGGACCAATTCTGATAACTTAAACCAGGCAATTTTAAAGACTTAGAATAAGTTAAATCAAATATCAAAGAAAAGCAGTAAGAAAAAATAAATAAATAAAAAAGAGAGAATATTTGACCATCAGAGTAAATTCACCAATTCAGATGCCTAGACATCAACAAAAAATTACAAGCCATAATAGGAAGCAGGAAGAGATGACCCAGCCAAAAGAATTTACCGATTATCCTGAAGAGGTAAAGGACTTAGGACAATTAATCAGTGATAATCACACAACTGTCCCAAATCACTTCAAAGAATATAAAGAAAATATGACTAAAGAAAGAAGGATATTATGAAGACACTGGATGAGCTAAAGAACAATTTGAAAGTCTGCAAAGAAAAGTAACAAACCTTATGAGAATGAAAGACATGATGGATGAGATTAAAAATATATTAGATGCACATAAGAGCATATATGAATTGCTTGAAGACAGAATTAATGATTTCAAAGACAGAATATCTTGAACTGGAAAAGACAAGAGAACAGAAAGAGAAGAAAACATGGAACAAGTATCAGGGAATTGAATGACATTGCAAAGCACACAAACATTCACGTTATTCGTGTCCCAGAAGAAGAGAATGGAAACGGTGCAGAAAGTTTATTTGATGAAATCATGAACAGAAAACTTCCCAGCCCTTATGAAAGACATAAATATCAATATCCAAGAAGGACAGAGGAAATTTGAATAAACCTACTCAGAAACACCCACTACGGAGAATGACAAAATATCAGCGATAGAGGATTCTGAAAGCAGCAAGTGAAAAGAAAAGTACCATATATAAGGTATTTGATAAGAGTAAGTGCCAACCTCTCATCAAAAATCATGGAGATGAGAAGAAATCAGTATGATGTACTTAAGGTACTGAACAAAACTGCCAGCCAAGTATTTTGTACCTGGCAAAACTGTCCTTCAAAAACCAGGGTGATCTCAAAGTCTTCACACACAAATTAAAACTGATAGAATATGTTACCAAAAACAAGAATTAGAAGAGCTATTAAAGGAAATGCTGAACCCCGAAGGGAAAAAACAAGGGTATGAGATTTGGAGAAGAGTTTAGAAATGAAGATTATTAGGAAGGACAAACTCAAGGGTAAGAACACAGACAAAAATATGAAATGCCAACAGAAAAAAATGGATGAAGTAAATAAAGCCTTTACAGTAATAACAGTAATTACATTGAATGTTAATTGGCTGAACACCCCAGACCGTCTATATGCTGTCTACAAGAGACTCACTTTAGAGATAAGGATATAACAAGGTTGAAAGTGAAAGGTTGGAAAAAGATATACCATGCAAATAGTAATCAAAAAAGATCTGGAGTCAATACTAAGATTGGATAAAATAGATTTTAAATGAAACCTGTTTTAAGGGATGAAGAATGTCATTAAAAATTAATAAAAGGGGCAAATCACCAAGAAGAAATAAGTATAATAAATGTATTTAGGTACATAAATAAATATTTGCACACACTGGCAAAACTGAAGGGTTAAATATACATGTCTATAGTAATAGTTGAAGACATCAATACACCACTCTCAGCATTGGATAGAACATCTGGACAGAAGTTGAATAAGGAAACAGAAAGCTTAAATAATATGATAAGTGAACTAGATCTAACAAATATTTATAGAGCATTACACTGCAGAACAGCAGGAAATACATTCTTTTCTAGTGCTCAAGGAAACTTCTCCATGACAGACCATATGTTGGGTCACAAGACAGGTCTCAAAAATGTTAAAAATATTGAAATTATACAAAACACTTTCTCTGATCATAATGGAATGAAGATGGAAATCAATAATGGGTGGGAAAAAAAAGAAAAAGGGAAAATAATGTGTGGAAAAAATGAAAATTTCATAAATACATGGGGATTAAACAAGACACTCTTAAATAATCAGTGGGTCAAGGAAAAAATTGCAAGAGGATTCAGCAAGTATCCTGAAATGAATGACAATAAGAACACAACATACAAAAGCTATGGGACTCCACAAAGTCCATGCCGAGAGGGAAATTTATAGCCATCAATACTTACATTAAAAAAGAAGAAAGAACTAAAACTGAAGACCTAACTGCACACCTGGAGGAACTAGAAAAAGAATAGCAAACTAATCCCAAAACCAAGTCAAAAGAAGAAATCATAAAGACCAGAGGAGAAATAAATGAATTCAAGAACAAAATGAAACTTAGAACTACCAAAACCAAAATTTGGTTCTTTGAGAAGATCAACAAAATCGACTAAAACTTAGCTAGACTGACAAAGAAAAAATAAAGAAGATGCAAAAAGATTAAAGCCCTAGAACAGTTGGCTTCACAGGTGAATTTTACCAATAATTCAAAGATGATCTACTACCAATCTTGCTCAAGCTCTTCTGAAAAAAAAAAGATGACCAGGAAAGTATGCTACCAAACTCACTCTATGAAGCCAACATCACCCTAATACCAAAGCCAGATAAAGACACTTAAAAGAAAGAAAATTAAGACCAATATCTCTAATGAATTCAAAAGCCCTCAACAAGATACTTGCAAGCAGAATCCAACAGCACATTAAAAGAATTTTTTACCACGACCAGTTGGGTATTATCTTGGGTATGCAAGGGTGGTTCAAAGGAAGAAAATAAATTAGTGTAATAAACCATACTGATAAACTGAAGAAGAAAACTCACATGATCTTCTCAATTGATGCAGGAAATGTTATGGATAAAATACAGAACCCTTCTGATAAAAACATACCAAAAGATAGGAATAGAAGGAAGCTTTATCAATATAGTAAAGTGCACATACAAAAAACCTACAGCTGGCATTGTAGTCAATTGTGAAAGACTGAAAGTTTTCCTCCTGAGATCAGGAAAAAGAAAAGGATGCCCAGTGTCACCATTGTGATTCAACATTGTGCTAGAGGTTCTAGCTAGAGTAATTAGGCTAGATGAAGACATAAAAGGCACCAAAATAAGAATGGAAGATGCAAAACTTTCACTATTCACTGATCATATGATCTTATATCTAGAATCTCCTGAAAAATCCACAACAAAGCTATTAGAACAAATAGATGAGTTCAGCAAAGTGGCAGGATGTGATTAATTTGCAAAAATCAATAGCATTTCTTTAAAATACTGATGTGCAATATGAGGAGGAAATCAGAACAAAATTCCATTTATAATAGCAGTGAAAACCATCAAATATTTAGGAATAAACTTAGCCAAGGACATAAAGGAACTGCATTCAAAAAACTAAAAAACATTGCTAAAAAAAAAAACAACAACAAAGAAGACTTAAATAAATGAAAAGGCATTTAGTCTTCATTGATTGGAAGACTAAATATCATTAAGATGTCAATACTAGCTAAACTGATTTACAGATTCAGTGCAATCCCAACAAAAATCCCAACAGCCTATTTTGCAGAAGTGGAAAAACGGATTGTCAATTTATTTGAAAGGGTAGGGGGCCCTGCATAGCCAAGAGATCTTAAGATCTCACATCTGGACTTAAAGCATATTACTTAGCTACTGTGGTAAAAAACAGCATGGTACTGGCATGAAGAAAGACCAATAGATTGACCAATTGATCCAAATCAAGAACTCAGAATTAGACCCTCACATCTACAGTCAAGTGATTTTTGACAAGGCTATCAAGCCCACGCAGCTGGACCAAAACAGTCTATTCAACAAATGGTTCTGGGAGAACTAGATATCGATATCCAACAGAAAGAAAGAAGACCCATATCTCAGACCTTATACAAAAATTAACTCAAAATGGATCAAGGACATAAATAAAAAAGCGATAATTGTAAAATTTCTAAAAGAAAATGTAGGACAACATCTTCAAGATCTTGTGGTGGTGAGAGTTTCCTAAACATTATACCTGAAGCATGAGCCAAAAAAGAAAAATAGATAAATGGGATCTCCTCAAAATTAAACATTTTTGCACCTCAAAGGACTTTGTCAAAATTGTGAAAAGGCAATGGACTCAATGGGAGAAAATATTTGGCAATCATATATCAGATAATATCCATGATATACAAAGAGAAGATACAATTCAACAATAAAGAGGCAAACTATACAATAAAAAAATGGGCAAAACACTTGAAAAGACAATTGTCCAAAGAAGAAATACAAATGATGAAGAAACACATGAAAAAAATGTTCAACATCACTAGTGATTAGGGAAATGCAAATCAAAACTAAAATGAGTTATCATTTCATACCTATTAGACCAGCCACAATTAAAAATCAAAAAAGTAATTGTTGGAGAGGATGCAGAGAGATAGGAATGCCTATTCACTGTTTGTGGGCATGTACAATGGTATAGCCACTGTAATGATCTGTTTGGCAGTTCCTAAGGAAGTTTAATATAGACTTGCCATGGGACCTGGCAATATCATTACTAACTATATACCCAGAACTGAGAGCAGAGACACGAACAGACATCTACACACTGATGTTCATAGTGACATTATTCATGATTGCCACACATTGGAAACATCCTAGGTGTCCATCAACTGATGAATGGATAGTGTCGAGATAGATTGTAGAGAAAGGAACGCTAAGGATTAATCTGTGCAGAATTGATAAAAAGATTGTTTGTAAACCATATCATAATAAAAAAAGATGTAAAAGACTTGTACACAGATAATTACACATTGTTAAAGGAAATAAATAAGACATAAATTTGAAGAAAATTCATGTTCAAGACTTTGACGACTAAATATCATTAAGATGTCTGGACTACCCAAATTGATTTACAGATTTAAAAATTACAACAGTATTTTTTATTGAATTGGAAAAGCTAATTATGAAAATTTTTTTGAAGGGTAAGGAGCCCAGAAAAGCTAAAATCATGTTGAAAAATAAAAATGAAATTGGAGAAATCATGCTATCTAACTTTAAAGTATCTACAAAGATACAGTGGTCAAAACTGCATGGTATTGGCACAAGGATAGAGATATTGACCAATGAAACAGAACTGAGAATTCTGATATAAATCCTTGCATATACAATCAACTGATATTCGACAAGGCCACCAAGACCACTCAACTGTGACAGAGTGACCTCTTCAACAAATGGTGCTTAGAGAACTGGCTATCCATATCCAAAAGAATGAGAGAGGATCACCACCTTGCACCTATACAAAAATTAATGCAAGATAGATCAAATATCTAAATATAAGAGCCAAGACCATAAAGTTCCAAGAAGATAATAGAGGGAAGCATCTACGGCATCTTATAGTAATAAATAGTTTCTTAAACTTTACACCTAAAGCATGAGCAATGAAAGAAAAAAAATAGATAAATGGGACCTCCCCAAAATTAAAAACTTTTGAGCTTCAAAGGGTTTTGTCAAGAAAGTGAAAAGGCAGCCTACTCAATGGAGAAAATATTTGGTAACATTTAGCCGATAATGGCCTAATAGCCAGCATATATAAAGAAATACTACAACTCAAAAATAAAAAGACAGAATGACATAGCAGTGACGGATACAGGCTATTATATATCTTGCCATAGCCTACAGAATTGAGTGGGAAGAGTGTAAACTACAATGTAAACTATAATCCATGCTTAGTGGCAATGATCTAAAATGTGTTCATCAATTTCAAAGAATGTACCACACTAATGAAAGAAGTTGTTAATGTGGGAAAAAGTGGGAGGTCTGGGGAGTGGGGCATACGAGAAACACTTATATTGTTTTATGTAACAATTTATGTAATCTAATTAACTTTTAAAAATAAATAAAAATATATTAAAAAAATAAAAAAATAAAACCACAATTCCCAATTTAAAATACGGGAAAGAAATTTGAATAGACACTTTTCCAAAGAGGAAATATTAATGGCTAAAAAGCACATGAAAAGATGCTTAACATTACTAGCTATTAGGGAAATTCAAATTAAAACTATAATGAGATATCATCTTAAACCTACTAGACTGGCAGCTGTTAAAAAAAACATAGTACTACAAGTGTTGGAGAAGATGTGGAGGAAAGGGAACACTCATCCACTGCTGGTGGGAATGTAGAAGGGTGCATCCATTGTGAAGGACAATTTGGTGGTTCCTCAGGAAGCTAACTCTAGAAATGCCAAATGATCCACCAATCCCACTGCTGGGTATATATCCAGGAGAATTGAAAGAAGAGACACGGACAGATATATGCACACCAATGTTCATAGTGGCATTATTCACTATTGCCAAAAGTTGGAAGCAACCCAAGTGTCCATCAATAGATGAATGAAGAGGCAAATTGGGGTATATACATATGATGGAATTTTACTCAGCTATAAGAAAGAATGCAGAATTAGCACACAGGACCACATGGATGAATATTGAAGAACTTGTGTTGAGTGAAATAAGCCAGTCACTGAAGGATGAATATTACATGACCTCACTGATATGACTTAAGCAAATGGAGCCAAGTCACAGAGTTAGAGTCTGGAAAATAGGTTATCAGAAGACAGAAAGGGTGTAAATGGTGGTGAGTCGATGCTCAATATGAGCAAAACCTATGATAAGGTGGAAGGGGGTGGTTGGGAAGTGGATGGATATGAAAGCAGTGATGTGATATGATTGGGGTTAACAATGCTGGAATGTGAGGAGTGTAGGGTGGGGGGGTGGTTTGGACTAAAAATAGAACTCGGGGGAAAGGTAGAGAAAGGAACAGATGATCTCTGGGGATTTGTAAGTCTGTGGTTAAAACTACAATGGTTGGAATGTTCTTTTGGCAAATATGGCAGGGGAGGGTTACTGTTGCAGGACGTTGAAGGTGGGGTATAGGTGGGATAGGGCACACCTGTGGCATGCCTCTATGGAACATGAAAGTGTTCATCATTCATATTGTCTTATCTTAGTGGGTGGAGACCTACACGAAAAACAAGGAAATATTAAACTCCAGCCTGAGGAATCCTGCTTTGTTCACAATTGAGGGGCAAGAATCTCTTGAGATTTTCTTAGGCAATGCCTAAGAAAAGAAAACAGACCAAGTATGTCAAACCCTAAATAATAATGCATGTAACTATGAACCTTATTCTTCAAAAAATTGAAGCCTAGTCAAAGGGGAGGGGGAGGGAAGTATAGAATAGATGGAACATAGGAAATTTTTAGGGCATTGAAATTGTTCTGCATGATCTTGCAATGAGGATGCAGGCCATTATAAATTTTGTCAAAACCTATAAAAGTGCATGGTGCAAAATCTAAGCCATAATGTAGCAAAGCTTCAATATTTGTAAATCAATTGTAACAAATTTACCGTACACATGCAACATGTTATTTATTGGGGACAGTGTGAGAGGTGGCAGTGTTGGGTTATATGAGAATCCCCTCTATTTTTTCATGTGACTTTTCTGTAATCTAAAGTTTCTTTGAAAATGAAACAAACAAACAAACAAAAAGACAGTGGGGGAACTTCGAGAAGTTGTCACTGTACATAAAACGTAACAGAACTTATAGTGAAAAAACATAATGAAATTTTTTATTTTTATATGGTATTTGTTATTGCTTATTTTTACTTTATTTTTTATTATTATTTTATCTTTTGGCTTTGCTTTGGGTGAGGTTTTGGACTGTTTAAGGGTAATAGCTGTTGCAGGGGAAGATCACCCGTGTGGGGTTTTGGTAATGGGTTAATGTGTAGGGATGGGTGCACTTGAGCATGCCTCTATGGAAATTGAATATGATCCAGTGGTCATGGGGTGTATTCTCGGTGTGTGGAGACCTACACAATAACCTAAAGAATATTGAATTCCCATCCAGGGAAGTCCTGCTAAATTCTCTAATAGAGCAGCAAGAATCTCTAGAGTACATGGGCAGTGCCTAGTGAAGGAGGACAGACCATTAAGCCAGGCCCTTGATATTGATGGCTGTACTTATAAACTTTGTCCTTGTGAAATTGAAACTTAGCCTAGTATTATATATTGCCTAAGAGTTACATCCTGAAAGTCCTTGTTGCTCAAATGTGGCCTCTCTCTAAGCCAAACTCAGCATGTAAACTCACTACCTTCCCCCAGGCGTGGGATATGCCCTCCAGGGATGAGCCTTCTTGGTGCAGAGGGATTATTACCAGTGCCAACTAACAATGCATTTAGAAAAAGACCTTGACCAAGAGGAGGAATTATTAAATACAAATGAGTTTTTAAGGCTAAAAGATTTCAAAGTAACTCAGAAGATTTTTCCAGAGGTTACGCTGATGCACATCTCAGCAGATCTCAGTGACTGTCACAGTAAACAGTGCCTCAAGCAGGAGGGATTCTGAGGCTTCTAGAGCAGGGGTTCTTAACCTCTTTTGTTCCATGGACCCCTTTACCAGTCAGGTGAAAAACCACAAAACCCTTCTCAGAATGTAGCCATAGATAGTTTTATGAAACTCAACTAGTGCCAGCTCTTATAACTACCATAATTTCGAACGATGGATGCGTGTTAACTGTTTTGTCGAGTTATGAAACAACTGTAATGTGATATGAAATGAATACTATTGTAATTTACTGCATACATTCATATGTGAAGGAAATACTAGATTTCAGTTAAAGGTCAGAGAAAAAGATAAGTTTATTTTATTTTTTTTTCAGTTCAAGCTCACGGACCACAAAAGGATGATGATCGGCAACACCGATCCCAAAAGACAGAGTATCTATAACTGCAAGCAAGACAGTTCCACCCATCTGCCCCATGTGTTCTAAACCCAATCTTAATCAGAAACAGAGTGGGCATCACCATCCCCAAATCCTCAAGATTGAGGAATGAACAAACATAAGCAGGGGATGCAATTATGGAATAAAGTAGACTTTTATTATTCTAAGCAATGGAAGAATTTGTATTTTTGACACAAAGGCAGTGGACACCAGAGGTTCTGAGGGGAGGAAGAGGGAAGAATAGGTGAAACATGGGGCATTTGTTACATTGGAATTATTCTCCATGACATTGCAATGGCAGAGACAAGGCATTATACATTTTGTCAAAATCTATAAAATTGTGGGGTACAATGTGTAAACTATAATATAAACTATATACCGTGTTTAGTAGCAATGCTTCACAATGTGTTTATCAATTATAATAACTGTACCATACTAATGAAATATGTTGTTAAAGGGGAAATGTATGAGAAGGGGAATGTAGGTATATGGGAATCCCCCTGTGTTTTCAATGTAACATTTATGTAATCTAAATACTCTTTCAAAATAAAATTAAATTAAATTAAAAAAAGAGCTACTAAAGAAGCAATGACAATTAATGTAATACATTGTCTTGGATGGGTTCAAACAATGGAAGAGAAAAGGCACAAAAGGACATAATTGGGACATGTGATAAAATTGGAATATAGACTCAAAGCCTTGCATCAATGTTAAAATTTTTGAACTTAATAACTGTATTTAAGGTCATTACATAAATTAATATCCTAGTTCTCATGAAATGTGCATGAAATTATTTATGTTCAAGGAATGTACTGTGTACAACCTACTCTCAAACGTTTAGAAAACTGACAGATAAGTAGATAGATCGATAGATTGATAGATAGATAGATAGATAGATAGATAGATAGATAGATAGATAGATAGATAGATA
>JAKSZT010053891.1:512635-540955 GCA_026826555.1 Tolypeutes matacus
GCAGGATTGATTATTCTTCCTTAGATTTTTCATCATTAAAGGGACATTTACAATTCAGAAAATGATGAAGATTTTCAATGTTGAAATTTTAAGCAATGGTCTATAATTTTCAGATTTATATTTCAGGCAGTTAGAAGATATATTTCTATATGTCCTTAAAATTACACCACAAGGATGATTACTTGTGGATACATAAATATAGCCCTGGCTAAGACCTCAGTCTATTTGAATGACTACTGAGTGGTATCTATAGTATGCCTAAATAATTATATTTTATTTTATTTTAAAAAGAGAAACAAATGCAACTAAACATATTACAAGAAGAAAAGATCTCTTCCCTTGTCAAAAATTAGAAAGTAATTATCATATTTACCTTATGGTACTGTCTTAGTTTTCCAGGGATGCTCTGACAAATACCGAGCAGCGGTTGGCTTAACCCACAATTCATTGGCTCACAGTTTTGGAGGCTAGAAGTCCAAAATCATGGTGCTGGCAAGGTCAGGCTTTCTCCAAAGTCTGTAGTGTTCTGATTATGGCTTTCTGGAAATTCTCCAACACATGGTGGTTTGTCTCTTCCTGTCTCCTCCTCTGGTTCCTATACCTACTGCTCATTCATCTCCTTATAAGGACTCCAGTCATAATAGATTATGACGCATTCAGTTTTGTTTCTCCTTAGCTAATAATTTAGTCAAAGATCTATTTACAAATGGATTTGCATCCACAGAACCAGGGATTAGGATTTGAACATACATGTCTTTTGTGGGGGATATGATTTAATCCCCAACAGGTTCTTATTGCTTTCATGCTTTTTCATGATTTCAGCTGATAGCTCCTTCATGGTTTTAACTGCATTGTGTTAAGGGAGCTATGTCTCTGTGCCAGTCAAACATGATCGTCAGCCTATGCTTCCTCTCCACACATCTGAAGGGTCTGGAGTTCCCATTTTGACATCATCTGTAAAAACCTCTCACTGGAGAATTTCCTGATTTTAAACCTTGGAAACATTTTCCTTTGGTCTTTGTTGAGAATAGAAGAAATGCTAATGTAAGGAAGGAGAATAAAAGAACTTTCTCTGTTTTTTTGGTAAGAGCTTCTGTTTTAATCATTCTGAGCAGGAAGTTAGCTTCCCTACTTTAAAAATAATAATATATGTTTGTCCATTCAGTCTCCTGGAGAAATACTGGGATTGCCTGTATATATAAAGATCCTTGGTGTCACAAGTTAAAAAATCCCTAATGAAACTTCTGTGTAATAAAATTTGACAAAACAGCTAAAATACAGAACAGTAGGGCAATGTGCTTTGAAACAGTTAGATAGAAGCACACATAGGCTACATGCCCACCCTAACAAGAAAAAATGCACATGTCTGATCGGATTTCCTATTACACTTTCTAAGGATAGGACTATGAGAGTTTTTAAATAATAAAATTATTTTACTTAAACTTATCTCCCATGATATAATAGTTGGTAAATTATCTTCTAGATATGGAAAAACATATCAAATTACTTCAGTGGATCATTTATCATAATTAATGAAACAAGACTGATATATTATTAATAAGTAATTTCCATAGTTTATTTAGATTTTCTTAGTTTTGACCTAATATCTTTTTTCTGTTCAAGGATCCCAACTAGGATATATTATATTAAATTGTCCTGTCTCCTTAGGCTCTCATGGCTATGACAGTTTTCAGATTTCTTTATTTTGGTGACATTGACAGTTTGAGGAGTACTGATCACGTATTTTGTAGACTGTTCCTCTATTGGGATATGTCAGCTGTTTGTCTGATGAGAAGATGGGAGTTATGGGTTATTGGGAGAAAGATCACAGAGATAAAGTGTTATATTCATCACATCCTATCAAAGTATATATTTTTTATCATTAACATGATTTATGACAGTTGATGTTGCCCTTGATCATCTGGCTGAAGGAGTGTTTACCAGGTTTCTCCACTCTAAATTATGCTTCCCCATTCGCTTTCTTTACTGCACTCTTTGGAAGGAAGTCACTATGTGGAGTTTTGCTCCATCATCCTTTAGGTTGGCGTATCTACACAATTTATTTGGAATTCTTACACTCTGGAGATTTGTCTCTTTTCCCCCATTTATTAATTTAGTCCATCTTTTGCTTATATCAATATGGACTCAAGTATATTTATTTTATACTTTGGGTAATAATTACCACTACTTTATTTACTTTATTACTGCAGTTTGATCCAGTTTTGGCCAATGGGTGTTCTTTTAGTTGACCCCTGTTCCCTTTTCACATAACTCCTTCAAATTATGTTTTATTATTCTTTTAACACTTTTACTTTCTGGCACTACAAAACTTCAGGTTCATCTTGTGTATAACCTGTCTCAGTCTTAAAATCAGCCATTTCTCCAAAAGTCCTAGTTACTTTTATAGGAAAATTCTATAGAAACCAAAATCTGGGCACTAAGTGTAATCATTGCTACTAAGCTGTCATGTGTTTTAGGTCCTATCAGCTGACAGAGCAAAGAAATATATTTGTATACTAACCCTTGTATATTCACATATCTATAAATGTTTCTATATGTAACCATCTGCATCTATATTAAGTTAAACATGAGTTTTTACTGAAGTCTCAATTTCTAATCCATTGTTCCATTTATCATTCTATCCTCCTCCTTCTTATTCTTATCTATGAATTCCCATCCCAATAGTGAGAAACCTGGATCCCATTATCCACTACCTATTTACTTTATTGTTTGCTTCCAGCATACATGAATAGTACTATGAGAATTATTAAATTATATCCCTGTTGGAAACTTTTTCAACTAGAGTACAGTGCTTTTGTGCAGTTGCACTTGTCTTTGATCTTATAGAAATCATCCATTTCCAAAATTACATAAGTCAGCACATTTTCCCCTACCCCCCTTCAGTAAGGTTGTTTCATACATTTTTAATACAGTTAGATTCTCTTGTCAGGGTCTTTTTCATTCCTGGAACCCCAAAGCTCCTAAACGGTTTTTCAAATTCTTCATACATAAAGATTAAGTCTCTGTGCTATTAAGTTTAAGGGACTTGACAAATGCTTAATGTCATATATCAGCAATTACAGTATCATACAGAACAATTTTGCTGCCTAAAATTCCTTATGCTTAATCCATACATTCCTGCCTCCTCCCACAGATCCCAAGTAACCCCAAATATTTTTTTCTGTATCTAGTGTTCCCATTTGTAGAGTGTTATATAATGGAATCATATAGTATGTAGCTTTTCAGATTGAATTCTTTCATTTAGTAATATGCATCTATGTGCCCAATGTGGGTTTTTTTTGTAGGTTGATAGTACATTTCTTTTTATCACTTAAAAAGATTCCATTGTATGGATGTACCACAATTTGTTTATCCATTCACCTGATGAAGTACACCTTAGAGTTTTCAGCTTTTAGGTGTTATGAATAAAGCTTCTATAAACATTTGTGTAAATGTTTCTGTGTTGACATCAGTTTTCAATTCAAATGGAGAAATATCTAGGAGTATGACTGATGACTCATATGATAATTATGTTTAATTTTATAAGAATCTGCCAAAGTGTTTTTCCAAAGTGACTGCATCATTTTGCATTCCCATAGTAATCAATGAAAGTTGCTGTTGCTATGAATTCTTGTCATCATTCAACATAGATAGTTTTCTGCACTATACTCATTTGAATAAGCTTCTACTGTCATATTATTGTTGTATTAATTTTCCATTTCCTAGTAACAATTGATGTTGAACATATTTTCATGTGTTTGTTTTCCACCTGCCTAACTTCTTAGATGAAGTGTCTGTACATATATTTGCTCATTTTTAATTGGGCTATTAGTTTTCCTACTATTGAATTTTAAGTATTCTTTTCATAATTTGGATACAATCCCTTTATAATAGAATTATTTTATCAGATATTAAAGTCAACACTGTATTTTTTAAAGAACTGGAAAAACTAACCACAAAATATATTTGGAGAGGCAAAAGGCCCCATATTGCCAAAGACATATTGAAAAAGAAAAATGAAGTTGGAGGTATCACACTACCTGACTTTAAAACATATTACAAAGCTACAGTGATCAAAACTGCATGGTATTGGCACAAGGATAGACCTACTGACCAATGGAACCAAATTGAGAGTTCTGATATAGATCCTTGCATATAAAGTCATCTGATATTTGACAAGGTCATGAAGCCCACTCAGTTGGGAGAGAATGGCCTCTTTAATAAGGGGTGCTTGGAGAAACGGATATCCATATCCAAAAGAATGAGAAAAGAATACCATCTCACACCTTATACAAAAATCAACTCAAGATGGATCAAAGATCTAAATATAAGAGCCAAAACCATAAAAACTTTGGAAGATAATTTAGGGAAGCACCTACAGGGCCTTGTAATAGGAAATGGTTTTATGAACTTCACAGCCAAAGCACGAGCAGCAAGAGAAAAAAATAGATAAATTGGATCTCATCAAAATTAAAAACTTCTGCACCTCAAAGGATGTTATTAAGAAAATAAAAAGGCAGCTTACCCAATAGGAAAAAATATTTGGCAACCATATATCTGATAGGAGCCTAATATCCTGCACATATAAAGAAATCCTACACCTTGAAAATAAAAGGACAAACAACCCATTTAAAAAATGGTTAAGTGACCTGAAAAGACACTTCTCCAAGGAAGAAATACAAATGGCTAAAAAGCACATGAGAAAATGCTCAACATCGTTTGCTATCAGGGAAATGCAAATTAAAACTACAATGAGATACCATATTACACCCATCAGAATGGCCGCTATGAAAAAAACAGGAGACACTATATGTTGAAGAGGATGTGGAGGAATAGGAACCCTCATCCACTGCTGGTAGGACTGTGGTATGGTCCAGCCACTGTGGAGGACAGTTTGGCAGTTCCTCAGAAAACTAACAATAGATCTTCCATACGATCCAGCAATTCCACCGCTGGGTATATACCCAGAAGAACTGAAAGCAAAGACACAAACAGATATATGCACACCAATGCTCATAGCGGCATTGTTCACCTTTGCCAAAAGTTGGAATCAGCCCCGGTGCCCATCAACAGACAAATGGATAAGCAAAATGTGGTAAATACATACAATGGAATATTACTCAGCTGTAAGAAGGAACAAAGTGCTAACACATGGAATAACGTGGATGAATCTTGAAGACCTTACATTGAGTGAAGCAAGCCAGGCACTGAAGGATGAACAGTACAGGACCTCACTGATCTGAACTGAGGAAAGTGAGCAGTCTCTGAGAACCATCGTCTGAAAGATAGGTTAACAAAGGAGAGTAAGAGAAGAGCAGGCTTTGAGCCATCACCCATATGGACATAATCTATGGTAAAGGGATAGAGTGTGGTTGCGTGTTGGGGGATGGGGATGGGGCAGATGAGTGGTGGTGTTCCTGGGTTTGGTGTTGCAGCACTGGTAGGTGGGTGGATTAGGAAGGGCAGGTTCAAATTCCCAGGGCATGTAACAGTGAATCTTGACATTCCATGGGTGGAGAGAGGGTGGTATCATGGGCCCTGGGGGGCTGCGGGGAAGGGAACAGTCAAGATCTAATGGGGTGTTTGTGGTCATGGGGAGTGTTTTTCATTACCTTACAGTAATGGACACAGGACATGTTAAATATCATCAAAATTATTAAGCTGTATCATCTAAATTGTAAACTATACTGTAAATCATTGACAATGTTTACTTGCTATATATATATATTTTTTTTAGATTTTATTTATTTATTCATTTATCCCCCCTTTGCTGCTTGTGCTCACCGGGTCAGCCAACCACGCCATGCGGGTGGGCCCGCACCCACCAGGAGGCCCCGGGAACCGAACCCGGAGCCTCCCACATGGCAAACGGGAGCCCCACTGATTAAGCCACAGCTGCTTCCCTACTTGCTATATTTTGCTATCAGTATAACAGTTATAACAATGCTAACATCCAAAAAAGAAAAGGAGGGGGTGTTAATATGGGGTGGGGAAAGGGGTTGGTTTGGTATCTGAGAGTCTCTGGCACTCCATGTGTGACCTTGCTGTGACCTAAAACCTATTTGAAAATTAAATGAAAAATTGGGAGACAATGGGGATTGAGAGGGGGGAAGGTGTCATGGCACACTGGACATCCGATAACACAGTGATAAAAGGAAGGAAAAAAAGAAAAGAGAAAGGAAAAAAAATGACTATATATATAGAGGGGATGAGCAGTTGAAATACAGGGGCTTCTTTGGGATTTGGAGGTTGTCCTGAGTATATATATATATATATATATATATATTTAAATGCATTTCCTTTGCTTTTTTGCCCATTTTTTTGAATGTCCCAGTTTGCTAATTATATTTTGTTTTGTTTTTTGTTTGATTATTTGTTTTTTTTCCTTCTCTTCTTTTTTTTTTCCCCTGAGTTTCCTTATGTTTGTCTCTTGCATGTAAGCTTACCATACTTGTTTCTTTTTCCTAGTAAGTTTATTTGATTATTTTATGGACTACATGTTCATGGAGGATTTGGATCACAGAAGGGTTACAATGGGTACTGCAGGGGATTATTGGTGGGGGGTGTCTGGGAGGGGGTATTCATGGGAATTAGTTCATCCAAATATACATGAAAGATATACAGAATCGTTCAAAAGATCAAAAGATGGGGCATGGTCATGATGGGTGGACAATCCCACAATAAATGAGGGAATCTGAATTCCTAGCCTGGAGAGTTCTGCCACAATCTCCAAGGGAGCAACAATAGTCCTCTGAGTGCAGGGACAGTGTCTGTCAAAAAAGGATGACCCACTGATGTGTTCTTTTTATTGATGACTACCCTTGTGAGTCTTTGCTCTTGTAACTGAGACTTAGCCTGCAGTTGTGGGGTGCCTAAGGGTGGCCACCTGAGAGCCTCCTTGTTGCTCAAATGTGGCCTCTCTCAGCCAAACTCAGCCTATGATTGCATTACCTTCCCCCCAATGGGGGACATGACTCCCAGGGATGAGCCTCCCTGGCAACGAGGGATTAATACCAAGTGCTAACTGGCAATACAACTGGAATAAGACCTTGAATAAAAGAGGGAAAAGGTAAAGACAAATGAGTTCAAGTGGATAAGAGACTTCAAAGAGAGTCGGGAGGTCATCCCAGAAGTAACTCAGTAGGAGCTTATAGAACATCTAAGTGCCTATCACCCCACACAGAGGGGCTCCTGAGAGCTCTGGAGACACCCAGGTCCTATATAAGGGGGGATAGCCCCAGAGACTGAGGCCTTATCAGTGGGCTCTATTTTGGAATCTGTGCTCCTGAGAGTGACAGAATTGGACTCAAATTAGTCCTCCCTGCACATGGTTCACCAGTCCCTTCTATTCAAACCTATATGTGATGCTGAAGTTTTTAGGTATACTTCCAGAGACTGGAGCCTCTGACCTACCTATGTGACAAGTGTGCATGGAATCTCGGTGGAGCTGCAACTCCTACCCTATAGCTCAATGGACTCATCCAATTCACCGGGTGAGGAGACAATGATGGGCAATGGCCAGCTCAGGGAATGGAGAGGGCCTGCATCTGCAGGCAGGATCATCCTACCCACCGTATCCATGGGATATAAGCCCTCTCTCACTTGGAGGTGGAGTGGACATCACCATCCCAGTCCCCTCAGGATTGGGGGAAGAACTATGGACTAGAGTGGACTTGATGGTATTCTGTTGTACACATATGGTGATTCTAGAAATGGAAGAAATTATAACAATGAGGTGGAGCCTGTGGCCATTTGACACTTTTGGGGCAGGGAGGGGATGAGCAGTTGAAATACAGGGGCTTCTTTGGGATTTGGAGGTTGTCCTGAGTACTGTTGTGGCAACGGATGTAGGCCATTTTAAATCAGCACACACCACTCAGAACTGTGTGGGAGAGAGTGTGGTCTAGGTTGTGAACTGTGGTCTATGGTTGATGGCAAGGCTCCAGGATGTGTAAGTCCATTGAGGGTGGTGGGCCACACTTGTGGGAGATGTTTGTGTGGGATGTGGTGGGAAGCGTGGGAGGTGGGCAACATGGGAATCCCAGTGGGTTCCGTGTAATATTTTGCGTAATCTAAGCACCTCTTAAAATATATTTATACATATATAAATAACATTTTTGTAAGCAAATGCACATATATGCATATATATTTATATATCATTTTACAAATATTGGCATTTGAAATTGTGAAAATTTTGATTTTTAAACAGAATAAAAAATAAATAAATAAATAATAAAGTCTATATCTTGTCTTTTTAGTCTCATGACAGTGTCAATATTTCAGAAACAATATATCTTTCATGGGTTTCCTTTTGGTATTGTATCTAAAACCTCAATCACATCAATGTCACATAGATTTTTCATTATCTTATTTCGTTCAAGTGTTATGGTTTTGTTTTATTTTTGTTCTGTGATCCATTCTGAGAAATTTTGTGAATTGCTTAAGGTCAGTGTCCAGATTTAGTGTTTACATATGAATATCCAATTGGTACAGAATCAATTTTTGAAAACACTATCCTTTCTCCCACTGAATTGAATTTACTCTTTTTATTGTCAAAGAGCAATTGGCTATATAACTGTGGTTCTATTTCTGGGCTTCCTAATCTGTTCCATTGATCCATATATATATATATTATTTCACCTATACATGTTTCTTGATTACCATAGCTTCATAACAATTCTTTTTTTTTTTTTTTTAAGATTTTATTTATTTATTCATTTATTCCCCCCTTGCTGCTTGTGCTCGCCGGGTCAGCCAACCACGCCGCGTGGGCGGGCCCGCCCTCACCAGGAGGCCCCGGGAACCAAACCCGGGGCCTCCCATATGGTAAATGGGAGCCCTACTGATTGAGCCACAGCCGCTTCCCTCATAACAATTCTTGATGCTGAATAGTTTCAGTCCTCCAACTTCATTCTTCTTCTTCAGTATTGCAAGGCTTCTTCTATGTCTTTTGCCTTTCTCTATAAATTTAGAATTTATCAGCATCCACCAAGTAGATTTCTGGGATTTTCAATGAGTTTGCTTTGAATCTCTAGATTAGGTTGAGAAGAAATTCATACTTTAGTGTGTGTCTCAATCTTGATGCTCATTTAAATGGTATTTTGTTTTTTAATTTCAAATTCCAATTGTTCATAACTGGTATATAGGAAAGCAATTTATTTTTGTATATTGATCTGTGTTCTACACCCTTATTATGTTCACTTATTAGTCTGGGATTTTCAAATAAATTCATTAGGATTTCTGCTAATATAGATAGCAGATCTTGTGATCTGCTAACAAAGGCCATTTTATTTACTCCTCCACAAAATATTTAATTTTCTTTTCCTATCATTTCTTATTGCATTAAGCAAGAAATACAGGAGTGGTGAAAGGAGATATTCTTGTCCTATCCCCATTCTTATGGTAGTAGCATTAATTGCTCACCATTAAGTATTATGTTAGTTATATGTTTTTCATAGATGTTGCTTATGAAGTTGAGGAATTATCCCTCTATTCCTTCACTGCTATTTTTTCCATAAATAAAGTTGTGTTTTGTCAATTGCTTTTTCTATATCAATTGGTATGATGCTATGATTTATTTTCTTTAACACATTGATGTGGAAGAATACATCAAATGTTTTCTAATATTGAGTGAGTCTTGCACAGGCCTGATCATGATGTATAATTTTTATATATTTTGTTGGAATTGATTTACTAAGATCTGATTGAGAATTTTTGCATCTATGTTCATGAGAGATATTACTGAATAAATATAAGATCACCAATGATATTTCTTCTTATTCAAGCACTTTATTAAACAATATTATTTCTTTTCTTGATCTTTGATTCCCTGGTCCTTCCATTTATTTGTACAATCCTCTGATTCACTGAATTAAATTTCTTATTACGTCAAATATCTTTGGTATTTTCTATCTTCCTCTCATGATCCCATCTGATACAGAGATATTTTTAACAGGTATAAAGTTGCCTTAAGCCAGATAATAAATTTAAATAACCAAACAAAGGTATTGATGTTGAGCAGTGGGAAGAATGAGATAATTTGAGAAATATTTAGAAGCAGAACCAACAGGATTTGATGAACAATGTGATGTAACAATAAGGAAAGGAGTAAGAGATGAATTCCAGGATTCCAGTTTGGCATATCAGTAAAGATTAAATTACTTAAAATAAGATGAGTAAGAAAGAGCAGGTTTATTAGGTGGGAGAAGATCATAGCTTCAGTTTTTGAACCCTGATTTTGATGTGATGTGCAGTCACATATACATATGAAAATGTACATGGGATAATTGCAGTGGCAGTTCCTAACATGATTGTACATCTATATATAAGAAACAATCTATTAGAAAATTAAATTTTATGAAATGAGATAATAAAATAGTATAAACATATAATTTAAAAAAACCTAAAATAGATACTCTCTCTCTATATATATATATACACACACACACATACACTAATATTTTAATAATAAGGCATGATATGAAAATGCACAAGAAATTTCAGGAAAATGGCATAAATTAATATACAGACAAGAGCAGCTTATAATCTAAGAACAACAAGTTAGAGAGTGCATAACAAAAATGAAACATGAACAGGTAAATTAAATATTTTTGCAAGGTTAATATGAAAAAGAATGAATGCACATTTGAAATACATATGTGCATACCTGGTCAAATGGGATGACACATTTAACATATATAGGAATACTCATAATGTAAAAGTCAATTTTATCTACATAAATTGATAAAATTAAAGTTTTTGCAATTAAAATAGCCAACTTACAATTTCTGGTCAGAGATATAAGAAGATATAAAGAGTATAACATCAACAGAAAAAAAGTCATGGGCACCTGCAAAATCAGGAATTTTCTTGGAAGTATCTGAGAACAGAGGACAAATGTCAATCAGTTAATCTGAAATCTGGGGAGAGACAGTTGCCTGTAGGGAGAAATAGGAAGTTAGTATTTGTTTTTTTTCTGTAACTGACACCATCAAAGATAATATAGCTCAATAAAAGTATACTACTAGAAATTGTTAAAGCATTGCTAAAAGTTATATGGGCTAGTTTAAGAATGTAAAGCCCCTGGGGCCATATACAGGAGGGACTTCACACTCACTTCCAGGCTTCTCTCAGAGGAACCCCATCTGTAGCTCATGGGGTAGACAGGGAAGAAACCTGAGAAATTAAGCTTCCCATGGAGTGCTGGTTGTTAGAGCAAAAGTGCAGTTATTGCCCCAATTCTTCCCAGAACCACATTCTGTAATTTTTATATGAACCAAAAAATTAATTTTTAAGGGAAAGGCCAGCAAAACCTGTAGACTTAAATTTAAGCAGTGGGAGGGAGACAGCTAAACCCTGGGGATTGCCTGGAGTATTTTCTCTGCCTGACATTAGCTCAGAGGGAGGGGCATGTGCACTTGTGAAGGCCACATCCCCAAGACCAAGTTTCATTGTGACAGATGTTTAAAATTGACTCATAATCAAAACATTAGAGAATTACCCCTTCCTACCTCCCACCACCACTCTAAGAAGAATTAAGGAAAAAATAATACATGGGAGAGCTGGACAAGACAGATTCTCTCTAAGGAGCAGAAAATGTAAAGAAAATGAAAACCGACAAACTCCTTAAATACAAGGTATCATTACAATAATGTGATTTTCTGTGTGGAAATGACGATAACCACAGCAACAAGAAATATCCAACCATTTTAACTGCTAACTAGTTTAACAAAAACACTGACAGTAAAGGTTGAATGGAAAGAAAGGTGTTCTCATCTCTAAGCATAAAAATATTTATCTTTATATGTACTGTCCTAAACAACATCTGACTTTCATCAAAAAAATTCTGAGGCAACAGAAATGGGAAGAAAAAGAAAAGCAATCATTAGAACAAGATTCTGATATGACACAGATTTGGACTTAGAGAAGGAATTTAGAGTTATCATTCTTATGGTAGTTTGAAGCTTTATCTACTCCAGAATATGCATGTTCTTGAATTTAATACATTCCTGTGAATGGAAACCCTTTGTAAGTAGGACCTTTTGATGAGGCTACTTTAGACATCAACCAGTCTGTGTTTTAATCTTATTATTGGAGACTTTTATAAGAGAAAGAGGAAAAAAAGAAAAACCCACAGGAAGCAAGAAGCTGAAACCAAACACAAAAGAGAAGGAAGAGACCAGGAGGTACCGCCATGTGTCTTGCCATATGACAAGCTAAGGAACAAGGGTCACTATCAGACAACTCAAGTGTGCCCTAGTTTTGGGGAAAAAAATCACCTTGATGATGCCTTAATTTGGACATTTTCCCAGCCTCAAAGCTGTTAGCTAATAAATTAATATTGTTTAACCCAATTTGTTTCATGGTAATTGCTTTAAGCAACCTATGAAATAAAATAATGCTTGATATATTAAAGCCTCTAATTGAAAAGGTAGATGACATGCAAGAACAGTTCAGTACTTTCAGCAAAAATTATAAAAATAATCAAATACAAATGTCAGGGGACTTCAGAAATAGAATGACAATGAAAGAAGCTGTATGGACATGCTCCTCAGTAAAATAACCATAACAAGTGAAAATTACTTTTAAAAAACAATGACGTAAAGTCTTTGAAAATTGCCCTGAGAATGTATAGCAAAGGAAAATAATATTTATTCAAGAAAATTTACTAAACCTCTATAAGAGGTTGAGAGCCTGTTGCACTTGATCCTTGACTTTTTTCATACATTCCTCCACCCACACCATCTTGATGGAAGCTCCACTTCAGAGGTAACCAAGAAGATGGGGTTCCCTCCTCTTCCAACTCCCAATTAATAGCTATGGTATTTCTCCAGGAAGTACAGGCCACAAGCCTGTCTCATACTTCTCAGAACTGTGTTGAAGAGTCTAAATTCCAGGTGAGGGTAATGGGTCTGGGGCTCCATTATCCAAAAATCCCCTCATGTAGGGCTGTGGATTTACCCCAGATGTGGCATATCAGAATACCAGGGCCATTATTCACCTTTTCTCTACCTCAGTTTTAGGTTGGAGATTACAGGCTGGGAAAAGAAAGCTAAGAGAAACAGAGCTTGCCACCCCAGACCATCACCTTGCTTGTAAACAGGGGTGTCACTCCAATAGCAGCAGGCCATTGTTTCCCTACCCCAATTTCCAGAACAGTGGTTTGGGGATATTGACCAATGTGAGAAGACAGGCCATAAGAGAGAAGAGCTCTGAATTTTTCCCCAAAGGAATTTCTTTTGAAACAGATGTGGGAAAGTTGAAACCTAAAGAAGATCTTGATAACAATGGAGATTTTTGTGAAAAACAAATAAGAGGATGCTGGTAACACCATGATAGCAACAAACTAGGCTGTAAGCCAGTTAGTTTTTTCTGATTGAGGAAGAGAGACAGCTAAGTAGAGCCTTCCTGATGACATAAAAATCCCACAAAGACCAGCCTCAAAACTACCCCTGCAAAGGGGCCTGAATTTAATTAGATCAGACTGTGGGACAATTTATATCCTCATAGCATTCTGGAAAACAAGAGAAAAACCAGTCCACAAATAGCAGAAACCAAGAGCTGGGTGTGAAACCAACAGAGGAAGACAGCTTAACAGACAGCTCCAGGAAAGCCCAGAAGAGTGCTGCTAAAACCACTCTCATCCCAAAATTATTGTGCATGTCCAAAGATGCACCCTCACACTATGAGTGAAATAGACTTCATGAAAATAGTCCAGACAACTCACTGAAAAAAGGAAAAAAAAAAAAAGCCCACAAAATATGCCAGGTAGGGAGTAGTTAGTATCCAGAGTTGCTATATTATATTTTAGAAAGTATTTATGTTTCAACCAAATATTTTAAAACATTCAAATAAACACAAAAGTGTAACCTAGACACAGGAAAATAGCAGGTAACAGACTATGCCTGTGAGAAACCCCAAGTGTTAAAACTAAAAATGTCTTCAGAGCAGCCATTACAAATATTTTTAAAGAACTAAAATAAACCATGCTTAAAGAAGTTAAGGAAAGAATGATGACAATATCTATTATCAAGTGTATATACATAAAAAGGGAAATGAAGAATTCACTAGAGGAGCTTAAGATAAGATTTGAACTGGCAGATAAAAGAGTAATTAGAGATTAAGCAATTCAAAGAATGGAAAGGAAAAAAATAGAGTGAAAAAATAAATTCTTAGGGAAATGTGGCACAACATAAAACCTACTAATATATGCAGAAAGTGAATACTAGAAGGAGAAAGAGAGATAAAAGGAGCATTAAAATAGTCAAATAATTAAATATTGAAAACTTCCCAGATTTGATTTATGAAACGTTACTCTACACATTTAAAAAGCTGAAAGTATCCCAGAAGGAATAAACACAAAGATGTCCACAACCAAACACACCATAGTAAAAATGTGGAAAGCTAAGGACAAAAAAGAATTATGAAAGGAGCAAATGAAATGCCACATCACAAACAAGGGTCTTCCCCTACAAATATTAACAGATATCATCATCAGAAACAATGGAGGGCAGAAGCAGTGGAAATCATTTCAAAGTGATGAAAAACATACTATCAACCAAGAATCTTATATCCAACAAAATTCTCTTTTAAAAATGAAAAGCAAATAAAGATGATCCAAGATAAGCAAAAACAGAACTCATTGTGACTGGACCTTTCTTTCAAGAAATATTAATGAAGTTTCCCAAGTTCCAGACAACTATTTGAATCTACATGAAAAACCAAAGAAAACCAGTAAAAATAATTATATAATTTTAAAAGAGTATAAAAACAATGTCTTTTCCCACCATTTATTTATATATTGGACCTATAATATATAAGAAATGTAATACAATAACAGCACAGTGAAGTTTTGGAGGAGCAAAGCTGTAATGGAATAAGAAAATGACACCAGAAGATGATTAGAACTCACATGAACAATTCAAGAGAATCAGAAATGGAAACTAATGTCAATATAAAAAACTCTCTATATACTTGCTCTCCTTTATTCCCTCAGCTTATTTGAAAGACATAAAATTATATAAGGTAATAATTTTAACAGTGGATTTTTGACTTTGAAACTAAATAGATATAATATGTATAATGATAATAATAGCATAAAAAGAGGAAGAAGGAAAAGAGATATATAGGATTTATATTTCTATATCTCCCTGGAGTTAATTTAGTATAAATCTGAAGTATATTTTGATATTAATATGTTAATAGGAGAATCATTGAAAAAAATAACAAAAAATACTGTGAAAAAATAATTTAAGGAATTAAAATGTTACACTAAAAATATTCACTTGATGCAAAAGAAAATGGTAAAAGAAGAGTAGAGAAATAAAACAGATATCAGGAATGCAGAAAAAAGTAAAATGGCAGGCAAATATTCAAATTCATAACAACACTAAATAAGGATTGATGAAGCAATTCATTCTAAAGACAGAGATTGTTGGACCAGAAAAAACAAACAAGTTCTAACTTTCTAACCATGTGATTTCTAAAAACAACATAAAAATAGGTTGAAAACGAAATGGATAAAAGATATATCATACAAATTGCAGCGATTAGAAAGCTGGAGTGCCTATACTAAAACAGGCAAAATGGACATTAAAACAAAAATATTACTAGTGATAAAAATGATATTGCATAATGATAAGAGGAAAATCATGAAAAATATATAGCAATTAAAAGCATATATGTACCTAACAACGGAGCCCATAATTACATGAAAAAAAAAAAAAAAAAACTTACAGAATTAAAAGGAGAAACAATTCAACAATAATACTTGGATACATTAATACTCCATTTTCATTAATCAGTAGAATATTTATGCAGAAGATCAACAAGAATAAAGCAGATATGAACACTATAAACCAATAATCGCTTATAGCCATTAAGAGACTACTTCACCCATCAGTAGCAGAATGCACTTTCTTAAGTACACATAGAATATTCTCCAGAACAAACAATATGCTTGACCATAAAATGTCTCAATACATTTACAAAGATTGAAATAATAGAAAGTATGTTCTCCAATCACAGTAGAATTAAATTAGAAATAAATAACAGAAAAACTTGGGGGAATGTACACATATGTGGACATCAAATAATACACTTCCAAATAACCAATGGCTTAATGAGAAATTACAAGAGAATTTTAAAAATAACTTGAGATGAATGAAAATGACACAACATGCTAAAATTTATGGGAGACAAGTAAAGCAGTATATTTAGAGAGAAACATATATCTGTATTAGCCAGCTAAAGGGATGCTGATGCAAAATACCAGAAATCTTTTGGCTTTTATAAAGGGTATTTATTTGGGGTAGAAACTTACAATTACCAGGCCGTAAAGCCTAAGTTACTTCCCTCACCCAAGTCAGTTGCCATGTATTGGAGCAAGATGGCTGCCGACTTCTGCAAGGGTTCATGCTTCCTGGGTTCCTCTGTTCCTGGGACTCGTTTCTCTCTGGGCTCAGCTGCTCTGCTCTCTCCACAGGCCAGCTGTAGACAATCAGACAAATGTCTCATCTTTTTTCCAGGGCCTATGCACATGTCTAATGGAGCCTTCTCTCCTTGCTCAGGTATCTGTTTACTTCCTGGGCTCCAGTATCAAAACTCTCACTTCTCTTCTCTGAGGTGCAGTTTCTGTATGAGAACCTGCCTGCCAAGAGTGTGGAGACTCAATGTACTACTGAGATGGCCCAATCAAAGCCTTAATCATTATTTAACAATCAAGTAAAATACAAACCCCAGAGTCCAATATAATCTTATATACCCAGAGGAACAGAGCATATAATCCAATATCTATTTTTGGAATTCATAAACAATACCAAACTACCACAATATCTGTAAACACCTATAGTAAAAAAGAAGAAAGAATTAAGCAAATTGAACAGACCCACAGAGCTAGAGTCTGGAAGACAGGTTTACAGGAGACAGAAAGGGAGAAGAGGTTTGTGAGCCAATGCCCATATGGGCAAAATCTATGATAAGGTGGGAGGTTGTAGTTGTGCAGTGGATAGACATGACAGTGGTGCAGTGATGCTATTGGGTTGGGCAGTGCTGGTCTGTGTATGGGGTAAGCTGGGGAGGGTGGTTTGGACATTCCATGGAACTGAGGGGAGGGTGCAGGTGAACTCTTGGGGATACATGGGTATGTGGTTGAAACTACAACTTTGGGAATGTTCTTTTGGCAAATATGACAGGGAAGGGTTACTGGTTTATGGTGTTGGATGTGGGGGCATGCAGGACATGTACACCTGTGGCAGACTTCTAGGGAGTGAGTGAGTGTTCATCTTGTCCCGGTGTATTGTATCAGTGGGTGGAGACCCACATAATGAGCAGGAAGGTGGTGGACTCCCATCTTGGGGTGGGAGTCTCTAAATAGCATAGTCAGTGCTTAATAGGGGAGGATAGGAAAGAATATCAAGCCCTCAATGTTGTTACAAGCAAGTATGAATCTTTTTCTTCAAGGAGTGAAGCTTGGTGGTTGCCATGAGTCTCAAGGGGAGGGGGAGGGCAGAATAGAATAGATGGAACTTGGGACATTTTGGGGGCATTGGAATTGTTCTACATGATCTTGCAATGATGGATAGAAGCCATGTCAAATTTCATCAAAATTTATAAAAGTGTATGGCCCAAAATATAAACCATAATGTACATCGTTGATCATGGTTAGTAGCAATGTTTCAATATTTGTACATCAATTGTAACAAAAGTACCATCCATATGTAAAATGTTATTAATAGGGGAAAGGAGAAAAGGGGAAGATGTTGGGTATACAGAAATCCTCTATATTCTGTAAGTGACTACTCTGTAAACTAAAGCTTCTTTGAAGACAAAATGAAAAAAATAAGACACTGAGGAAATAAACAGAAGAAAATGTCACTGTACATACAAGACAACAAATCTTACAATGATGAAAGATAATGTCAATTTTTAAATTTTTTTACTTTTTATTATTTAAAATTTTTTATTTAAAAATTTTTTTGTATTTTATTTGTTATTTTTAAACCTATCAATATTATATCATTTTTAATTAATTGTATTTGGTTATTTTGTTGGCTTCATTTTTGAAGAAGTTTTGGATCACAGAAGGGTAACTCCTGTGGCAGAGGAGGATCACTGATGTGGAATGGCAGTGATGGGGGATGTGTGGGAAGAGGTTCACCTAGGGAATACCTATAAGGCATATGAATGTGTTCACGTGTTCATTGGGCATCATCATGGTGGGTGGAGATTCACACAATAACTGAAAGAATATCAAATTTCCATCCTGTTGAGCTCTGCCATATTCCCTAATGGGACAGCAAGTAACTCCTGAGTACAGGGACAGTGACTAGTGAAGGAGGATGGACCATTGATGGGCCCTTGATATTGATGACTGTACTTATGAACCTTTACTTTTGAAACTGACACTAGTATTATAGAATCTAGTATTATAGGGTGCCTAAGAGTTACCTCTTGAGAGCCTCCCTGTTGCTCAAATGTGGTCCCTCTCTAAGACAAACTCTCTCTATAAATGCATTACCTTCCCCCTGACATGGGACATGACTCCCGGGAATGAGCCTCCCTTGGCACTGCAGATTACTAGCAAGCACCAACTAGCAATGAAACTGGAAAAAGACGTTGACAAAAAGGGGGAAAGGGTAAAGACAAATGAGTTTATATGGCTAAAAGACTTCAAAGTGAGTCAGGAGGTCATTCCAGAGGTTACCTTATGGACCTCTCAACAGGATCTCATTGACTGTCAAAGTAAATATTGCCTCCAATAGCAGGGCTCTTGAGAGTTCTGTAGACCTCCAGACACTATAGGCAGGGCAGACAGCTCAGGAGTTTGGTGCCAAGCCAGTGGGGCCTATTTTGGAATTTATGCTCCCCAGTGTGACAGAGTTGGACTCAGTGGTGGTTTCCCTACACATGACTCTTCTGCCCCTTCTGTTTGAACCTATATTTAGTGCTAGAGTGCATAGGTATATGCCCAAGAGACTTAAATCTCTGGGCTGACCTTGTGCTAGCTGGGCCCTGCATGTCAATAGAGTTGCAACACCTCCTCTCCAGTTCATTGGACTGAACCAAAACAACTAATAAGGAGATTATGATTGACAATGACCATCCCAAGGAACAGAGAGTCTGTAACTGCATGAAAGACAGTCCCATCCAACTGCCCCATAGGATCTAAGCCCCCTCTCAATTAGAGGTGAAGTGGGCATCACCATCCCAGAATCCTTAGGATTGTGGAATGAACAATAGAGTAGACTTACTGTTATTCTACTTAGACTTATTGTGATTCTAGCAATGAAAGAATTTTTATCATTGATGTGGAGGCAGTGGCCAATGGAGGTTCTGCAGGAAGGGAGAAGGAAATATAGGTGTAATATAAGGGAATTTTTGGGACTTGGAAATTGTCCTAAATGCAGTTACAATGAAAGATACAGGCCATTATATATCTTGCCAAAACCTACAAAATTGTGTGGGAGAGAATATAAACTTCAATGTAAAGTATAATCCATACTTAGTGGCAATGCTCCAAAATGTGTTCACCAATTTTAACTAAAGTACCACACTAATGAAAGATGTTGTTAATGTGGGAAATTGTGGGAGGTGTAGGGAGCAGGATATATGTGAATCCCATATATTTTTAATGTAACATTTATATAATCTATGTGTCTTTAAAAATAAAGGAATATCAACAACACCTAAATTGGTTCTTTGAAGATATCATCATAACTTACATACCTTTAGCCAGACTAACCAAGAAAACCATGGAGAAAACTCAAAATAGTAAACTCAGGAATGAAAGAAGGGAAATGACTATTGAACTTACAAAAACAAAAACAACTATAACAGAATGCTGTGTAAAACTGTATGCCAACAAATTAAATAATTTATATGAAATGGACTAATTCCTAGGAAGATACAACTTGGTGAAACGAACTCAAGAAGAAAAACACACTTTGAATAGAGCTATTATAAGTATCAAAATTGAATTTGACATGTAACAATAAAGATATTGGAAGTCCAAGCATCCAGTAGGCTTTATTGGTGAATTCCATCAAATATTTAAATAAGAATTGCTAATCATTTATAAACATATGGAAATATTCATATAATAAAAATAAAATATTTGTAATATCATTTTGAATAATTATCTTTATTTTATATTTTGCAGTTTGCTTAAAGTCTCTGAAAAAATTAACAAATAGTGGTAAGTGTAGGTGGCATTATTTTTCATCATTAATATGAATGATACTACAATTTCTACTTAGAGTACGATTTTAATTTTCATTTAATATACATTTTCTTTAGGGCCTCGGCATAGTTACTTTCACATCAATGTAAGCAAAGAGTTGTTCTGATTTTCCTTTAATATTCATTGCCAGAGAGCAACATATTTGGTGATCCTCTTAATTATCTTTCACATCTTAACTATCTAAAGGATAATATGATACATTATATCACAAAATGTCCTTATAAGCAGTATCTTTGTGTTCTTCACCTTGTACTATTATGTTTTTATTTATTACCTTCATTCAGTACAGTAAAATTTTATAGAGGACCTGTGCATGTACGTTATGGGTAGTTTATAAATTAATAACTATAATATTATCAGTTAATTTATGGTCTATGACTATTTGTTGAACACAAACTCTAAATGAATTTTCATGCATTTGAAATTTAAAATAGGATATTCATAAAATTTTGGAAATATTTTTGAGGCACTGCATATTAAATTTTTTACAGCTTCATGAAAATTTGCTAATTCATATTTTTTCTCGGGTTTTCAAATGTTCTATTATCTAAGTGCACATAGTATCATTACAATCTTAGTATAATTTAATTACACAATTTTACTATTTTATAAGAATTAGGAATATTTTAAACTTATAATTGCTACATTTTAATCACAATATTTATAAGTTTTAAAATTGCAGAAGTACTTTTTAGTAATTAGCTGCAAATTTTACTGTTTAATTTCCATACATCTTTACCTTCTTTCATTTTTAAAAATGTAGTTTTTAATTTTTAATTTTAATTTCACACTATTTCCAATGCATTTTCATTCTTACTAATTATTAGCATGAGCTATCTAGAGTAATTACTTGCTTACAGCAAAGATGCATGATTGGTCCTTGGATTCTCCTTATTTATTTGGGGGCTGATAAAATCATGTTATTTTGTAGAAATAAATATATAAAAAACTCACCTTCGACCCAGGGATTCAAGGAGGCTGAAAGTGAATGGCTAGAAAACAATTTTACAAGCTAACAATAGCCAAAAAAGGGCAGGAGTAGCAATTTTAATACCAGAAAAAATTGAATTTAAATACAAAACTATTGTAAGAGACAAAGATGGACACTATATATGAGTAAAAGGGGTAATCTCTCAAGAAGAGAGAACAATCATAAACATTTATGCACCTAATCAGGGTGCCTCAAAATACATGAGGCAAACTCTGGATAAACTAAGTAGAGAAATAAATGCATTATAGTGGGGGACTTTAATATACCATTATCACCATTAGACAGAACATCTAAACTGAGATCAATAAAGAAACAAAGACTTTGAGCAATACATTAGAGGAACCTGGACTTAATAGACATATACAGAACACTACACCCAAATACAGCAGGATTTACATTATTCTCAAGTGCCCATGGATCATACTCCAAGATAGACCACATGCTAGGCCACAGAACAATTCTCAATGAATTCAGAAAGATTGAGATTATACAAAGTAATTTCTCTCACCACAATGGAATGAAATTGGAAATCACTAAGGACCAGAGAATCAGATTAGACACCAAGATATGGAAGTTAAACAACACACTATTAGACAAACAGTGGGTCAAGGAGGAATTCTCAAAAGAAATCAGTAACTACCTTGAAACTAATGAAAATGACAATACAAAACCTATGGGATGCAGCAAAAGTTGTCCTGAGAGGAAAGTTCATAGCCACAAATACAGATATTGAAAAAGAAGAAAGAGCTAAAATTGAAGACCTAACTGCACAATTGGATGAATTGGAGAAACAACAACAAACTAAACCTAAAGGAAGTAGAAAGAAGGAAATAACAAATATTAGAGCAGAACGAAATGAAATATAGAATAAGAAAGCACTAGAAAAAATAAACAAAACCAAAAGCTGGTTGTTCGAGAAGATCAATAAAATTGACAAACCCTTAGCCAGACTAACAAAGAAAAAGAGAGGGCAGATGCAAATACACAAAATAAGGAATGAGCAAGGGGATATCACTACTGACCCCACAGAAATAAAGAGCATCATAAGAGAATACTTTGAAAAATTATATGGCAACAAGAATGATAATTTAGAGGAAATGGACAAGTTTCTAGAAACTCACAAACAGCCTACACTGATGAAAGAAGAAATTGATGAACTCAACAGTCCAATTCCAAAAAAAGAGTTAGACTCAGTCATCAAAAACCTCCCAATTAAGAAGAGCCCAGGACCAGATGGCTTCACAGCTGAATTCTACCAAATATTCCAGAAAGAGTTAACACCAACTCTGCTTAAGCTCTTCAAAAAAAAAAAAAAAATAGTAGTAGAAGGAATATTGGCCAATTCATTCTACGATGCCAATATCATCCTAATACCAAAACCAAACAAAGATACCACAAGAAAGGAAATTACAGACCAATTTCTCTAATGAACCTAGATGCTAAAATCCTCAACAAAATACTTGCTAATCACATTCAACAACATATCAAAAGGATCATACACCATGACCAAGTGGGTTTCATCCTGGGTATGCAAGGATGGTTCAATATAAGAAAATCAATCAATGTAATACACCACATAAACAGATTGAAAGAAAAAAATCACATGATCACCTCTATAGATGCAGAAAAAGCATTTGACAAAATACAACACTCTTTCCTGATAAAAACACTGCAAAAGATAGGAATAGAAGGAAACTTTCTGAATATGATAAAGGGTATATATGAAAAACTCAAAGCTAACATCATCTTCAATGGTGAAATCCTAAAAGCCTTCCCTCTGATATCAGGAAAAATACAAGGATGCCCACTATCACCACTCCTATTTAACATTGTTTTAGAAATATTTGCTCAAGCTCTGAGGCAAGAAAAAGATAGAAAAGGAACCCAAATTGGAAAAGAAGTAAAAATTTCATTATTTGCAGATGACATGATCCTATATGTAGAAAGCCCTGAGAAATCTACAACAAAGCTTTTAGAACTTATAAAGGAGTTCAGTAATGTTGCAGGCTATAAGATCAATTCTCAAAAATCAGCAGCATTTCTGTACACCAATAACGAGCAATCTGAGGAGGAAATCAAGAAAAAATTACCATTTACAATAGTAAAAAATAATCAAATACATGGGAATAAATTTAACTAAAGATGTAAAGACTTATATACAGAAAACTATACAACACCATTAAAGGAAATCAAAGAAGACTTAAATAAATGGAAGAATATTCCCTGTTCATGGACAGGAAGACTAAATATCTTCAAGATGTCTATCCTACTATCTACAGATTTAATGCAATCCCCGTAAAAATCAACACTGTATTTTTAAAGGAATGGGAAAAGTTAACTACAAAATATATTTGGAATGGTAAGAGGTCCCGAATTGCCAAAGACATATTGAAAAAGAAAAATGAAGTTGGAGGTATCACATTACCTGACTTTAAAACATACTACAAAGCTACAGTGCTCAAAACTGCATGGTATTGGCACAAGGATAGACATACTGACTGATGGAACTGAATTGAGAGTTCTGATATAGATCCTCGCATATACAGTCATCTGATATTCAACAAGGCAACCAAGCCCACTCAGTTGGGGGCGAATGACCTCTTTAATAAGTGGTGCTTGGAGAACTGGATATCCATATCCAAAGGAATGAGAGAGGAATACCATCTCACACGTATACAAAAATCAACTCAAGATGGATAAAAGATCTAAAGAGCCAAACCCATAAAGACCTTGGAAGATAATGTAGGGAAGCATCTACAGGACCTTGTAATAGGAAATGGTTTCATGAACTTCACACCCAAAGCACGAGCAGCAAGAGAAAAAATAGATAAGTGGGATCTGCTCAAAATTAAAAACTTCTGCACCTCAAGGGATGTTATTAAGAAAATAAAAAGGCAGCCTACCTAATGGGAGAAAGTATTTGGCAACCATATATCTGATATATCTAATATCCTGCATATAAAGCAATTCTACACCTCTTAAATAAAAAGACAAACAGCCCATTTAAAAAGTGGTCAAGTGACCTGAAAAGTCACTTCTCTAAGGAAGAAGTACAAATGGCTAAAAAGTACATGAAAAAATGCTCAACATCGCTAGCTATTAGGGAAATACAAATCAAAATTACAATGAGATACCATCTTACACCCATCAGAATGGCAGCTATTAAAAAAACAGCAGACTATAAGTGTTGGAGAGGATGTGGAGGAATAGGAACCCTCATCCACTGCTGGTGGGATTGTGGAATGGTCCAGCCACTGTGGAGGACAGTTTGGTGGTTCCTCAGAAAACTAACAATAGGTCTTCCATATGATCCAGCAATTCCACTGTTGGTTATATATCCAGAAGAATTGAAAGCAAAGACACGAATAGATATATTCACACCAATGTTCATAGAGGCATATAACATTGCCAAAAGTTGGAATCAGCACCAGTGCCCATCAACAGATGAATGGATAAACAAAATGTGGAATATTACTCAGTTATAAGAAAGAATAAAGTGCTAACACACAGAATAACATGGATGAATCTTGAAGACATTATGTTGAGTGAAGCAAGCCATGGATTGAAGGATGAACAGTATATGACCTCACTGATTTGAATTGAGGAAAGTGAGCAATCTCTGAGAACCATTGTCTGAAAGATATATTAACAAGGGAGAGAAGGAGAAGAGAAGGTTGTGAGCCATTACGCATATGGACATAATCAATAATAAAGTGATAGAGTATAGTTGCATATTGAAGGATAGGACAGATGGGTACTGATATTACTGGGTTTGGTGGTGCAGGATTGACAGGTGGGTAGATTAGGAAGGATGGGTTAGAATACCCAGGACACTGGGGGTTGAGATGGGAGGGGGACTAGGTGAACATGGGATTTGTGGGTATGATGTTGAAAATCCTGGAGTGGGAATGTTCTTACGGCAATATGACAAGGTAGTGTCATTGGTTTAGGGTGTAGGTTTGGGGGCCAGTCAGGGAGGGGTGCATCTGGAGTAATCTTCTGGGGAATGTGTGGGTGTTCATCCTGTCATAATTTGTTGTGTCAGGAAGTGGACACCCACACGGTGAGTGGGAAGGAGACACACCCCCATCTTTTGGGGGAACAATTCACTCAGAAACAGACAGGTGGCTGTCTCTTAGGAGCAAGGGTGGATCCTAATAGGGTAGGACAATCAGCGTGTCAAGACCTCTTGTTGCATGCAACTATGAATCTTGTCATCCAATGAATCAAGATGGGGGTGCCAAGCGCTCCAGGGCAATTTGGAGGAAGGAACCGAAAAGATCAAACCGGGTGTAATTACTGGTCAGGGGAAATGTTTTTCATTACCTTACAGTGATGGACACAGGACATGGTAAATATCATAAAAAATTATTAAACTGTACCATCTAAATTGTAAACTATACTGTAAATCATTGACATTGTTTAGTAGCTAAGCTTCACTATCTGTATAAGAGTTATAACAATGCTACCATCCACATAAAAAACGTTTTAATATGGGGTGAGGAAAGGGGGAGGAGGTTGGGTATATGGGAGTCTCTAGTATTGTGTGTGTGCCTTTGCTGTGACCTAAAACTTATTTGAAAATTAAATGAAAATTCGGGAGACACTGGGGAGTGAGAGGGGGCAGGTGTCACAGTACAGACTGGACACCCAATAATGCAGTGATAAAAGGAAAAACATTAAAAATTTTTAATTTTTTTTTGTTTTTTCCCATTTTTTGAATATCCCAAACCTTTAATTTTGTTTTATTTCTAGTGTTTTTTTAAGTTACCATATATTTTATCTCATATTTAAACTTATCTTTATTATTTCATTTTCCTATTAAGTACATTTGACTATTATATGGGCTTCATCTTCAAGGAAGGTTTGGATCACAGAAGGGATACAGAGGGGTCAGGAGAGGATAGTTGGTGGGGGGTGTCTGGGATGGGGATTTCATGGGAGGACGTTCACCTGAATATACATGAAAGATATATAAAATTGTTCTAAAGATCAAGGGGTGGGGCATGGTCACAGTGGGTAGACAATCACTCAACAAAAGAGGGAATACTGAATTCCCAGCCTAGAGAGCTCTGTTACATTCTCCAAGGGAGCAGCAACAGTCCCCCGAGTGCAGAGGTAGTGTCTGGCAAAGGAGGAGGGCCCACTGATGGGTTCTTGTTATTGATGACTAGCCTTACAAGTCTTTGCTCTTTAATTGAAACTTAGCCTACTGTTATGGGGTGCCTAATTGTTGCCACCTGAGAGCCTCCTTGTTGCTCAAATGTGGCCTCTTTCTAAGCCAAACTTAGCATATGAATGCATTACCTTCTCCCCCAACATGGGACATGACTCCCGAGGATGAGTCTCCCTGGCAATGAGGGATTAATACCAAGTGCCAACTGGCAATATGACTGGAAAAAGACCTTGAATAAAAGGGGGAAATGGTAAAGACAAAGAGTTCATGTGGCTAAGAGACTTCAAAGAGAGTCGGGAGGTCATCCCAGAGGTAATGCTTATGCACAACTCAGTAGGCTCTCATAGAACACAAAAGTGGTTATCATCCCACACACAGGGGCTCCTGAGGGCTCTGGAGACACCCAGGTCCTATATAAGGGGGGATAGCTCCAGAGATTGATGCCTTATCAGTGGCTCTACTTTGTTATCTGTGCTCCTGAGAGGGACAGAGTTGGACTAAAATAAGTTCTCCCTGCACATGGTCCATCAGTCTCTTCTATTCAAACCTATATGTGATGCTGGATGCTGGAGTTTGCAGGTGTACTTCCAGACTGGAGCCTCTGGCTTGCCGATGTGCCAGCTGTGCCTGGAATCTCGGTGGAGCTGCAATACCTGCTCTTTAGTTCAATGGACTCACCCAGGTCACCTGGTGAGGAGACAATGATGCACAACAGCCATCCCAGGAAATGGAGAGAGCCTGCAGACAAGATAATCCCATCTACCATATCCATGGGATATAAGCCCACTCTCACTTGGAGGTGGAGTGGACATCATAATCCCAGACTCCTCAGGATTGGAGGAAGAGCTATGGACTACAGTGGACTTAATGGTATTCTGTTGTAGACATAATGTGATTCAAGCAATGGAAGAAATTACAACAGTGAGAGTGAGCCAGTGGCCACTGGACACTTTTGGGGCAGGGAAGGGAAAAGCAGTTATAATACAGGGGCTTTTTCAGGACTTTGGAATTATCCTGAGTGACATTACAATGACAGATATAGGCCATTTTACATCAGCATATACCATGCAAAACTGTGTGGGAGGGAGTGTGGTCTACAATGTAAACTATGATCCATGCTTAGTGGCAAAGCCCCAGGGTATGTATAGCCATTGCAGTTGATATGCCACACTAATGAAAGATGTTTATGTGGGATGTTATGAGAGGTGTGGGAGGTGGAGAACATGAGAATCCCTGCAATTTTTGTGTAACATTTATGCAATCTAAGCATCTTTAAAAAATAGATAGATGATAGATAGATGATAGATAGATAGATAGATAGATAGATAGATAGATAGATAGATAGATAGATAGATATAAAGTATATTGAGAGAGGATGTTAGCTAGGTATCTTTAGAAAGAACATTATCTTCTTTCTGATCCAACAAATGCTAAATAATTTAAAATAATACATGGGAGAATAATATCACAATTCTAAACTTTGTAACAACAACAAGAAAAAAAGAATAGCATGGGGCACTTTGGGGGAGATGGAAGTGGATACAAGCCATGTTGAATTGCATCAAAATTTATAAAAGTGTATTGTCCAAAATACATGCAATGTAAACCATTGAAAAAAAATCATGTTATTTTGATATTTTTGCATGTTATCAGATTTGAATAAATTCTGCACTAATTGTATGTTATTTTCATTGATTTTTTTTTATCATGTCAGAATTCCCTCTCTTAGCTAATGAAATTTTATAATGCATCTGTCAATCTTACTGTTTATTTCACTCCCTTAGAGTAGGTCACCCTCACCAACACCTACTCTTCTCTCAATTCCTCTTTATCAGGAGTGCATTATCTGAAAGAATGTAGATAAATATTCCTTCCTTCCTTCCTTCCTTCCTTCCTTCCTTCCTTCCTTCCTTC
>JAKSZT010053891.1:540965-568573 GCA_026826555.1 Tolypeutes matacus
TTCCTTCCTTCCTTCCTTCCTTCCTTCCTTCCTTCCTTCCTTCCTTCCTTCCTTCCTTCCTTCCTTCCTTCCTCCCTCCCTCCTGCCCTTCTTTCCTTCTGCCCTCCCTCCCTCCCTCCCTTCCTCCCTCTCTCCCAAAGAAGAATAGCATAATTTTGTAAGTCTAGGTCATCTGAAAGTCTCAAAAGAATGAATTCTGTAATTGATTTCTTATTTGGCATGTTAAGTTCTCAATTCTGATATGTCTGTAGATAAAAATAAAAGTATATATCAATTCATTATATGTTTTTAAATACCTTCAAAGTGCCTAAAATCTGGAAAAAACCATAAAACATGCATTTCTCAACAAACATCAAAATAACTATCCCTCATAATTACAAGCCCTTTGCAGAATCTACTCTGTAGTGAAAAGATTAATTGCTTTTATTGCTTCAAAAGTATAGATTTTTACCTCATCTATTTTAATCTCTTAGTATATATTTTTGATTACTTAACTCACAGAGAGCTGTTTATAATTTTACAGGTTCAAAAATGGTTAACAGTGATAAATATTTAACTTACTTCCTTGTGCTTTGAGTAAGATTTGACAAGTTATTTAAATACATAGTGTTTTGTTAACCTTAATGGCCATAAAATAATAGGTGGTATTTTGTAACTGGAAAACTTAATTTTTTAATTATAATGATACTTGGTTTCTACTCACAGTAAACAAAAAAAAATTCTATTTGTGGCAAATTCATTATAATCAATCCCTTCTTAACTTTATGCAAAATTTACTCCTCCTCCTCTGACTAAAATTGGCATAACACAATGCCAATGATTATTAATAAATAAACTGCACTGATCAAATTCCATTTGGACTTCTTAGTAATGATGGGCTTGAATGAATTCCAATAAGAGATAATATATTATTTCAGAAAGTTGTATGCCAGCTTTTCTCAAGATTAATAATCTGATAAAGTTATTGTTTTGTACAGTGCAGTTTCCAAGGATGTGATGGGGAAAATACATATATTATAATGAAGATATTAATAATGGTAACAATAAAGATATCATCATATAATTTAAATTATTATTATTATTTTTGCAAAATATCTTTATAGTACTTATCTTGTTGTGTCCAACAAGTCTCTGGGTAGCCCTATTAAAAGACTCATTCTGCACATGGGAAAATTGAAGTACAGGGTACTCATGTGTCTTGCACATGTTCACATAGTGGCATATGGCAGATAATGTAGCATCTATGTCTGTCTTCTACTGGGCAATTTCCAGTACCTAACATAGACTCAAACTCAATTTTATTTGGTTAAAGACAGGCTGAGTAAATGACTGAATAAATCATGCCCATTGCAATGTAGCTCTGCCCTCAATACTCAGGTTTTTTTTTTTTTTCAGATGTATGAACTTAGCTTTTGTATTAGCTACCATTTATGATGAATTAATCTATCCTGATTCATATACATACCAGTAGTGGGGTCTGTCAACAAAATGAAAAGTCCAGAAAACACAAATCCTAGAATCATAGTGAGGCAGATGCTTAAAATCCTGAAAGATATTTACCTGGAAAGCTCAGTATGATCTACTGCTACTGGTATTAGGAAGAGAGAAATAGGCTACATGATCATTTAATGAACCACGAACATAGTCTGTTTAACTAACAGAGTCAAAATTTAAATATTAGTGTGAAGAGACAATGAAATCGGCTATGCATCCTGTAGGTATAACTGGCATTCTCATACCAGATAAAGTATGGGTAAGAAAACTCTACCTGATTCCCTCCTGGGGCAGATGTGTTCAATTTCTGAACCTAGCTTTGATAAAATTTTGGAGGATATAGGCAGAGAAAACAATGCAAGAATTGATGAAATGCCTTCAGGTTGCATTGCAAAGACAGCAAAAAATAAAAGCAATTAGAGTTCTATGATCTGAAAGATAAATTATCAATGTAGAAAAAGGGACAGTACCCCAGCATGCATGGGCACTTCATCCCCAAAAGCAGTGATGACAAAAAGCCATGTTTGGAGGCATTGCTGTGCTTTAGCAGGAGGTCAGTAGGTGCCAGCAGAGAAGCACAACTTGCAGATTGCTTACCCCTAACCAATGCCATGGGAATCACAAGTGGTCCCTGCCACCCAAAGGTCACCTTGGAATCAAGAGTTTGGAGAAAAAACTCAAGAGAAGAACTAATTGAATGTTTAGCCAAAGGAGAATGAATTAACCCAAAATAGACTGTTATGGCTTGGAAAATATGAAATTTTTTGTTAGTGGGCAAGCTCCCTTTTCTCAGGCAGCAATAGGATTGGAGGATCCAGAGCAAGACGAAAATGAATTTGGAAAACAAAGAATCTACATTTTTTTTGCACAACCAATATGTAGTATACAAATTGTGACTCTCTAACCAATATTGTTACAAATAACTTACAAATGAGATGAGACTAAGAAATATCCAAAATAATAACAATCATGAAAAACATGTATTTCAAGGTGCCACTTTCAAGGAAAGAGGTAGATTCTACACAGAACACTTAGAGCAAGTGGCAGTTCTGCTACTTTGGGGCTAAGTCCCAATATGGATGAACACCAGGCAAACAAACTTTAAGTTGAGGATATGGAGAAAACACCCAGCCCTAAGGAAGCTAATATACATATTTTCCAGGATTGGTAATATCAGATATTATAGTCCATTATTCTCACAAGTACACAAACATGGCAATTTAAAAAAATGAGAAGGAAAGAAATGCTAGAATGTTGTAGGATTTCCTTTGCCATATTTTGCGGATTAGTGTAGTTCACATTTAATTATTCCATATCAAAACCCATCCATTTCTCAATCCAAAGCCTGGATCCATTGGATAGGAAATTCCAATCAGTATTCCTCCATAAGGTATATATTTCATGACTTTTCTAACTTTGCTGAGTGATGCAGTTCTTCCAAAAATCTTTTCTCCAAAAGAAACTGACATATTTTATAGGTTTTTGAATATGCTAAAAGAGGTGATTTTTTATATCTCTGGAGATATAAAAACTAATGAATCTACAATGCAATTAATTTTGGCAACATTTTAAAAATGGATTCAGAGTCATAATCAAGGTCAGCACAGCACAGATTATAACTGCCTGTTCTATCGATCATGTGTCTGAGCATGTGATTTTCACCAGGAGAAATGCATCACAGCCAAAATGGTCAATGATGTTAGAGTCACAAAATTTCACCTTTAAGCCCAGGCCAAGTGGTGGTATTAATACACACAAACTGGCCATCCATGAACAGATGATGAGATTCCTGCAGACTGTGCTGCTCATGATGGTTACATAGTGTAGGGGTTTGCAGATAGTCACATAGTGGTCATAGGACATGGCAGCAAAGAGATAAAATTCAGTTACTGAAAAGACGTAGGTAAAACACACTTGGACCATACAAGCATTGTAGGTAATGAACCTGTTACTCTTAGCTATGCTATACAAGTACCTAGGAATACATGCAGATGTGAAGGAGACCTCTAAGAAGGAAAATTTTTGGAAGAAAAAGTACATGTTTGTTTTCAGATGAAAATCCACAAAGGTGAGTGTGAAGTTTGATGGGTTCTCAGTTACACTCAGCATGTAGTTGAGAAGTAGAAATATAAAAAGCAGAACCTGCAGCTGAAGGTCATCTGTCAGTCACAGCAGAATGACTGTTGTTACTGTATCATTTCTCATCACTGACTTCGACTTCTCACCCATTTGTATGATATATTCAGAGACATTTTCTTATAGATTATTTATTCTAGAAGTCAACATATTCAGTTTTTTATTGCCTACTACATTTAAAAAATGTATGCTGAACTTCCATCCCTGCTTAATTTTCCCTTTAGCATAAATAGATTGCTGAGAGTATATATATTTCCAGGTGGCAATGATGTCCTCTGGCTCTCAAGAATTCTTTCTTATTCAAAAATTAAATCACAAAATCTCATAAGAGATTTTATGTTTTTTTTCCTGACAAATTTTATCTTTTTTAACACCATCAATAATAAAAGATAATTTGTGCTCATTATACACATTCTAGAGGAGTAATTGAGGTTTTTGTTTCATAAGATTTTTGTTTGTTCATTGTATTTTAGCTCGTTTTTAAACCTCTTCCCCTACCCCAACTTGCTGCTGACTGCCCTATCTAATCCACCCGTTCTCAGAATATATCCATATTTTCTGAGTATCCGTGTTACCTTTACTTCTGAAATAAGAGGTGACTCCCTTCCCTCTCTGTGGATTTCAAGTAAAATGAGTTATTTTTTCCTCACTAATGGCATTTTTGCCTAATAATAACATAGGTAATGCAGAAGTCAAGGACTTTTGGTTCATGAATTGGTGGTAAGCTCTTCCACCAGTATTTCCCAGACATCATCCATTAGTTATGCAGCCAGGGACTTCCATATTTCCATTATACAATCATTATCTACCTCAGGACTGGAGAATTTCTAACATCAAGGTATAGAAAAACTTTCTCCCTTGTACCCAGCTTATTTGGGGTTGTATGTGTAACAAAAATTTCCATGAATATTTATTATATTGAGTTATTTGTGGTTTTATTAGTGCATTTTGTGCATAAAACCCTTCCAGGCTATGCTGTCTACACAAGGTAAATTCTCTCTAAAAAATGAAATCACATAAACATATGTTGAATACATGATAAAATTTATAATTATTCCTGAAATCCATTTTTTTCTCAGGAAGAAACATGACCAAATCCTACAAAGGGAATTATAATAAAAGAGAAAGCATCATCATACTTACTCTTCTTTTAGTAAATCAGAGTATCTTTTGGTTGTTTACACATAGAAATATTTAGACTGTAATGTCAAAAGTGATATTTTTGGTGAATACATTACATTTATATCTTCACATTTCCTGGGATGTTTGGGAATGCATAGTGCTCTCGGGATTGCCATCCTCAGCAAGGTTTACAGACTACCTGATAATGGGCTTAGTGCTATTATAATATATTCTTACTCCATTATTCAAAAGAAAATAAATTATTCTGAAGGCTGAAATGTCAGGATAGAATTCCACCGGTAGAAGAGATGATATTCTAAAAAATAAGGATAAAGAGATGATTTTACAGATTAGAACGTGATTTTTAAAAATTGGTAAGATGCCAGTAAGTGAAAAAAATTGTCCTTTGTGACCTACATTCAAGGGTAATTGATGAATTTTCTGAGTAATGATATTTGACAAAAAAAGATAGGTAACACTGGCATCAGTGGGGACTGTGCCTTTGGAGATGGGATGACAATCAGCATCAGATACAGGTCAGGAGGATAAATTTATTATTAAAAACATTGCTCATTTCTTAAAACTTTCATATTTAATAAGACATTTGGGCAATTAAAATTCCTTAACATAAGAATATATTTCTTTATCATATGTTATGAATTTTTATTACAGTTGAACTCTTTTAATAAGATAGGCGGAAAGAAAAGTTTATACAATTATATAAGACTACTGGTTTATTGAAGGATTTATCCTTCCATATTTTTCTTTAAGTACACCCACTATATTATAGTTATTTACAAATGCATAAACATTTGCTACCAATCTTAATATAGAGGCATAAGATATGCTTTTATATCTTTAATTCACCATATAATATAATTTCTGATCTTTCAAATTTATCATTATAAATCAAATTGGCTGTATGATGATGTTGGCATTTATTTTAACAATGCTTGAATTAAACTTATCATGTTCTTCATTTGCAAAGTAATAAATTATTCAGTCAAGAGTATCTTCATACTAATATTTTCCATATGTATGAAAATAATTACTGAGTGACATTTCCAGATCAAAACATTATTTTTTAGAAATGTTGGACAATGTTATAAAAGGACCTAAAGTTAAATTTATTTACAAAATTTTTCATTGTACTTAGGTCTTTAGGGTACCTTAACTTTTTTAGACTTATTCATGGTTTGTACTTATAAATATATTAAATATATATACTAAAGTTACAATAATTCTTTACAAGTGTCTTGCTGATTTTTTGGCATGTGGTTTATATTTTGATGCTGTCAACATCTAAATTTTTTTCTCTTAGTTTTTGACGGCATTATTAGCTATAATTGTAAAATAAACTGCACAAATGGAAAGTGTACAATGTGATAAGTTTTGACATGTTTACTCCCTACAGTGTGTACCTGCAATCAAGGTAATGAACATATACATCATACCCAAAAGTGTCCCTGTGCCCTTTTTATATCCTCCTTCCTGCCTATCCCCCAACTTTTCAGTTCACAGCAAACCACTGATCTGTAATTTGTAACTATAGATTAGTTTGTGTTTTGTAAAATTTTATATAAATGGGATCATAATATATGAACTCATTTTCATCTCACTTAATTCACACAGCATAATTTGTTTTGTGATACATTGATTTTGTGTGTATGTGTAGTTAGTTCTATTTCATTTATGAGAAAAATCCAATGCATTGTTGTATACTACAATCTGTTTACCTTTATACCTGTTTGTAGATATTTTGTCTTTTCAATTATGAGGCAATTTTAAATAAAGATGCTATGAATATTCATGACAAAGTCTCTGTAATAGCATGTGCTTTCATTTTTACTGGATAAGTACATAAAAATAGAATGGGTGGGTTTGGAAGATATATGTTTTTAAAAACTGCAAAAAAAACCCCACAAAAATCTGCCAACGGTTTTCCAAATGGTATTATTATTTTACATTCCCACAAGCAATGCAAGAGTGCTCTCCTTTGTCCACAGGTTTGATATGATTAGTCTTTGCAATATAGGCATAGTAGTAGGTGTGTAGTGATTTCATATTATGATTTGAATTTGTATATACCTAATAGCTAATAAGGTTGATCATATTTGGTGTACTTATTTGTCATGTATCTTCCTTGGTGACTTGTCTGTTTAAACCCTTTTGCCTACTTTATAATTCAGGTTTTTTTTCTTATTTAGTTTTGATAGTTCTTTATATAGTCTTGTTGCAATCTTTTTTCAGATATTTGGTTTGCAAATATTTAACCAATTTGTATTTTGCCTTTTCATTTCTTAACATGGTCTTGATAATAGCAGTTAAACTCAATTTTGATAAATTGCATGTCATCAGTTTTTTAATGGATCATGCTTTTTGTACTTTATCTAAGAAAGTGTGACCTAACCCAATATAAACATTAGTTTTTGTTAATTTTTGTAAATAGTGAAAAGTAGAGAGAGAAGTTCATTTTATTTAACATGAATATCCAATTCTTCTGTATCATTTTAAAAAAGACTCCCCCTTTCCAATGAGTTGATTTTTTATCTCTAAAAAATTGTTTAACCATAAATATAAGGGATTTCTTCAGCAGTGCCCATTCTATTCCATTGACCTTTGATATATCTTAATGGAAACATCACACTCTCTTACTTACTGTAGTTCTATGGTCCATGTTAAAATAAGTTAGTATTGATCCTAAAACTGTTCTTTTTCAGAGTTGATTCTTTTATTCTAGGAAAATTGCATTTCCATTAAATTATAAGGAGCTTGACAATTTTTACACAAGTTGTGCTTGGATGAAATTGGGGATAGTACTGAATCTTGAGGCTCACTTGGATAGAATTGAACTCAACAATAGACTTTCAATTGTATAAATGATATATACCTCCATTTATATATCTCTTTTTAAACTTCTTTCACCAAAAAATGTAGCTTTCAATGTACCGGGTTTTTCACATCTTTTTTATTCCAGTTTTATTCCTAAATATTTCATATTTTAGGCATGGTATTGAATGTTCAGTTACTGTTTTTTTGTTTTTTTTTTTTTTTTTTTTTTTTTTTTGTTAATATACCAAAAATTTTAAAGCAAATCAATTTTATTAACAAGTATTAATAAACCATACAATTCATCTGAAGTGTACAATCAATGGTATTTTGTATAATCATATAGCTGTGTGTTCATAATTTCAATCATTATGACAGCATTTTCATTATTTCAATAATAATAATAATAATAATAATAAACAAAAAAAAGATAAACAAGAAAATCCTTCACCTCTCAATCTCTCTCTGTTTCCCCTGCTGTACATAACTGCTATTTTTGGCTATTTTTGCACAATTATTTATTTGTTTATCGAGCAGTTTTACTGAGATATATTCACATACCATATCATTTATCCTAATTGTATAATCAATGGATTTTAGTATAATCACAATGTTGCACATTCATCATCTCACAAATTTTAGAACAATTTCATTACTCCACAAAAAGACTCCACACCCCTTGCCATTCCTTCTTCAGCCCTACATAGCCACTAATCTCATTTCATCTTTATAAATTGATTTTTATTTGCATTTTATATAAATGAAATCATACAACATGTAGTGCTCTGTGTCTGTTCTCTGTCACTTAGATTAATGTATTTTTTGTCTAATAGTAACATTTTGTAGTATTAACCTACAATTGTTCAGCATCAAAGAAAAACGGGGTTATACATGCAATTTTACTCATATTCATATTTCACATAATATATTTAGTTCATAATAGGGCAATCATACAGCATTTTTCCTTTTGTGTCTGGCTTGCTTCACTCAACATAACATCCTCCAAGTTCATACAAGTTGTCATATGTTTCATGACTTCTTTCTATTGCTGTATAATATTTCGTGTGTATACTTCACAACTTGTTTATCTATTCATCAGTTGATGTGCACCTAGAATGCTTCCAACTCTTGGCTATCATGAACAATGCTGCTATACATATCGGTGAGCAGATGTCTATTTGTGTCACTGCTCTCAGTTCTTCTGGGTCTATACCTAGCAATGGTATTGCTGTGTCCCATGGCAACTCTATGATCAACTTCCTTAAGAACTGACAAACAGTCCTCCGCAGTGGCTGTCCATTCTACATTCCCACCAACAGCGAATAAGCATCCTTATCTCTCCATATCCTTTCCAACATTTACAGATTTCTGACATTTTTTAAATAGCAACCACTCTAATAAGTGTGAAATATATCTCATTGTAGTTTTGATTTGCATTTCCCTAATTGCTAGTGATTTTGAACATGTTTTCATATGTTTCTTCGCTGTTTGTATTTCTTCTTTTGTACCAGTATTTTTGAAAATTGCATGTGAATCTTACTCCTGAAATACTTGAAAACTCAATTGTTACTTCTAGTGATTTTTTAAATAGAAAAATGTAGAATTTTTTTTGGAATGCTGAATAGAAGTGGCTGTGTGGGCACCTTGCCTTCTTCCTGATCTTAGGGAAGAAGCAATGAGTATTTCACATAAAATATGATATTATAAATTGTAGGTTCTTGTAGATGTCTATGTTAGTTTCCCAAGGGTGCCATAAGAAATACAACTATCTGGACAGTTTAAACCAACAGAAAGTAGTTGTCTCACAGCTCTGGAATTTAGTAATTTGAAAAAAATTATGGCCATTTCCAGACTTCCTGTGAAGCTCATAGGGTTCTGGCAGTGGTTTGCTGGCAATTTATGACATTTTCTGCCTCTGCCACATGGCCATCTTCTCTTTCTCTGTGTTTGTGTCCAATTTTCTAATCTTATAAGGACATAAATCATTTTGGATTAGAGCCCACCTTTGTCTAGTTTGGCTTCAACTTAACTAATATTATCTTCAAAGTTCAGTTTCTAATAGAAGGTTGCAGTATGGTAGGGAGCTAGAGCATAACTATATCTTTTGGGGTGAAAAAATTTGCCCATAATGGTGCATTTTATCAGAATGAGAAAATATCATTTCTTATGTGCTGAGAATGTTTTATTTCAAAATGAATGTTGATTTTCAAATGCTTATTCTACATAAGTCGATATGACCATAAATGCATATTTTTCATTTTTAATCTCAATATTTTGAACGACATTTATTGCTTTTCAAATATTTACTTAAGCCAAAATTAAATAACCATGATTTTAATTCTTCCTTAGTGATAGTTAACCTCATGTCCATTACACTGAGAGACATATTTGGGTATAAATGTCAGGTAGCTTCCATTATTTGTCTATTATCAACTTCTACAATGTTTTAATATGAAATCTAGACACATCCTAATATTCTGACATTGCCAGAATTGAATCATCCACAGAGGATAGGAATTCCCTCCATTAGGCATTTTAATCCTGACATTGTCCCCGTGTGACTTTTCATATTCCTGTTAAATTCAATTATTCTCCTTCCTCCTTCACCCTTTTTTATATTAATTTGATCAAGTTTCTACTTTTATAAAGGTAGAATTGATTTCCTGGTCTGGTAAATTGGTTTATATAACTAATTTTATATCACTTGTAGGTTTCAAATTAACCTTGCAAAATATTTTTTGATCCTGGTCATTATTGTCTGAAAAAGAGGTTTACCTTTAATTCTATCACTATGTTTACAGACATGTTTGTTATACCACATAGCTGTATCACAGTGATCTAAATAATGTTAGCACACTATACATTGGTTAAAATTACAGTATTATTCTCTGTTCCTTCTCTCCAAACAAAATCATTTTTTTCCTATAAAAATAGACAGTGAGTTAGATCATGGTCATAGACCATTGATCAGTAATTTCAGATTCCATCTGGTTTGTGGACATAACCATATCCCAGATGTCCACAAACATTGTTCAGGTATGCAAGTGATCACAGACATTGGTTTTTGGAAATCATCATGTTTCTCCACATCCTTGCCAGCCTTTTGTGTTATCACTATATATTTTTTTATCCAATCTAATACATCTGTAGTCAATATATTTTGGTTGAAATTTGCATTTCTCTAATGACTAGTAATAGTGAACATCTCTTAATGGTCTTATTTTCTATCTGCATATCCTCTTTGGTGAAATGTTTGCTCATGTTATTAGCCCATTTTCTATTGGGATTGATTGTTTTTGTTATTTTAATGATGAGTTTTGAGAATTCTATATACAACAAGATGGATATTTTCCCACATTCTGTAAATTGTCTTTCCAACCAATGACCACAATCTTAATTTCTGTAACTATATAATAAGACAATATAGAGAAGAGTGGTCTTCCCATTTCATACTTCCTTTTCAAACTTATTTTGGCTGTTCTACTGCCTTTCCTTTGTCATTACATTTTCGTATAAGCTCGTTTATGAATAAAAAAAAACTTGATGCACTTTTTCACAGGAATTGCTTTGAACCCATAGAAAAATATAGGCAGAATTTATATCATTATTATGTTGTATTCTAATCCATGGACTTCATGTGGTTATCCCAGAATTGAGGTCTTGTTTTTTTTGTTTTTTTTTTTCACCTTGTCTCCTTTTACCCATTCTTTTCCCTGTTTGAAACACGTATTTCCTGCCAGAGTAATCCGGCATTAAATTTGATTTCCTTCATATTCTACAGGCTTTCTGACTAAATAAAAATAAAATAAATGAATATTTCTTTAACACATGACTACATTAGCACATACACAGAAAATTTTCACATACACACATATGCACAGATACATATGAACATTTATTATTTTCATCACCGTGTACATATTAAAGACAAGATGATATTAAATGAAACTTTCCACTTCTCTTTCTCCCAAAATATATCTTTGAAATATTCTAACTCATATATATATAACTATAATTTGTTTGCTTTTTCCTTCATATTTATTCTTCTTAGAAATTTGGTATTTTAAACAAATTTGGAATATTTTCAATCTTTTACTTCAAGCCCTTTTCTTTTCCAATTTCTCGCTTCTTCTGAGACTGCAATTACACATCTTTAGACTACTTCATATAATCACACAAATCACAAAATCTGCATATTTGTCAATATTTGTATGTTGTTCTAAATTAAGATAACGTCTTATGTTCTATTTTCTACAACCCTGACACTTTCTTCTACCAATCTTAAATCTATTCATAACTGTTTATTATAGTTATTTCATTTCTTCATACAAGAAATTCCATTTGGTCTATTTATGGTTCCTGTAGTTTGCTGTTCTTTCCCAATCTTTATTCATTATGAGAGCAGTTACACTGAATTTTATTGCATATTTGTAATATCTGCTTTGATTTACTCATCTGTTAATTCCAACATCTGAATCATGGCAAGGTTGTTTACTATTGCCTGTTAATACTTTGGATATGTGTTCCAAGTCTTGATTCTTTGCATACCAAGCAATTTTTGATGATATGCTGGATATTTGTGGTTGCATTTTTCTTTCAGGATTGTTGAAATTTTCTTCTGTTGGATAAATAATTTACATGTATTTCTGCTCGATATTTTTGAGATCTGTGAAATTTTTCTAGATGGGTTTAAAATAATTACCATATCCTAGGATTATATTAGCTCTATTTCCTTTATATATTTTTGAATTACAGATGTATAAAAAAATAGTCTATGATTCTCCCACAAATCTGACTGATCAGAACTGGTATGCCTCCCAACTTGAAGGAAACATCAAATTTTTCTTAATGAAGATCAAGGGGAATCCAAAATTGAAGTAAGAAATTCATATGAAAATTCAGGGCAAATATATTTCTGGAATTCTCCAAACATTCAGCAGAGATAAGAGATACACGTAACCTACAAAATCTGTTACTGCAGTCACATTAGGGTGAATGTTTTTGGGGTCATTTCTCAGGGTTACTGCAATAAATTTAAATGCCTGTTCCTGGAGATTTAATATTAGCTTTCACAAATGCTGTTTTAATGGTATTTTTAGGGTAGTGGGTATTGAGATCAATAGTCTGGGGGATTTGATCCCAATTTCAGGAATTGTAATACATAGAGGATTACATTACTTATCACACTGTCAGAATCTTGGAAAGATACAGATTAGATGACTGCAATTTTGAGGGCATTCTGCTGTGAACCAACCAATTTCATGTAAATGATACCTTGTACCTTTAAGGGTCAGTCTGGATTAATAAAAGGAGTACTTCAAAGTAACATACTTTTCCACAGTCCATGTATGAGTAATATGTCTACAAAATCTTGTAAGAATATCAACATGATCGTAATGTAGGCCTTTGCAGATGGCTATATAGTCATCATAGAACAGGGTGGACAAGAGAAAAAACTCAGTAACATCAAAGAGTTCTTTCAGAAATTTGTGCCAAATTGTCATATGTGATTATCTTGTCACCTGCTATGTTGTACAAGTATCTGGGAATATAAGAAGATGTAAATGAGATTTCTAAGAAGGAGAAATTTTCTAGAAAAAATTACATGGCAGTTTTAAGGTTTGCATACATAAAAGTGAGGGAAATGATTGTCAGGTTCCCAGTTAAACTCAACATGTAGGTGAGGAATAGAAAGATGAAAATTAAAACCTTCAGTTTTGGGTAATCAGTTATTGGAACCAGGATAAATGTTGTTATTGTGTGGTTAATCATCATTGAATCCTGACTGCTATTCATTCTGCATTTATAATTCAGAGATTTTTGATGGGAGGAGAGAAGTATTAATATCACTTTGCAACAATTAATGTCTCAACAAACTCAGCCAAACTTCTCATATGCATGTAAATTTTATTTAATTTGGTTATAAGCAGTATCATTACACTAGAAGCAAGGCCTCCACAATTATGGGTTTTGGAAATATCATAGAATATTTTTTAACAAAACAGATTTCTTTACCCATATCACACTCGAACATTTTAGGAGTTCTTCCTTTTTACCACTTTTTATTCCTAATATATATTTTATGTATCTGCACATCTTTATTTTATTTATCTGCACATTGGATGGACATTATCCTTATAGTTATTTTGGACTACTGCTGAATCTTATAGCTGAATTTAAAATTCTTCAATAATGTAATGTCTTACTTTGTAGTTTTTTATAAATAATTTGTAAATATATGCCATATACTTTGGTCATCAATATACAGTTCTCCATATCTTTTGCTTTTGATATCAGTTTTAACATTATTACAATTTCAATAATTTTTTCTTTTACTTTTTCTAAGTTTCTACTCACTCTTTTCTGTCTCTCTCTCATGTAATTCTCTCTAAAATTAAAATTATTACTTAGAATATTAAGGGCATTGGCTGTGCTATGTGCAGGGTTGTAGGACATATTCACAATTGTTTTATGTTTTACATCTCTGGAGTAAAATTGAAACACATTCTAACATTCTGGCATTGGTATCACTAGGTGCAAAAATCAACTTTAAAGTATAGATTTTTCTCTGTTTCTCTGTGTCTTCATTATGCAATTTCTAATACTGAAATAATGATAATATATTTCATCTACTGTTGATTAAGTAAAATAGTTAGTATACATGGAACATAGTATACATGGCTGATAATATCTAATAATTTTCACTTAATTTTTTCATTGTTCTACATGCAACAATTTTCTTTTTGTTTGTCACATTTCTTTGTTCACCTAGTTAAAATCACATTTATTGCCCTAACCATTTTAATGAAACAGTTTTTGCCAAGGTTTATCAATTTTTACCTCAACTTATTAGAAAACTTCTATGTGGAATGTGTACATTTTACCACACATTATATATAACAATGTCATGAAACTTTCCTTAAAACCTCACACATTTTTCCTCTCACCTTTTTTATTCTAATTTCTGAATGCTTCTTTCTTGCTGGTCTCTAATATGCTTATTTGTTTCTTTTTTCTGAGTTAGATCCACTGAGCTCAATAAGTATAACCTCATGAATATTTTTGTGAACACCTAATGGTTTCATGTCTAAAAATTATTGCTCTTTGGAATGTCAATAATAAGGTAAAATACACCTTGTATGTAGTAATTCCATACCTACATACTGCATTTTCTCTCCATGTTTTTAAAATAATCTAATAAGTTTGCCCAGTTATTGAAATAATCACTTTAAACTGATTGTCAACCTGGAATATTCTTTTCACTGTTACTCTGCTTTCCTACTTATCTATGGTCCCCAAACACTATTTCCACCCACTGCAAATACTCAGTGCCTGAGTTTTAGGTTTAAACATCTATTGTTGGAACCTGACGAACCTCTGATATATTGGGTGGGTGCCTTTCATAGGAAGCAATCTCCTTTCTAAGCATTACTCTGAGAAAGTACATTCATTTGAATTAGGACTGTGATTTTTACTGGAATTGTGTCCATAAGTAATACAAATTCAGACATGTACACAATGTCAAAGAAAATTTTACTTAAAAAAATCCAGTCAGATTTCCCATAAACAGCTATATTATTCTTATTTGGTATCCAGCCAAAAAGTACTGTGACATTGACTTTTCTCATTTAATTTGCTAAATATTTGAGTCTAATACTGTGACATTTGTTCTTCAAATGGATTTATATAGTGATGTGTATCTTATTATGAAAAACACTATTATGATTATATACTGTATTTCTACTTTGGACCAAAGTGGTCTTAGCTGCTTGTCTTTGCCCATATGCCAAGAAGAGGAATAGTGGTATGTTCGTTGATGCTGATTTTATCTCCTTGTTGTATCTCTCAGTAAGATATACAAACCAGAGTCAGAGATTTTGCAGGTCTAAATTTTTATCAAATTCTTCTTGATAAATATCTTCTCAAAGAATACACACTAAAAACTACAACAGTTAAGCAAATATTTAAAAATTGAATCAGTGCTTTCCAAAAGAAAGTCTTCTTGCAATTTTCCTGGACCTTCCAATTACATTATTATGTGAAAGTTTTACTATTGTCCTTGTCAGCCAGTGCTGTTGTGACAAATACCATACAGTGAGTTGGCTTAAACACAGGAATTTATTGCTCACTGTTTTGGCTGCCAGAATCTGAAATCAAGTTTTAATAGGCCATGCTTTCTTCTGGAGTATGTAGGCTCTGCTGCTGAGTTGCCTAAATCCTTTGGGTTCTTTGGTTTGCATCTCTGCCTATTCACATGATGACTATTTTATTCTTTGGCTTCTTTTGTCTTTAGGTTTCTTCTGACTTTCTGCATCAGAATGTTCTCTGTCTTTTAACAACTCCAGTGATATGGAAAAGGTCCTTTCAAGATTCAATTTTCTCCCCCCTAATTATTAACAACAAAGTTCCTATTCACAAATGAGTCACACATAAACTAATAATAACACTTTCAATGTGCTTATTTAAAAATGGGTTTACATCAACAGTAGTGTGGAATAAGTCTTCAACACATCTTTATGGGGTACATGATGAAATCTACAACAACAAATAGCTTTGAAATATTACTCTCTGCTGAAGTGGGGACTGGGTCACTTCAGATCATTTGACCAAACGTAAGAATTAAATACTAGGGATTCAGTCACTATTACAGAGAAATTAATTGGAATTGCTCATGGTTTGCCTGAGAGATGGGATGTTCCCTTGTAAGGCAGGTCCACACTTGACAGTTTCATAAGACCATCTGAAGATGCATAAAGGACAATTTTTGCAGCCCTGGTGAACAGTTTGAACAGCCTTGAATGAGTTATAATTTCTATCTTCAATTAATTGCATGAATTGACTTAAAAAGAACTACTGCTATCTATGAAAGAGTTGATTTTCTGTCCTATCTATGTTCAGAGAAAACGTTTCAGTTTCAAACATGGTATTTCCTTTATTAGCCAAATCCCCAACCAAATGAAGAAAGAAAAGAGTCCTTATTTACCAGGTTCAAAAATTACCAGTGGCTCATTTGTGTAATTAACACAAAATTATCATTTGTGTAGTTAACAGAAATGTGTTTTTTTGGGGAAAAATCATACATAACACTTTAACAAGGGGACTCAGCTTTAAGAGACAGGAAAAAACATTGAAACAGGCAGGAAAACAATATGAATCCAATTTTTATAATCCTAGACCACTTACTTTTAAGTAATTTTAAATTGCAAGGAAATGCTGACTCTTCTCCCTTTTCTACATTATCAATTTTCTCAAAAATGAATAAATTATGTGTAGCTATAACATGTGATCTGATGAGTAAATGCAGAAATACATAATGAAAAGAGTAAGGAAAAAAACTTTAAAAAGAGATAACAAATGCTATTATTTTCAAGCATATGTTTTCATACTGTCTTCCTGCAAATATATCATGTATATGATATGTAATATTCTCCAATGCATCAACATTAAACTAAAAACATAATTTTATACTGAGATATATACCTTATCAAGTGCTATTTTTACCTTAGATATGTGAATCTATTTTTTACTTCCATAATTATTTATATATCTCATTTTAATTCCATTTACTTAGGTCCATTTTTTTTAATTAATTTATTTTTTATTGTGGGTAAAAATCAAAATTTTCACAATACATACCAATATTTGTAAAATGATATTTAAATATATATGCATATATGTGCATTTGCTTACAAAAATGTTATATATATATATATATATATTTTAAGAGGTGCTTTGATTACCTAAAATATTACACGGAACCCACTGGGATTCCCATGTTGCCAACCTCCCACACCTCCCACCACATCCCACACAAACATCTCCCACAAGTGTGGCCCACCACCCTCAAAGGACTTACATATCCTGGGGCCTTGCCACCAACCATAGACCACAGTTCACATCATAGACCACACTCTCTCCCACACAGTTCTGAGTGATGTGTGCTGATTTAAAATGGCCTACATCCGTTGCCACAACGGTACTCAGGACAACCTCCAAATCCCAAAGAAGCCCCTGTATTTCAACTGCTCATCCCCTCCCTGTCCCAAAAGTGTCAACTGGCCACTGGCTCCACCTCATTGTTATAATTTCTTCAATTGCTAGAATCACCATATGTATACAACAGAATACCATCAAGTCCACTCTAGTCCATAGTTCTTCCCCCAATCAACTTAGGTCCATTTTGTTATGTTTCATGTTAGTGCTCACATGAAAATTTGTTGTAAATATATGCTATTTCCAATGTTTCATGATTTAAAAATGTAGTTCTATGGCTAGAAAGCATGTTTTCCAGAACAACTCATTTCAGTTTCTTTTCCATTTTTCAGAATTATAGTAAATTTTTTTTTAAGGAGAATTCTTGAACAAACATATTTTTTTGCGTACTGTCAGACAAATTGTTTTACATAATTGCTGTTTGGGCATTTGCATACACCTATACTGAATCTCAGTAGAGAAGATGAGGAATTTTAGAGCAAGGCCCTGAATCCTCTCTAGATAACTACACTTCTTTTGAGAAACAGCTGTTGGCTTTTGACCGGGTAGAAGAAGAGATTGAACAACTGATTGTGCCACCAAGTTACCATGAGACTGAGCTTCCTATCATGAACTGGGTATTGTCTGACCCACTGAGCCATAAAGCTGAGCATGCATAGCAGCACTGCATCATCAAATGGAAGTGACCTACACAAGAATGGGTTCAAGCAGGCACTGAAGGTGAAAGTAGGTTACACAAGGAAATGGTACAATGCCGATGGCCCTCATTCCTACCATATTACCTTGCCTATCCGAGCCCACAGCTAAGTTCTTTTGGTTAGTTTTCTGTGATCATTTGACTGAAGAAGAGAAAATTGGGTATGAATTCTCAGGCATTTGTGCCCAATGTGCAGGCATCATCTGAAATCTCTACAGCTCCTTTCTTGTATGTCCCTAAGGGACAGTGGTGAAAAGAAATCATCCCAGGTGGAAGAACTTTAATCAGTGCAACTGGTTTTCATTTTTCTTTAAGGAGAAATGATGAGACAATTCATTGAATTGAGATACATGGTTACCATCTGTTTGGCCGGATGGTCACTGAGTTGGAAAGACATGATTGGAAAATTGGTGACAAAGAGTTCTGGGAGAAGGTATGAGGATGCTATAAGCCAGTTTCCAACAGATGCTTCTGTTTCTTCTGTGGCCAGAATTAATGGATGCAGGAATTGAGAGGTGGAATTGGAAGTGGAACCACCTATTATTACTCCAGTTATCCAGTAACAATATTTTTGTTTTCTGTCCCCACGATCTTTTGCTGTGCTGTTCTAGATATCCTGAAGGGGGAATGCTTCCGAAGTAAACAGCAATATTTCCATTGAATTGGAAGTTATTACTTCTACCCAGCCACTCTGGATTACTATGTTTTTGAATCAACAGGAAAAACAGAGTCACTGCATTGGATGGCATGATTGATCTTGATTGCCAAAGGGAAACTTGGAATCGTACTACAAAAATGAAATAGAAAGAATATGTCTGGAATCCAAGAAAACACAGAACACATATTTTAGTACTACCATTCCCGTGATTAAAGTTCATGGAAAACTGCAACAATCCAAACAATGAAAGAATACTAATGGTTCAGATCTTTCAGGTTTTAAGATTTCATTCAACTCACCAGGCAAAAATTCAGGACCAGATGAGGTGTTCTCCTTCACAAACCTTGTAGCATTCTGGTGCTGGCTTCTCATTATCCTTGGGATTCCATTGCTTACTCTCTGTGCCCTATCACAGGCAATACCCTAGATCACCACCTCATATTTGCTGTTCTGCATACCCTGACTTCTGGTTTTAGCTCCTACCTGTGGAATCTCTGACTTCTTTATTTTTATAAGGTTTCCAGTAATACTTTAAGAGCTTCCTGATTCAAGTTCAACCACACATAAATACCATCCTAGAGGATCCTATTCACAAATGAGTCTACACATTAACTGATAATACTTAATCAAAGTGTCCTTCTTATAAATGAGTTCACACCCACAGGAAGTCAGATTGGGATTATGAACATGTCTTCTGAGAGAGAACCTGATAGAGAAAAAGACCAAACAGAGTGAGAGATAGAAAGAGTTAGAGAGGGCAAAGATTAGTCATAAACAAAGTCAAACTTCTTTGAAACTGAAATAAATAATGTGGATACAACTTAGCATACTAACCTTTTCCACTGAAAAGGATATAATGTTAATAAAATTTATGTTATATAAAAAGAAATGGGAAAAAAATCAAAGATTTTGGAGATGTGTGGGTTTATGTGTGTATATATGTAAATGTGAATATTTGTAAATGCACACACTAAAATATGCACAACAAAATATGAAAGAAAACTCATTATAGTTGTCCACCTTTTGGCAAGTGGTTGTAATTTGTATTTATATCTACATTTTTCACTACCCATTCCATGTTCCCTTTGTCCTCAGCAAACACTCAGCTGGTCTTAGTGGGTTGAACCAAAGCTAGTTTAGGTTGTTATTTGGAGATTAAGTAAGGTTTAAGGAGTTGGAGGTTATGTTGGTTAAGTTTATGTTTCAACTTAGCAAGTATATGGTATTCATTTAATTGTAAACAATGACTCAGCTCTTATTTTCAATATATTTCATATATGGAATTAGCATCTGCAACCAGTTGATGTTAACTAAAATACATTATACTTACAATGTAGCTAAGCCTGATACACCACTTGAAGGTCTTCATCCAATGAATTGAGGGTCAATATCAGATATAATTATTCCTTAAGATTACATCTTCTATTCTTCCCTGAATTTCCAGCCTGAGAATTTCAGACTCAAAAATCCAAGAACCATCTCTGGAATTTTCAACCTCTTGTCTGCCTTATGAATTTGGAATCCATAATCAATTGAGCCCATTCCTTATTATAACCTTTATCTTCATCTTCCAATCTCTCTCTCTCTATCACTATCACTTTCTGTATCTATCAATCTTCTATATTAGTCCTGTGCAATTACATCAACTTTCCTGTCTAGCAATTAATTTAAATCCATGCTAAGACTGGAAAAACATGTGAGGTTCCATGTTATTCAAAGTTATAATGCACTTTCTCCACTTCTCTGCTCTTATTACCTTCTAAACTTAGAAATATTTTCAAGGAACTTGCCACCACCCTCTACATTCTCTTATATTCATTTTGAGCATGCATCCATTTCAATGACCAAGCTCTGAACATTTTTTATCAAGGTTTGAGTGAGATTTTGATTGTCTATTCAAACTTTCAGTCAGACCAATGATATGAAAGTGAGAAGTGATATCTATGCTCTTATTATATATGTGTTAATGCCCTATTCTATATATTGCTGGCAGTAAATGAAGATTTTCACAAGAAGTAATATACTCAGGTAGGCAAAATTATTTAAGACTTCACTTATCCAAACCATAATTCTGTTTCAAGAGCATATCTTAATAAATGTTGAAAGTGAAAGGTTGGAAAAGATACTCCATGCAAACAGTAACCAAAAAAGAACAGGGATAGCTATACTAATATCAGAGAAAACAGACGTTAAATGCAAAAAGTTATAAGAGATAAAGAATTCCATTATATATTAATAAAAGGGGCAATTCACCAGAAAGAAATAACAGTCATAAATATTTATGCACCTAACCAGGATGGCCCAAAATACATGAAGCAAACTATGGCAAAACTGAAGGAATAAACAGGCATCTCTACAATAAAAGTTAGAGACTTCAACACACACTCAAATCATTAGAAAAACTAGACAGAAGATCAACAAAAAAAACAGACACTTGAACAATATGATAAACAAGCTAGAACTATATAAAAACATACAGGACATTGCATCCAAACTCAGGTTATACATTTTTCTTTAGTGCTCATGGATCTTTCTCCAGGATGGACTACATGTTAGGTCACAATGCAGGTCTCAAAATACATAAAAAGATTGAAATTATACAAAGCACCTTTTCTAATAATAAGAGAATGAAACTGGAAATCTCCTAAATACTCATAAATAATCAGTGGGTCAGAGAAGAAATTGTAAGTGGAATTAGTAAATATATTGAGAAAAAAGAAAAGGAAAACACAACATATCAAAACTTATGGGATACAGCAAAGGCAGTCCTGAGAGGGAAATCTATAACCTTAAATGCCTATATTAAAAAAAAGAAGAAAAAGCTAAAGTCAAAGATCTAACTGAACAACTGGAAAGACTAGAAAAAGAACAGCAAACCATTCCCAAAGTAATCAGAAGGAAGGAAATAAAAAAGATTAGAGCATAAATAAAGGAAATTGAGAACAACAAAAAAGGTAAAAAACCAACAAAACTAAAAGCTGGTTCTTCTTTGAGATCAATAAATTTGAAAGTCCCTAGCTAGAGAAACAAGGAAGAGAGAAGATGCAAATAAATAAAATCAGGAATGAAAAGGGTGAAGTAACAACTGATCCCACAAGAAATAAATAGGATCATAAGAGGATATTATGAGAAACCTTATGCCAACACACTGGACAACCTAGAAGAAATGGATAAAATCCTAGAAATGCATAACAACCTATACTGACACTACAAGAAATACAAGAATTTAAAAAACCAATCACATTTAAAGAGATTGAATCAGTCATCAAAAATCTCCCAACAAAGAAAGTCCATGACCAGATGGCTTCACAGTTGAATTTTACCAAGCATTTTGAGAAGAATTAACACCAATACTGTTTAAACACTTTCAAAAAATTGAAGAATAGGAAAAGTTATCCAACACATTTTATCAAGTCAACATCACCTTAATATCAAAGCCAGATAAAGATACTACAAGAAAAGAAAATTACAGACCAATTTCTCTAATGAACAAAAATGCAAAAATTCTAAACAAATTACTTGCCAACAGAATTCAACAGTATATCAAGAGTCTTATAAATCATGACCAAGTGGAATATATTCCTGGTAAGCAAGCGTGGTTCAACATAAGAAAATTAAATAACATAATACATCACATTCACAAATTTAAAAAAAAAAAAAAAAAAAAAAGACACGATCATTGGACCAATGAAGAAAAGGCATTTGACAAAATCCAGCATCCTTTTTTGATAAAAACATTTTGAAACACAGGAATAGAAGTAAAATTCCTCAATATGATAAAAGGCATATATGGAAAATCTATAGCCAACATCACACTCAACAGGGAAAGTTTAAAGTTTTCTCTCTAAATTCAGGAACAAAACAAGGAAGCCCACATTCACCATTGTTATTCAACATTGTATTGTACTAGGTGCTCTAACTAGAACAATTATAGGAGGAAAAAAGCAAACATCCAAACAGGAAACAAGGAAGTAAAACACTCACTATTTGTGGATGACATGATCTCATATTTTAGAAAATTCTGAAATCTCTAGGACAAAGCTACTTGAGCTAATGAGATCAGCAAAGTGGTAGGATAAAAGATCAGTATGCAAAAATCAGTAATGTTTCTATACACTGGTGTTGAACAATCTGAGGAGGAAATCAGGGGAAAAATCCATTTACAAAACAACAAAAAGATTCAAATACCTAGGAATCAATTTAACCAAAGAAGTAAAAGATCTATATGCAGAAAACTACAAACAATGCTAAAAAAAAAATCAATGAAGGCATAAACAAATGGAAAGACAGGTTGTGTTCATGAATTGGAAGACTAAATATCATGAAGATATCAATCCTAATCAAATTGATTTATAGATTTTATGCAATACCAATCAAAATACCAACAGTCTACTTTAAAGAAATAGAAAAGGCAATTACCAAATTCATTTGGAAGAGAAAGCTAACCAAACAACCAAAAGCATTATATATTAAAAAAGAGCTATGTAGAAGGAATTTTCCTGCCTGAATTGAAACATATTACAAAGCTACAGAAGTTAAAACAGCATGGTACTGGCATAAATATAGACACATTGATCAGTGAAATAGAATTGAGAGTCCAGAAATAAGCCCTCACATCTTAAGCCAACTTCTTTTTGACAAATTTACCAAAGCCATGTTAATGGGACAAAAGTTCAACAAATGTTGCTGGGGGAACTGGATATCAACAACCCAAAGATTGAAAAAGAACCCCTACCTTACTCTCTATACAAGAATCAACTCAAAATGGATCAAACACCAAAATATAAAAGCCAGGACCATAAAACTACTAGAAGAAAATGTAGAGAAACATCTTAAAGACCTTGTGGTAGGTGGTGGTTTCTTGGACCTTAAGCCCAAAGCAGAAACTATAAAATAAAAAACAGATAAATGGAACCTCCTCAAAATGAAACACTTTTGCACCTCAAAGGACTTTGTGAAATGGATGAAAAGGCAACCAACTCAATGGGAAAAAATATTTGGCAATCACATATCTGATAAGGGTTTAATATCCATGGCATATAAAGAGATGCTACAACTCAACAATAAAAAGATAAAAAATCCAATTTAAAAATGGGCAAAAGATTGAATAGACATTTGTCCAAAGAAAAAATGCAAATGGCAAATATACATTTGCATATTTGAAAAAGGGAACAATGGAAATTGTTCAACTTTTCTAGTGATTAGGTAAATGCAGATCAAAGGTACAATGAGATATCATTTCACACCTGTGAGAATGGCCACTATTAAAAAGACAGAGAGGGAAGCGGCTGTGGCTCAATCAGTAGGGCTCCCGTTTACCATATGGGAGGCCCCGGGTTTGGTTCCTGGGGCCTCCTGGTGAAGGCAAGCCCGCCCGTGCGGCGTGGTTAGCTGACCCAGCGAGCACAAGCAGCAAGGGGGGGATAAATGAATAAATAAATAAAATCTTAAAATAAATAAATAAATAAATAAAAAGACAGAGAACTACAAATTTTGGAGAGGATGTAGAGAGGTAGGAAAGCTTATTCACTGTTGGTGGGAATGTAGAATGGTACAGGCACTATGGAGGGCTGTTCGGCAGTTCCTAAGTAATTTGAATATAAACCTCCCATATGATCTGGAAATACCAATTCTAGGTATATAAACAGAAGAACTGAGAGCAGTGACACGAATAGACATCTGGATACCGATGGTCACAGCACCATTATTCACAATTGCCAGAGGTTGCGAACAACTCAGTCAACACACGAATGAATAAACAAATTGTGGTGCATTCACATGATAGTATATTATGCATATGTAAGAAGAAATTATGTCATGAGACATATGACTACATGGATGAACCTGGAAGACATTATGTTGTGTGAAGCAAGCCAGACACAAAAGAACAAATACTATATTATCATTATTATTATTTTTATAAATATATATGCATATATGTGTATTTGCTTACAAAAATTTTATATATATATAAATATATATATATATATTTATATATATATACACACACACATATATTTTAAGAGGTGCTTAGATTACCCAAAATATTACACGGAACCCACTGGGATTCCCATGTTGCCCACCTCCCACACCTCCCACCACATCCCACACAAACATCTCCCACAGTGTGGCCCACCACCCTCAATGAACTTACACATCCTGGAGCCTTGCCACCAACCATAGACCACAGTTCACACTGTAGACCACACTCTCTCCCACTCAGTTCTGAGTGATGTGTGCTGATTTAAAATGGCCTACATCCGTTGCCACAACAGTACTCAGGACGAACTCCAACTTCAAAAGAAGCCCCTGTATTTCAACTGCTCATCCCCTCCCTGCCCCAAAAGTGTCAAGTGGCCACTGGCTCCACCTCATTGTTATAATTACTTACATTGCTAGAATCACCATATGTGAACAACAGAATACCATCAAGTCCACTTCAGTCCATAGTTCTTCCCCCAATCCTGAGGGGTCTGGGAGGGTGATGTCCACTCCAACTCCAAGTGAGAGAGGGATTATATCCCATGGATATGGAGGGTGGGATGATCCTGCCTGCAGATGCAGGCCCTCTCCATTCCCTGGGATGACCATTGCCCATCCTTGTCTCCTCACCAGGTGACTTGGATGAGTCCATTGAGCTGTAGGGTAGGAGTTGCAGCTCCACCTATATTTCAAGCACACCTGGCACATAGGTAGGTGAGAGGCTCCAGTCTCTGGAAGTATACCTAAAAACTCCAGCATCACATATAGGTTTGAATAGAAGGGACTGGTGAACCATGTGCAGGGAGGACTTATTTGAGTCTAATTCTGTCACTCTCAGGAGCACAGATTCCAAAATGGAACCCACTGATAAGGCATCAGTCTCTGGGGCTATCCCCCCTTATATAGGACCAGGGTGTCTCCGGAGCTCTCAGGAACACCTCTGAGTGGGGTGATTGGCACTTAGATGTTCTATGAGCTCCTACTGAGGTGTGCGTAAGAGTTACCTCTGGGATGACCTCCCGACTCTATTTGAAGTCTCTTAGCCACTTGAACTCATTTGTCTTTACCATTTCTCCCTTTTATTCAAGGTCTTTTTCCAGTTGTGTTACCAGTTGGCACTTGGTATTAATCCCTCGTTGCCAGGGAGGCTCATCCCCGGGAGTCATGTCCCACGTTGGGGGGAAGGTAATGCAATCATATGCTGAGTTTGGCTTAGAGAGAGGCCATATTTGAGCAACAAGGAGGCTCTCAGGTGGCAACCCTTAGGCACCCCACAACTGCAGGCTAAGTCTCATTTACAAGAGCAAAGACTCAGAAGGGTAGTCATCAATAAAAAAAAAAAAAACACATCAGTGGGTCATCCTATTTTGACAGACACTGTCCCTACACTCAGAGGACTATTTCTGCTCCCTTGGAGACTGTGGCAGAGCTCTTCAGGCTAGGAATTAAAATTCCCTCATTTATTGTGTGATTATCCACCCATCATGACCATGCCCCATCCCCTGATCCTTTGAATGATATCTTTCATGTAAATTCGGATGAACCAATCCCCACGAAATGCCCCCCAGACACCCCCCCCCAATAATCCCCCGCAGTACCCATTGTAACCCTTCTGTGATCCAAATACTCCATGAACATTTAGTCCATAAAATAATCAAATACACTTACTAGGAAAAAGAAACAAGTGTGATAAGCTTACATGCAAGAGAAAAACATAAGGAAAGTCAGGGGAAAAGAAAAAAAAAGAGAAGAAAAAAACAAATAAACAAAAAACAAAACAAAATAAAATATAATTAGTGGATTGGGACATTCAAAAAATGGGCAAAAAAGCAAAGGAAATGCCTTTAAAAATATATATATATATATACATTTTTTTCAATTCTCTTTTCTTTTTTCCTTTTTTTTCCTTCCCTTTATCACTGTATTATCGGATGTCTGGTGTGCCATGACACCTTCCTCCTCTCAATCCCCATTGTCTCCCAATTTTCATTTAATTTTCAAAGAAGTTTTAGGTCACAGCAAAGTCACACATGGAGTGCTGGAGACTCCCAGATACCAAACCACCCCCTTCCCCACCGCATATTAACTCCCCCCCCCCTTTTTTTTGGTTGTTAGCATTGTTATAACTGTTACGCAGATAGCAAAATATAGCAACTAAACATTGTCAGTGACTTACAGTATAGTTTACAATTTAGATGATACAGTTTAATAATTTTGATGATATTTATCCTGTCCTGTGTCCATTACTGTAAGGTAATGAAAAACCTTACCAATGACCACCAAACAACCCATTAGATCTTGACTGTTCCCTTCTCCCCAGCCCCCAGGGCCCGTGAAACCCCCCTCTCCCAACCCATGGAATGTCAAGATTCACAGTTACATGCCCTGGGGATTTGAACCAGCCCTTCCTAATCCACCCACCCCCCAGTGCTGAACCACAAAACCCAGGAACACCACCACTCATCTGCCCCATCCCCCAACATGCAACCACACTCTATCCCTTTACCATAGATTATGTCCATATGGGTGATGGCTCAAAGCCTGCTCTTCTCTTACTCTCCTTTGTTAACCTATCTTTCAGACAATGGTTCTCAGAGACTGCTCACTTTCCTCAGTTCAGATCAGTGAGGTCATATACTGTTCATCCTTCAGTGCCTGGCTTGCTTCACTCAACATAAGGTCTTCAAGATTCATCCA